>CP125815.1:24495341-25045341 GCA_036287905.1 Corylus americana
TTCAGTTGGGTATCACAAAGTGGGCAAAATAAGAACCTAGGAGTTATCCTAATCCAATAAAAGGGCTCATTCCCATGTGTTTGTGTTGAAAAAGCTCTAAGTTACAAGTGCATGTTTTTTTTTTTTTTTTTTTTTTTTTTTTAATAAAAAACAAAAAAAAAAAAAGTTACAAGTGCATGTAGATTGTCACAGATCAATCATTTTAAGGCAACAGTTGCTCGTTTTGTGTCACATTGCACTGTTCGATTGATCTTGATAAAACCCTAAAGGAAATTGTTTTTAAAACTTTAGTTTAACACGTTTTCCAACAAGGTCATTTTAACACTTTTATTTGTTCCTTTACCAAACAAAGTACATAATATAGATGTGTTTATATATATATACATGGATCAGCCACGTAAGGCCCAACCAACCTCTAGGCTCGGTCTAAGGCATAAGCCCACTAAAGACCAGACCAAGCCTGACACATGATCAACCCACCAGAGGCATAACGGTCTTTCACCGAGGGTACAGTAGTCTTTTAGACGATGACCTAATACCCACGTGGTACAGTTGTCTACTTTTGATCAAGACATGTATACCCGAGGATTGCTCGGGAACCCACATCCACCACATACATGGCTTCCATGCACAGTCCATTCTACCAACATGGCGCATACAAAACCTTAGGAATGTGGGGCCCACTAGGCCCACAGGGCAGCTACTACCTGATGCTTATAAAATAGGGGAACTCTAAACTCATTTTTGGGTAATCTCAATTTCTCTATGGTTTAAACTCTCATTGAGCTTACACTCTCTCGAACCAAATCACTAACTTAGGCATCGGAGGTATTCCCCACCAGTACACCACCAACTGCTCTTATCCTATTCTTTGTCATTTCGCAATCCGACAGATCCTTAGACATTGCGACAATCCACACGAATTGTGCCACGTCACTCCTCGAAAAATTGTCATCAACAGTTTGGCACCATCTATGGGAACTTCAATTTTCATCAGTTCTTACTATCTACAAATCCGATATGATAACTACCCATACACATCCTGATCCGATTGTTCAAATTGGTGTTCCTGGAATGTCCAACAATCCATATGCTCAGATTGCTTCATTAGAAGATCTCATGAAGCGAATGACAGAGTCTTTGGAGGCAATGAAAAAGCAGAATAAAGATATTGCTTTCCGACTCCCCGTTAGAGTAGACCGGGAGCAAGAAGAAAGGCGTGAAATGATACGTAGAAAGAAGCAACCCGAGGGTCATATAGATTGTGAGAGTTCTGTTCGTGGCAGCCATAACACAACTGTTCGAAGTGGAAAGAACTCTCACCATGAGAAATCTCATAATAAGAAACTTGCTATGAGCAATCTCATAGTGAGAAATCCCATCATAGCCGATCCCATCATAGTCGGTCTCACCATGACTGATTTCATCAAGGAAGGCTCGAGGAGACCAACGTGGATAAGGAGATCTGGGATTTGAAAGAAAAGTATGCAAAGATGGCTCTTCTAATAAAGGATGGAGAGGATCGCTCAGTAGCTAAAGACCTTATGTAGGATACCAATCTGCCCTTCACAGATCGAGTAATGAGGTATCCTCTCCTTGACAAATTCAAAGTCCCTAGAGTGGACAAATATCACTGGATTGGAGATCTTGCTGACCATATGGATAGCTTTCGAGCACATCTTATTCTTCATGATACCCTTGACGAGATTACGTGCCAGGCCTTTCCTTTGATATTGAAGAGAGTTGCTAAGGAATGGTTTGGAAGGATGGCTCTCAAGTCTATAGATAACTTTGACTCACTTGGGCGTTAGTTTCTGAGCCAATTCCTCGCTATTTGGAAAAGGAAGAAGAACCCTGCATACCTGCTATCCCTTGTGCAGGGGAAGAATGAGTCCTTGAAGGACTACATGCTGAGATTCAATCAGGAGAAGCTGACGGTCGAAAGTATAAATGAAGAGATGATGCTTTCAGCTTTAATGAATGGAATGGGACGAAAGGGCCACTGATGGCCGAGCTTGCTCGAAAACCAATGTTGGTAACTCTTTGGCAATTCATGAACAAAGCCAAAGAGTTCATCAACCAGGAGGAAACCATTAGAGCTCTGATGAAGTCCAAAGCAGAAGGAGACCAAGGCGTGGTTAGTAACAACAAGGCAGTGCCGAAAAGTTCTGGGAAAAAGAGGAAGGAGCAGAAGAACCCAAAGACTTTGGGGAAGAAGGCAGAGCCATTCCGTGTACAGAGCCAACTGCCAGATCAAAGATGGACTCCTTTGAACACCACTGTCTCTGAGGTGTTCATGGAGATTAGGAAGGATCCCAGTTTCAAATGGCAAACAAGGATGAGGACTCCTCCACAGAGACGTAGCAACCAAAAGTTGTACAATTACCACAATGATCATGGTCACTTGACCGAGGATTGCATATCTCTGTGGATGGAGATTGAGAAATTCATTCGAAATTGGAAGTTGGTGAAGTTTCTGGCCAAAGAAAGAGAGGGGAACAAAGACAAGGGAACCAGCCTCCACCTCGGGAGCAGAATAATGACGTACCTAAAAGAGGGCGTGACCGAAGAAGACAGCGTGATGAGCCGAGAAGAGATCGGGATGACCACCAGAATCCTCAGAACCAAGCTATGATTGGGGAGATCCTCACGATTTCAAGTGTGTTAGCTAGAGGAGGAGAGTCTAACTCGGCAAGGAAGGCTCACACAAGAAAAGTGAATATAGAGGAGGTTTTCCTTCTTGAAAGGCCTTCAAAAGCTCAGAAGAGGGACCCGATGATCTTAACATTCTCGCAAGAAGATGCAGATGGGGTCTCGATGCCCCACGATGATGCGTTAGTAGTAACGATGACAGTGGCTAACCATGTCATCCACCAAATCTTGGTGGACAATGGAAGCTCGGCTGATATCTTGTATTGGTCAGTGTTCAAGCAGCTGGGTATCAATCAGAAGAGGATCAAGCCCTCTAATTCACCACTAGTTGGATTTACAGGAGAGCGAGTCCAAACCATGGGGCTGATTTCCCTTCCTGTTATAGCAGGAATAACCTCCAAGCAAGCAACATTCATGGGGGATTTCTTGGTGGTTGACCGACCATCTGCCTACAACGCAATAATCGGTCGGCCAACATTGAATAAGTTGAAAGCTACAACTTCAACTTACCACCTGAAGATGAAGTTCTTTACGGATAAGGGAGTCGAGGAGGTCAAAAGAGACCAGGTTACAGCAATGAAATGTTACAACACTTCCTTAAGGAAACCCTCGGGATCTGTGCCCTTGACAATCAACAATGTGGGTAGTAGAAAAGAAGGTGAGCTGATGGGTGAACCAGTCGAGGAGCTAGTTGATATCACTGTCGGGGATGGCAAAGTTGTGAAGATTAGCTCACAACTAACCCTAGAAGTCTGAGAAAGCCTTGTTAGCTTTCTTCGAGAAAACGTAGAGGTGTTTGCATGTACATATGAGGACATGCTGGGGGATCAGCCCCGAGGAGATAGTCCATCAGATGAATGTCGATCTGGACATGAAACCGGTGAAGCAAAACATAAGAAAATTTGCTTCCGAGTGAAACATGGTAATTGCCTAGGAAGTAGAAAAGCTACTCAAAGCTCGGTTTATCAAAGAAGTCTATTATCCTGATTGGTTGGCTAATGTAGTATTGGTCAAGAAATCTAATGGCAAGTGGAGAATGTACGTAGACTTCACTGACCTTAACAAGGTGTGCCCAAAGGATAGCTTTCCACTACCATGCATCGATGCGTGGTGGATTCTATAGCTGGATATGGGCTACTCAGTTTCATTGATGCATTTTTTGGTTACAATCAAATTCGCATGCATCCAGCTGATGAAGAGAAGACTGCGTTCATCATGAACCAAGGCTTATACTATTACAAGGTCATGCCGTTCGGATTAAAAAACGCTAGAGCCACATATCAGAGGCTGGTAAACAAAATGTTCCGAGAGTAAATTGGAAAAAACATGGAAGTCTATGTCGATGACATGCTTATCAAGAGTGTGTTATCACTAGACCATACCTATGACTTGCAAGAAGCGTTTAAGATGTTGAGGCAATACTTGATGAAAGTCAATCCTGCGAAGTGTGCATTTGGAGTCTCGTCCGAAAAGTTCCTCGATTATATGGTGTCCAACGAAGGAATCAAAGCTAATCCCGAGAAGATCCAAGCAGTTCTTGACATACAATCCCCGAAGAATACAAAGCAGCTTCAGCAAATGACGGGAAGGATTGCAGTATTAAATAGGTTAATTTCTCGGTCGATAGACAAGTGCCTTCCTTTCTTCAAGATCCCAAGGAAAGCATTTGAGTGGTCCAAGGAGTGCGAGTGAACATCACAGCCGAAAGCATAGAGCGGTTCCTCTAGAAGAATGTCATCTGTCGATATGGCATTCCACACGCATTTGTCACAAGCAATGGGAAGCAATTCGATTGTGACTCATTCCAAGAATGGTGTACAGAGCTCCATATCAGGAACTACTTCTCATTCCTGGGACACCCCCAGACAGATGGGCAAGTAGAGGCTCCCAACAAGACTATTTTTAAAATTTTGAAGAAAAAGTTTGGTGAACGTAAAGAAGACTGGGTCGAGGATCTTTCAGAAGTTCTATGGGCATATCGAACTATGAAAAATACTCCAACTGAAGAAACCCTATACTTTGTGGCCTTTGGAACCGAAGCAGTTTTCCCAACCGAGGTTAGGTCAAGAAGCTTTCGCGTGGAGACTTTTCACCGAGAAACCAACATTGAAGGCCTCCAATTACATCTTGATTTGCTACAGGAGAATTGGACCAAGCCCAAGTAACTATGGCAGCATATCATGAGTAGATGGCATGGTACTTCAACCAAAATGTTAAGCCCGGAAGCATCAAGGTTGGAGATTTGGTTTTACGAAAGGTCACCATTGCAACCAAAGATCCAGTTGAGGGAAAGCTAGCTCCAAGTTGGAAAAGGCCATACAGGGTGACCGGATGTCGAAGAGTGGGAGTATATCACCTTGAAGATTTCAAGGGAAGAACACTCCCGAGGCCATGGATTGCCAAACACCTCAAAAAGTACTTTGTTTAAGTTGCTGTAGTTTTGTTAATAAAAACAAATCTTCTGAAGTTACAGCATCAATCAAAGTCTTAGTAAATATAGCCGGCAAGGCACTTTACTACTAGGAAAATATAGTTGTAATAGCGCTTTCCCGAGGATAACGTTTGTGAAATACAACCTTGCAGGCGCTTTCCAAACTCAGCTTGACTAAAGAATTAATGACCTCCTCGCAGGTTAATTCTGAGGCTAAAATCTTTCGGTAAAATATAGCCGTAAAAGTGCTTTCCCGAGGATAAGTTCGTGAAACATAGCCATAAAGGTGATTTCTGAACTTAACTCATTAAGAACATAAAGCCTCTGTAGAAGGATTGTTCTAAGGTTAAAAAGAACTCAAGAAATATAGGCAAGAACATAAAGCCTATGAAGAAGGAATGTTCAAAGGCGCTTTCCCGAGGGAAATGTTCAAGGAAAATAGCCGTGAAGGTGCTTTCTCAACATAGCCCATTTTGAGAATGAAAAGCCTCTAAAGTAGGATCATTCTAAAGCGGAAGTTACCTTGGAAAAGAACAACCGTAAAGGTGCCTTCCCATGGACAAGCATTCTGACGAGCATCTTGCCAAGCAATCTCAAACATTAAAACTCTCAAGTTTTATTCTTAAGATTGTGGAAAGAAAAAGGGAACAAGCAAGATAATAAAATCGAGCAGAGGACCATTTTCTCATTAGGCAAATTCTAAAAAATCTTAGATTCTCGATGTTTGAGTAGCTGGACAAGTCAGACATAGGAATTGAGGGGGGTATACCCTATACAAGTTAGCATTCGGCCGAAATTATACTCCTTTATCCTTGGGGATGTCTTCGGGATTGACACTTTCAAGGCTGATCAGGATACGTGGGTTGTAGGCCCACTCTCAAAAGGTTTCAAAGCCCACAATAAAGCCTTGTCCCCAACCTTCGTCCCAAGTCCAAGATACAAAGGACAGCTGATTGAAGAAGCTCTGAGCCTTTTCTTTGTAGTGGCGCACTTATTCCTTTGCATGGCAGAACTTCACCTTGAAAGTTGAGGCTCTTTCCTTAGCAACCTTCAATTTCTCCTCGGCCCGCTCAACTCTTGTGTGTTGCTCCGAAGTTTCTATTTGTGCTCTTTGAAGTTCCTGAAAGATGGAATTCGCCCTTACTTCAGAAGCATTACGTTGAAGCTCAATGTCGATGCATCTCTCCTCGGTCTGCCTAGCCTCTTCCTCAAGGATTGAGTAATCCGTCTATAGCTTCTCGAACTTTGCCTTGGATGCAGCAAGTTCAGCCTCTAGTTCTTGAATTCGATGATGCGCTTTCCTACTATCCTTAGAGGCTCAGGCAGCTTGGGCTTCCAGTAGAGATACTTGTTCACCTGAGAGCAGAAGCTCATTGTCCTACTCGACCAAAATTCCCTACAACTGAGTGTTCTCAGCCTCAAAACCCTCAAGCTTCTTCTTTAAGCCTTCATTATCCGAGGTTGCACTCTCGAGGGAATTTCGAAAGTCGAGGTAGAAACAAATGTTCTTCATAGCTCTCTACAAAAACATAATGTATTAAATCCCAAAGTTGAATAGAGATAAGAAACCGCTATACCGAAGGAGTCACTTACAAAGAGCTGATAAAAAATCATCTGCTACATCACTTCCTTTGGAGACTGTGCACCAATGTCTGCTGAGCGGTTTGTTGGGATCAAGCTGACCAAGGTGCTAAAAGGGTTGCCCAGGAAACCGTCGTCCAGTCCAGAAAGGGGCTCCTTGACTGTCTAGTTGATTGTCTCAGGCGAATGATCCTTTGAAGAGCCAGCTACTTGTGAAGTTCCTGCAATATTGCTTGCCTCAGGAATATTCATATCATCCTCAGGCCACTGAGCAAGCTTCTCGATTATGGTTGGTTCCTCGCTGGTTTGAGGTTTAACCTCTATCTGATGAGGCAACTCCTTGGAGTCTGAGCCAACTTCAGGTTTGCAAAGTGTTGGCTTGGTTTCTTCAGCCTTTTCAGTTATCGGAATGGGTTCAAAGATCGTCGCTTCAGAGTTAAGCTCGTGAATTTTAGGCTCAAGAGTCGCAGATGGACTCCTGGATTTCATCTGTTTCGATACCAGCACAACAATGGGATCTCCTATTGGATTGCCAGAGCTCTGGGATAGTTGTGCAGCCACTACTTTAAGGATGCTATCCACGTCCAAAGGAGCTTCATCGCCAAAATTAGAAACCTGCATAGGCACAACCTCCATAGGAGCAGAGGAGAGGGGCATAGCAGCAATGGGCTCGGCGGATAGTGGTGTTGTCGTCAACGGCCTTGAAAGCCTACCCACCAGGAGAGCTTCGAAGTCCTCGAAAATACAAATGCCTAGCTTCGCAGCAAATGACGTCCTGGCATCACCCATGATTTGAGCAAAGGTGTGGCGAAGAGGAGCAGGCTTCTCCACCCTTAAGCCAACTCCGGGTGTTGCCGACCTTTTCCTCTTCAAGAAAGGAATCTCAGGATCCTCGGGCTCATCAAGAAGCTTTATCGGAATCTTGGCAAGGACTTGAGACTTGGCCGCTGCAGGAGCTTTCGGGAAGGCATCATCAGCCTTCCTCTTACCCTTATCTGTAGTTGGTTTTTTTGAAGGCTCGCCAATCTTGCCTTCCTTAGTAGCAATCTTCTTCGGAGAACCAGTAATAGGTCCCCTTTGAGCAACATGAATTGATTTCTTTAGAGCCATGGGAGGAGGCATCTTCTTCTTCTTCTTCTTCTTCGGCTGAGCAACACCTCCGACTCTCTAGTTGGGGGGTACCCCAAATACTTCTCCAGATGAGTTGTGGTGACCAGGACATCATAGTCTACTGACTCAATGTTCTTCTGAGCATAAGCCAGTACCTGGTTGACCCGGGACTCCTCTTCCTTAGACAGTTTAAGTTCTTCTTGTCCTGCAAAGAAATATTGTCAGACCATTGTAAACAACAATAAGACACTTGAGCAATAGTAGTCACCTTTTTTCTGAGGAGGTGCATGTTTCCCAAGGGATGCTCGGGTCCTTGATCACTTCTAAAAGCGCAAACTCCCAGTCGCCTAAGGTGAAGAAGAATTTGTCCTTCTACCCTTTGTTGCTGGAGTAGGTTCTTGACAGCTGTATGAACTTCGACCTCTGCCGGCCTTGGAAGTTGAAATGATAGTCGGTG
The DNA here is from genome assembly GCA_036287905.1 of Corylus americana. Classification (NCBI taxonomy): domain Eukaryota; kingdom Viridiplantae; phylum Streptophyta; class Magnoliopsida; order Fagales; family Betulaceae; genus Corylus; species Corylus americana. The sequence goes on from CP125815.1 coordinate 24,503,573, forward strand.
TTGGGATTCTTCACAAGCTTGTACACCTTTAAGAATTCATGAATAATAAGAGGATGTGCATCTTTGAGAACCTTTGGCCATAGCACCACGCAACCGAAGAAGACCCTTCAGGCATTCGGCACGATTTGGTGAGGGGCCAAACAGACGTAACTCAGTAACTCCCGAACTATCCTCATGAAGAGCAGCCTGAAGCCTGCTCAGAACATGTCTTCATACACACAGACCTCGTTCTTTTCGATGCGCACCACAGTGCCTCTTTGATCACTGTCAAAGCGCAATTGTATCATAGAAGGAATGAAGTAAGTCTCTCGGATTCGAGGCTCGTCAACAGCTGTCAACTCTACCTTCCACAATGCTGGGTACGAATCACCCAGTCTGTCAGAATCTCCACCATCTTTGCGACCCATTAGGTACAGAAGCTCGAGGACTAGTAGACGAGGAATGAATGGGTATCCTTGTTGGATTAAAAGATGGGTAACACTCAGACAAAGCCGGTCCACCACCGGTTCAATCAAGGGAAGCAGAAGGTCCAGGTACTTGAGCACTAGGTTGTCCGAAGCTACGAAAGGCTCAGCGGAAGGTACAAACTTGACCGCAACTCTGAAGTACACCACTCTCAGGAAGTAATACTGAGAAAAGTGGGTCAAATGAAAGCACGCTAGTGGTGAGATGAAGAATTGTAGGGCTCGGAGGATGTGAAAATGACTTCTGTCGAGGCAAATAAACGAAAATGACGAAGTGATGAAGAAGGAAGCCTTTTGTAGAGCTCTTAAAGACGATGAATCGGCAGTGCGGCATTAAAAACCCTAGAGACTAAGGTTCCTCGGGAATGAGCATTTCGATCTGCTCCACTATGCAAAAACTAACATGTGGCTCCGCTGGACTAAGAAACAAAAACCGTCTGGCACGCAAATTATTCTCTCCTGAATTTGAAATTTTGAAATTTCAAAATTCCAAGAATTGGTTCAACATACTTTCACCGAGGACAAGTTGAAACACTGGAAACCTACCATTCTCAACAACATGAAATTTCCATAATCACTCAGACAAGAAAATTGGAGGGTAGATCCCTATAGGATAGAGGTCGCCCCTTCATCAAAGGTGGCGGAGAGGTGAATCTTAACTCTCCATCTCCCCCACTTGGGATGGCTCGCATTTAGTAAGTTGTTATATGATTATTATACAATTTGATGACGTGACAATAAAATTTAGCAATTGTGAAATAAATAATAATAATAAAAATTAATAGTTGATTTTCACTGCCGCATTATCTCAGATAGTTCTATACTAAAAATAATAAAATAAAATAAAATAAAAATTCCTAAAAACTCATTAAGTGTACTTTTGAGTTGCCCGCACCAATTACTAGTTAATTAACTACTAATTGGTACGGGCAACTCAAAGTTTATAAAATTACAATGATTCAAAAATATATAGTCAAAACATATTCGGTGTGCAAAATACCTTAAAAATAAAATAAAGGAGGTTACTAATTTGTTATTAATTTAAGGGAAAAAAATCTCTTAAGGGTCCCTCATGACTTTTTGTCAAATTACTATCTAAGGTTTAAATTTTGTCTGTTTATTACCAACGGTTTCAAATGTTATCAAATAGATATTTTTGTCTATTTTTTTTGTTAAGTTTTTAAATCTGTTTTCATGTCGACATACTCAATCAGAATGCGATAGGTATCCTCTTTCATAATATATATATATATATATATATATATATATATATATATATAAGTTATAAATATATGGGAAAAAAAAAATTACGTCAATATGTTTTTTTTATTATCAATAATTTCAATCATTATCAAATAGATATTTGTGTCTATTTTTCGTTAAATTTTTAACTCTGTTGTCATGTTATACCCAATCAAAGGTGGCACATATCCTCTTTCGTAAAAAAATTATAAAAAGTTATAAATATATATATAAAAAAAAGGTAAATAATTCACATTAATATTTTCTTCATCTCATCTTACAAATGCACTAAATTAACTATTAGTTTTGTGAACTCCACACAAACTCAAAAATTCAATGAAGAATTTCATCAATTCACTGTAGAAATTGTTAAAAAATGGTTAAAAAGTAAATGAATCAATCCTATTATTTCTTAAAAATAAATAAATAAATAATGGTGGCCACTTGGGCGACCACCACCCGAAGCGTTGGGATGGCAGCTCGGGCTATGAGGCTATCTATACTTTTTATCATTTTCTTTTCTTTTGCTTTTTATATTTATATCTATAAATGCAATTTTTATTTAAAACACATAAAAATATTAAAAATTTAAATAGAAGTAATTTGATATAAAAAAAAAAAAAAGGTAATTTGATAAAAGAGTCATACGTCACTCACACTGGCATTTTTGGCTTTAATTTATTTAATGAATAATCGGAGAAAGAAGAAAAATGTTAAAGACCCAATTATTTGGCTCAACTTGGGCATAACTTTGCCTTTCTTTTAAAAGGGGATGCCAAGTGTTGGAAATAATTTTGGATGGTGCACAAATTCTCATTGATATAAAATAATTACAATATGAAAATTAATAGTAAAATAAATAAAATACTAGAGATGAAAAGTAAAGTATGGAAAGATCTCACTATGCTATAGAATCACGCAAATGCATTGTTCTTAAAGGTTGATTTGTGCCTCCCGAAATGCATAACTCGGTGCGATCAGATCTTTTGACACGCAACTTCTCAGGATTAGATTATAGCGTCTATTTTCGTTAAGAACGCACTTCCAAATAACGAAGAGTAATAGAACAACTCATTGATCTTCCTGATTAAAAACCACATAGTGAAAATACAAGAAATAGAAGACAATATAGGTGGAAAAATCCACTAATTATATGTGGCTATATTATATATATCCAAGTAAACTAAAAAAAAATATATAAGAATATAATTTTTTTTCCTTCAAACTTATGTTGCAGACATATATCTACTCGTGGGATGTTGAGAAGACTTTCTTTTATAGTGCTACTCTTTGTTAGAAAATAGATAACGTAAGCTTTGTAGAAAACTTGATAGGAATTTAAGACCAACGGTCATAACGTATATAGAGTCCCAACTATAAAACTTGTTCTCAAAAACCCATAAAAACTTGAGAACTCTAACCGTCACTAACGGTAAGGAAAAATAAATGGGTTAATGACAAATGGTCAAAACAATATTTAATGACTTGTAAACAATGTTAATGACCAAACGGTTACAAACTAAAAATGGTTAAAAGCTGAATTTTCTCTTTCCCATAAAAACTCATGAAGATAATATCAAATGATAGAATATTTTCAAATGACTAAAAAATTAATGTTTGTAACAAATATTATAACACCAAATTGGTGGTTACTGCTATAAACTCGGTAGAGCCACAAATAGGCTGTTACGGGCATCTCATGGATGATACAAAGATGTTAAAATTCCTTCTCTAAGTGGGAATGTTGTTATGTAAGCCGTCAATCCAATGGGGCGGCGCATAGCTTGGCCAAACTAGCTTGTAAACAGATCATAGAAAAGACCTAGAGATGCAATATCCCAGAGATTATCTGTGACGTTTTGATGGAACAATCTGTTTCCATCGGATTTTATCAATGAAGTTAAATCTTTCTCCAAAAAACAATTTTGCCCTTCTTTTTTAATTTTTTTTTGTTAAAAAAATGTCTGAAGTAATAATATTTTATGTGGTCCTTCTTTTATTTAGTATTTTTTTTTTTATAAAAAAAATGTATTTTTCTTCATAATAATGATTTATTTTATTATTTTTATGAAGAAAAATATAATTTTTTTTTTTAAATACTAAACAAAAAAAAAATCACACATATTTCTTTTTTATTTTTAAAAAATTAAAATAAAAAAGAGAAAAATTGTGCCAAAATTAGTCCAAATAGTTGGAATTGTATCGAGAAAGAAATGTATTTGAGCGAAAAGTATGTGCACAGCGTTAAAAACGCGCGTGTTGGAAAAAGAAAGAAAGAAAGAATACATAAACCTTCTTCCTCTGCTCCTCTGCTGCTCCTTCCTCGTCAGTTCGTCACCAATTGGAGGTACGAAACTCGAACACGATTTTCCTCTTCTACCCCCATTCAATTCCACCACGTCTCTCATTCTCTCTCTATTCAATTACATCAAAGAACACTAAGTACGTAAATTCTTAGATCTCTAGCTCTCTCTCTGGATCTAATCCAACAGCGTATATAATCGGGGCTTGTCAGATCCAAAGCGAAAGCGAAAGCAGAGGAAATGGACAATGGGGATATTGACAGCGCAGAGGATGAGTTCCCGGGGCGGATTGGCGGCCGCAAGTACCGGCCGGTGGTGGCCAACGATCGGGCCGTGCTTGAGATGTCCTCCATGGATCCTGGATCTTCTTCCTCCCCCTCCTCCTCCGCCACCTTCTCCGATCACCAAGCTTCCCTCAAGTAACTCCTCTCTCTCTCTCTCTCTCTCTCTCTGCATGTGTGTTTGTTTGATTTGAGTGTGTAATGTAGTTCAAGCAACCGTATGTGATGGGAGAGTTGTCTCTGATTGTATTTCTTTATGCTTAGAGCTTCGTTTATTAGTTTCCACATGTGGAGTGAAGATTGGTTCCAATTTCAAGAAAATTATTGGCTAAGTCTTGATATTTGAAGTTTGAGTAAATGAATAACTTGTTTGGATGTTTTAACATTTGATCTAAAGTTACGATATTAATTGAAAAAATTCTGATTAGTTCTGGGCTGTTGGAATCTAATAAAATGTGGTTACTGTGCATATTAGAGTAATCATTTCTGATATACACAATTCCCTTGTTTAAAGGTGTATTTTTTAGTCCATCCTGAGCAGAAAGCTTCCTTCCTGCTTAAAGGATGTGAAAATTTCATTTTGGCTTCTTTCTTGAAATACGTAAATGAAAGAAGGGTGTAATTGTTAACCCAAACTCATTGGAGGGAGAAGACCCAAGTTCTTTCGAATCCGTTCTGTTCCATCTTAATCCATCATTTCCTTTATGAATTCCAAACACAATAATTGAGTTTTTGCGCATTGTGTTTACTGAACCAGACTTATCAAATAATAAAGTTCAATTTTTTTTTTCAGAATTTTGACATAAGAGAGCTCGAAGAACTTATAATGAAAAATTTGACCTAAGTCTTGCGCGATCTCTTTTATCTATTTGTGGCAGGAAAGTCAAAGTTGGCGCACAGGCAAACATGGGTGCCGATTTGAAAGAAGGGTCTTCGCCAATACATGAAGAAGCCAATGGTCCCCAGGGAGAGTCAAAACTGGAGTTGTTCGGTTTTGATTCTCTTGTCAACATTCTTGGTCTCAGGAGGTGTATAGTTGTGCTTTCTTCTTATTATTTCTGAATTTACTCCATCCCCTTGTTCAATGACGTTAAAGTTTGGTTTATATATTCCAGTATGACAGGGGAGCAGGTTCCTGCACCTTCTAGTCCTAGAGATGGTGAGGATGTTGCCATTACCATTGGGCACCCTAAGGTATAAGCTGGTTTCATAACATTTTCTCCTGTTTGTTGGGGTATGCTCTGTTTTGACAGAATTGGTTTGTTCATTCAACAACCTGAAATTACAGTATAAGAATTGACGAAACAAGAACTTAAAGAACTTTTTTTTTTCTGTATCTTTAGATGAGGATGAAAGTTAAGAATATTCTTTGAGACTCTTATTGTGGCGTTAATTTAAAAAAGTATGATATTGTTTCTCTGTAATCTGAAGCACTGGTTCTACTTCACTCATTCCTGGAGATTGAATTTAACGGTATGGATCATATGCATATTTCCTGTGTTGTAAGTTTCTTTCTAGTGGTTTGCTTATATGCTGGATATAACCTATTGCTTTGCTGAAATTGATTGAGATTGTAAATATTGTACATTGATCTCTGGTTCCCTGACCTGGGGCACTGACTGTACTATATTCCTGATTCTTTTTTTTTGGTTTTTAATGTGGAATAATTATATGCAGCCTGCTGATCTCAAACTGGGTACTTTGATGGGTGTATTTGTCCCATGCTTGCAAAACATACTGGGAATTATCTACTACATCCGATTTTCATGGTGAGTCTCATATTGCCTGATGTTTTGTATGCCACCAATGCATTGTAATTTATACTGTGTGCAGGGCATACACGAAATTATAGATGGAGCATAAGTTCCTATTTAGTTGTCGATGCTGTTTGTAATTTAAGACCACAACATTGCTGGAATTCCTGTGAGAATAGTTAGCAAGCTGATTTGAGGAAAATGAATAATTCCTTGACTCTCTTTAAGTTTGTAGCCCATAACGATGAGTACAATATCTTTTTGTGAAATTGATAGTGTAAACCTTTTTGTTTAGAGAACTAATTTTCCCTTCTATCTTATGGTTGACATAGCTTCTAGGAAGCACATCTATAGGGAAGTTTACTGTTATGGAAAGAAAAGATCCAAGGAGGAAGAAAGCAAGTAGGAGCTTTCCTAGTATGCCTGAAGTAAAGAACAAAAATAATTTATCTAGCCAGATTGAAGGAACAGGTCCATATTATAATATCTGCTACATGTTCACTAGTGTCTAGTGTTGCCTCCATGTTCTTGGAGTGTCAGAGGTGTTGTTTTGATATAGACATGGCTCCTTCGAGAATGTGTCCTTAATGCAGGTCCGTACTATAATTTCTGTTACATGTTCACTAGTGAGTTTAGTGTTGCCTCCATGTTCTTGGAGTGTCAGAGGTGTTGTTTTGATATAGACATGGCTCCTTCGAGAATGTGTCCTTAATGCGGCGATAATTTGAATCATTATTTTCAGGCCATTTGTGGATTCCCTATGGCTTTGTACCAGAGATTTCCTTTACATTAGCCATTTGTTCGCGAACAGAAAAAAAAAAAGGCGAGAGAAAGAGAGTGGACATTGTAGACTACAATTGTATTCTCTCTCTTTCTCTCTCTCTCTCCCTCTCCCTTCTTTCTTCCCTGTTTCCATACCTCTCCCCTTTGGAAGAGCTTATTGTGTGTTTGTTGTGGGTAAAATATTATGGATTACTCTGTATTACCTTATTTATGATTGGATACTGATCGTTATTAGATCTTTTGCTGTGGCTTTTTGTAAAGAATTGAATTTGATATGTTGCCTTTTCTCTCTAGACCAACTATATTATTGGTGGTTTATTTCTTTTTTTTTTTTTTTTTTTTTTTTTTTTTTTTCAAATTTTATGAATTTGCAGGATTGTTGGTATGGCTGGCATAGGCGAGTCACTATTGCTGGTATCTTTCTGTGGTTTGTGCACTTTTCTGACTGGAATATCACTGAGTGCTATTGCAACGAACGGTGCGATGAAGGTAGGCATTGTTTGTAATTAACTTACTAGTTGCCTTAGTGCTTTTGGGTGACGATTATGAATCTTTATGAAAGCAGAATGGCGAGTCTCTCATATATATTAATTAATCATGCCATTGTTGTAAAAGAATTATCAACAATGACTTTTCTATCACAAAATTGTTGGTTGTTAACATCTTATTATGTGTGAATTGGGAAGAAATCAGGTAGTTTTTTTTAATTTTTTTTTTTAATTTAATTTAATTTTAAATTTCTTGCTGTAAATTATGAGAGAATTGGGACTCTTTTTTTTTTTTTTTCCTTTTATTTTCTCTGACCATTAGAGATGATTGACACGCTCATATGGGATTAAACTTGTGATTTGACACTACCTCTTATTTATGTGGAGAGGAGATGTCATTTGGTCCTAAGATGATTGGAACATTTCTGAGAAAGAGAAAAGAACCTATTTTTTAACATTTTTTATTTTGTGATGCGATACACTAGTGCAGATTGGTATGTAATATTGTATATAGAGCCTGGATTAGATGAGCTAAGTGTTGATATTTTTTCTCTTCTTTTTGCATAAGAGATATATATACATGTAGTGTATTTGCGCACACTTTGGGTTTATAATTTATTATTTTGTGATGCAATGCACTAGTGCAGATTGGCAGGGGTGGAACTACATGGTGGCTTACCCCCCAAAGCCACAATGTCTTCCCCAATTTTTTTTAAACATACCCTTATGACTCTTTTAAAATAAATTTTTTACTCTTTTTTTTTTGGTTCTTTTCTTTCCATTTTACACCCCAAACCAAAAATTCTAGTTCTGCCCTTGCAGATTGGTATGTAATATTGTATTTAGAGCCTGGATTAAATGAGCTAAATGTTGATATTTTTTCTCTTCTTTTTACTTATAAGGGATATAGATGCTCACACTTTGGGTATATAATTCCATAGCTGATAGTTCAAGTGTACTGCTGGATTATATTGTTTATTTCACGTCTCATAGGGTATTACTTCTGGAGTGATAATTCACTTATATTAAATTCTTCCTTACTTGTTCTATGAGTTATTTTAGCTTTCCAAATTGATCATGATGGAATTAATGTGAAGTGACGTTTATTTATTTGCTTCTAGGGTGGGGGACCTTACTATCTCATTGGTCGTGCCCTTGGTCCAGAGGTTGGAGTTAGCATTGGACTATGTTTTTTCCTCGGAAATGCAGTTGCTGGAGCTCTGTGAGTGGATTCTATGAGCTTATCTGTGATAAGACCATGATATATATGGTTGAGGTCCTTGAGGATAATGGAATTTGGGCATATGCCATAAATGTCCTATTCTGTTGTGATATGTGCTTTTTTTTTTTTTTTTTTTTTTTTTTTTTTTTTAACTTTTCCCTTTCCTGTGATTGTGGTTCTAGGTATGTGTTGGGAGCTGTTGAGACCTTTCTGAAAGCTGTGCCAGCTGCTGGGATTTTTAGAGGTTGCCCTTGAGCTTTTGCCACAGTTGACAGTCTATTTTCATAGATAAAATAATTGAGTCTCTTACTTTAAACAAATAATTGACGGATGTCAATTTGAGTGCTCGACATTGACCTTCTGCCCTGTATAGGTCTAGCATTTTTCTAATAGCAGGGATATAGGAAAAAATGGTGTGGATGTTATTATTATACTTATGAGTCAAGTGTGTTTGCTCCTTAACTGATGAAAAGATTTTCCTCCCGTGTAAATGGTTGTGCTATGCAATTGTTACTGAACTTTGAACATATTGACCTGTGATGCAGGAGATCTTTCATAATAGATTTATTTTGTAATTCTTCCATCTGTTCTGCACATGTTACCCCGCTTCCCCAAAACAAGAAGTCTAGCATCTTCAAAAATATAATACAGAACCACCCACCACTTTTTTTCTTCTCTGCATGCGCAAAAAAAGCCTTTGTGGAGGTTATTACTATGCATGTTTTTTCTTTCTATGAGGTTTGCACTCTGAATAGTTGAATGGTTGGCTGCTGTTTTTGGCTGTTGGTACTGATAAGCAAAGCATGCCTTTCACAGATATTAAAGTTGTATCTTGTGCTAATTGAATTTTTTTATTTTTTATTTTTTTATTTTTTTATTTTTTTATTTTTTTTTCATGTTGTCAATGCAGAAACTGTCACAAATGTTAATGTCACAGCAATTGAGCGAGTGGAAAGTCCGAGTTCACATGACTTGCAAGTTTATGGGATTGTTGTGACTATCATCCTATGCTTTATTGTATTTGGTGGTGTGAAAATGATCAATCGGGTGGCACCTGCTTTCCTTATACCTGTTTTATTCTCGCTGTTCTCCATATTCATTGGGATCTTCTTGGCAAGGAAGGATCACCCTGTAGGTGAGTGTAATTTTGTATATCTTTCTTTTTTGGAGATGACCCTTCTCACTTGCCTTTGAGATCCTTCTGACTTTTAATTGCCTTTTGGGTTACGAACTTCTGTGCTGCTTTTCCTGATTTTTTTTCAGCATATTCTCTATTGAGTGAAAAAGTAAATATGACCTGTTTCTTTGTGTACCCTAATGGTTGCATTCTAACTTGCATTTTACTCTTGGTTTTATGTGGCTGTATTGGGTATAGTTTGGAAGTTTATTTTCAATTTGGTTACCCACTTGGTTCACGTTTGGACACCTGGAGAAGATGGGTGCAGCCAGTGTGATTTTGATTGACAGATTGCTCTCGTTCTATTTCTTCATATTGAGGGTTATATACTGCATTTGTTATGATTATTTAAAAACTAATTTTTCAGACAGATGTTCTGCTGATCAAGTCATGGTAATTTTGGCTGTAGGTTTTACAACTTACAAGTATGAGTCTGTATTTTGAGTCTTAGACCATTTTGACATTTGTAGCCTTCACTTTTTACTTTTGATTAGATATTTGTCCTGCTCGTACTTGTATCATTTTCTGCTTATTCTGGAATTTGTTTAGTGGAGGGATTAGAGAACTTATCTCTTGCAATATTTGTTACAGTTGGAATCACGGGCTTGAGTGCGGAAACTTTCAAAGAAAACTGGAGTCCAGGTTATCAGAATACTAATGATGCTGGAGTTCCTGATCCTGAAGGAAGTGTGTACTGGAATTTTAAGTAAGCCATGGCACGAATCTTTCACACTGTAATGATTTGTATCTTGAGTCAATGCTACATGTGCTCAAGACATCATCTTACCACCTTTTGTGGAAATTGTTGATAATACATGGCACATAGCTAACCCAACAGAGCCAATTAATTTGTGTGCTGTGTGTGGATTTATATCATTTAGGGCCTGATGCTATTTCTACATGACCAATTAAAATTTTTCTCAGCTTTGGTGTTTGGTGGATTGTTGGGCCTCCACATTACATATCCTTAATCATTTAAGTAGATGATTCAATGGCCCATCTCTGTTAGCAATTTACCTACATGTCATACCTAAGCCTAAGCAATAATAAGGTTGTACATTCACATTTTAATTTTTTTCTCACAATACCATTTCTCTGTTGAGGTTGTGTTTTCTCATGGATCTTAAGCACTGTAGCAGCAGATAATGTGATGTATTTGACTCCTTTTCACCAGCACTCTCCATTAAGACCAAGTAACCCAATATGTCATGCTTATTATTATTAGAAGAGAATCAGGAGTTTCCGTTTGATGCTCCCCTTTCTTTTTTCTTTTTTTTTTTTTTTTTTTTTTTTCAGTCTAGTAATAAACTTAGCTAATTGTTTGTTTTTCTAACCACATTCTTTTTTCCTTCTTGCTTTTTTCAGTGCATTGGTTGGTCTCTTTTTCCCTGCTGTGACTGGAATTATGGCAGGTTCAAATCGATCAGCTTCACTGAAAGATACTCAGCGTTCGATTCCCATTGGAACACTGGCTGCAACTCTCACAACTACTGCAATGTATATAGTTTCTGTGTTGTTATTTGGAGCCCTTGCAACCAGAAAGAAGCTATTGGCAGACAGGTATTATATTTCATTCAAATTGTTTCTTTTGTTACACAAATTTCTTTTGTATTTTTCTCTTCCCCACTTTGACTTTAGATTTATAATCATATCCATACCAAAAGTTAGGTATATTGCATATTTGCCTACACCTAGCTGTATTCAGTTATGAGGCAAATCTTTAGGGCTCATTCCTTCTGAGGTCATCTGTTTTTATATTATTATTTAGTAACCAATTGAGAACTAAAATAAAAAGGACGATTAAACCATGTCTTTGGATGAGTTTGCATCTCCTCCCCACTATAAATGAAAGGGTGGAGGGCGTGGTCACAGTACAATCCTTCATGGCTGCATGAATTTATTTCTTTGGGAAAATAGAATTTTAGTGAAAGGTGAGGAGTCCTTGAAGGTAAGCGAGAAAAGAGGGGAAAAACTTTTTTTTTGATAAGTCAGAGGGGAAAAACTTGATACTTAAAATTGCTGATTAGTACTTTAAAATTTTGTGAAGCAGTGACCTAAAAAAAAAAAAAAAAATTGCAAAGCAGTATCATCTTTTGTGCCAGTAAGTTGGTACTCTATAAGTGCTGGAGAAATACGTAACTAACTTTTTATTTTTTATTTTTTTATAAGTAATCATAATATCATTACAAGCATAAGAAGTATACAGAAGACATGCCTATCTAGGAAGAGAAAAAAGAATAAGAACATAATTAAAACTAGTCACTAAATGAGCCACAAATGTAGCTCTCCAAGTATAAAGAGAATAAAAAGCAAATAACCTAAGCTCCTCCAACGTTCTCTAGCAGTCCTCGAAATTTCAATCGTATTTTTCCCTCCAAAGGCATTGCAAAAGGCAAGAGGGTACCATCTTCCACACAATAGCACTTTGAGTGCTACCACCAGTCCACTAGCAAGCAAACAAATCAACCACCTAGCTAGGCATAACTCAAGACAGTCCAAAGCAACTAAAAAAAGCATTCCATAAGGCGCAAACAACCTCACAGTGGGGAAGAAGATGGTCACATATAACACCTATCGACCACAATGATATGCCGCTTCTTTAGATTGTTCATTGCAAGGATCTTCCTTAAGGTGGCCGTCCAAGTGTAAAAAGTCACTCTCAAAGGACCTTGGTCCACCAAATATTCTTCCAATGAAAAGAAATGTCATCATTACAGACAAAGACATTGTAGAAGGAGCTAACATTGAACACCCTTTGTTTGAAGGGGCCCACAAAAACTAGTCTTCACCTTCCCGTCTCACTCTAAGGAGTACAACAAATTGAAGAACAAAGCCAAGACATCCATTTCCCAATCGTGAGTTGCTTTGATAAAGCTTACATTCCAATAAAGGGAACTACTAAAGAGCTCCAAATCAACTGCAACTGAAGCATGCTTCACATAAGCAATGCTATAAATATCCAGGAAAGCTTTCTTAAGGGCCTTCTTTCCATACCACACATCATACCAAAATCTGATCTTGGAGCTCTTTCCTAGCTCAAATCTAGTATGGCTAGAAAGCATCTTCCAACCCCTCCTAACATTCTTCCATAATTTTTTTTTTAAAAAAATAAATAATTCAATTCATTGATATGTGCAAAGGGATACAACCCTACTACACATGATGTATACAAAGATAGTCACCCTTAAATGCTAAAAGAACAAAAATTCACAAATTCTGAAAAATTAGAAATAGAAATATTATACACCCATGTTACTTATCAAAAAGAAAATACACCCATGTCCAATTAAAAAGCCACCAAATTTGAAATTCACGGCAACTCTCTACCATGCCTCTCTCTCATGCACATAGTTCTACAACCATTTCCCTAGAAGAGGATGGTTGAACATCCTCAAGTTCTAAACCCCCAACCTTCCCTCAGATATTGGAGAGTAAACCTTGGACCAACTAACCAGGTGAAATTTGAACTCTTCACCTATCCCACCTCATAAGAAATCACGATGTAGCTTCTTTATGCGGTTTACAACACTAGGACGCAGGTAAAATTGAAAATGGTGCTCTTTATATGGGTAACCCTTCCACCCTTAGACAAGTACATCTTTTTTCAACTAGCCAACCAATGTTCAATCTTTTCTACCACACCATCCAAGATAAACTTGGCCTTGTAGGAGGCCCCTAGCGGAAGACTAAAATACTTCAAAGGCAAAGAAGAAACCCTAAAACCCAAAATGCCCGCCAACCCACTACATTATCCACATTACTCACAAGAACCAATTACGACTTAGCCAGGTTAACTTTCAAACCGGAGACAACTTCAAAACATAAGAAAATCACATAGATAGATGGCAAAGGTTATCAGGATTGGCCTCACAAAAAATTGGAGTGTTGTCCCCAAACAATAAGTGTGATATATTGACCACACTAGAGTACCTAGACCCCACAAAAAAGCCTGAGAGAAAACCCTCATCAACAGTTGTAGAAAGCATTTTACTTAAGGCCTCCATGAAAATAACAAGCAGAAAATGAGACAAAGGGTGTTCTTGTCTTAACCCATGGGAGCTACCGAAGAAACCAAAGGCGTTGCCATTCACCAAAATGGAGAAGCGCACCAAAGAGATACAATGCGATATCCAAGAGCACCATTTCTCCCTGAATCCGTACCTTTTCAACAATTACAGTATGAACTCTCAATTGACATGATCATAGGCCTTATCAATATCCGGCTTGCAAAGCACCCATGGATCACCAGATCTGATCCTACTATCTAGACATTCATTTGCTATAAATGCAAAATCAAGGATTTGTTTGCCATTAACAAAGGCATTCTGAGGGCTGTTCTTTTAGAGATGTAGAAGATGGCTTTGTTTGGGCTTTTGCGGGGGTTTATGGGCCTATTTGGATAGCGTTAAAAGGTCTTTATGGGAGGAGTTGGTTGGCCTGATTAGTTGGTGGGATATGGCGTGGTGCATTGGAGGTGATTTCAATGTTACCTGTTATCGTAGTGATTAGATTGGGGGTATCCCATTATTCTCCTCACTATGATGGATTTTTCTGAGTAGAGCCTCATGGATCTTCCCGTTGTAGGGGGGTCTTCTACGTGGTCTAATAATTAGGATTCCCCCTCCTACATAGATTGTGCTTAGATCATTTCCCCATTCTCCTTGATTGTGCCGAAGATTCCACATAAGCAAGATTCTATTGGAGGACCCTCTCGAAGCTGAGTAACACCAATCTACATGTTGACATCCCCACAAGCTTCACACAACTCTGCTTGAAATGAGTTCCAACTTAGTTTCTTGAAAACAAATAATGTCTGCCTTTTGTTGCCTAAGGAGGTTTTTGACTTTTAAACGATTGTCACCCTTGTTCAACCATCTCACATTCTGAGAAAGTGACTTGGGCTTAATAATAAACCACTTGCAGCCCTCCCCTTATCCTTACTATGGCAACCACTGCCTATGTTTGCATCATAATTAATGAAACATTATAACCTCTTTAGTTTTCTATTTATTTTTCTCCCAAGGTTAAACAAGAGCCCAATCCCTGCTTATAATTTGCTCACTTCAATGGCCGCAAACAGGGCCAAGAGCTCCTCTTCAAATCTGTCACACGAAAGTCCCACAGAATGGCGGATCTCCTAATGACCATCCCTTTTGAATTGCTCGGAGATCCAGGCATCCATGAGAGAGGCCAAATGTAATGAACTGTTGCAGAGAACATTTTATCAGATTTTTGTAACCCAGGGCACATATTCATCCAGTAAATTACCCAATCATGATTGTCTATCGTGCTTTGTGTGTGAAGGGTAATTTGTAGAAGTGCTGAATAATTGTGCGTATACCAGAGTGCACTAGAAAACCATGTTAATTGTTGTGAAGAGGGAGTGGTCACTCCATTACAAAGGGACTGATCACTGCATTTAATGCTCAAATCCTATATTTTGTGACAAATTTACTCATGAAAACCACTGGAGCACTTGGTTTATTACCATGACAAAGTTTGGCATCCCCATGTGGAGTGGAAAGAAAACAAATGCAAATGGAGTAAATATGATTCTTGGTGCAATCCAGGCCATCATTCTCTAGTTTTCATAACCAAGAGACATAAATGACTTGCACCTATATCGTGAATGGCTTACATCGTTCTCTTTTGTATGGATTTAACAGGAATCATACAGAGCTAGATTAGGTTAAATACAATCAAAGTCCCAAGTCAGAATGACGTATGAGAAGATATTTTAGTGAGTTAATATATTCACTAGTTGTTGGAATAGCTTATGGTGTCTTCTTGTTGCTAGTCTATGGTCTTACCCAGTTGTTTATTGATCTAGGGCTTTTAACATTTTACTTGGTTGATCTAGGTCCTGTTATGCCCATTTAATTGATGTATCATTGATTTCTTGGTCAAGAATTTTTTTGGTATCTGTTTTGTGTTGGTTGAGTTTGGATACATTTAGTATTAATTCAGGTGCTATTAGCTATGTCAATTTGTATGTTAAAAGGAAAATCTTTTCGTGAATGTTAGTGAATTAATTTCTTAACTGTTTGAAGCTGAAATCGACTTTTTATGCAGGCTACTTACAGCTACAGTTGCTTGGCCTTTACCAGCCATCATTTATATTGGAATCATTCTTTCGACATTAGGGGCTGCACTTCAGAGCCTGACAGGTGCCCCACGGCTTCTTGCAGCAATAGCTAATGATGACATCCTGCCCATTCTTAACTACTTCAGGGTTGCAGATGGTAGTGAGCCTCATATTGCTACCCTCTTTACCGCGTTCATCTGCATTGGGTGTGTCGTAATTGGGAACCTGGATCTTATCACACCGACTGTAACTATGTTTTTCCTTCTATGTTATGCCGGTGTGAACTTATCTTGCTTCCTCCTGGATCTTCTAGATGCTCCCAGCTGGCGTCCTCGGTGGAAATTTCACCATTGGAGCCTCTCTCTTCTTGGAGCATCACTTTGTATAGGTATGATTTTGTCACATATCTCATTTGTATGTTTGTTTTGAATTATCTTGTGATTTCCTTTTAGATGAGGTATTGGCAAAGAAATTCCAGTAAAAAGCATTGGTGATACAGGACATAGGTGCTAGCTGTGGATGCTATTAGGTTCTCATTATAAATTATGTTAAAGGGTGCACACTCGGGGGGGAATATCCTCCATTTTAATATGGCTATTTGCCAAGCATATCCCCATATTTGAACAGTTGCTTTTACAGATCTGATCTCATGTTCATTACTTGAAGGGTCTGGATGAAGTCCAGGAATTTCTTGGGGCAATTGTGGGTTGTTAGAATGAAGAGAATCTTGGGCTTTTTCTTTCTAGTGATTGGTATTGGTGGGTGTATTAGACAAATTTATATGTTCCAGGAATACAAAGCTCAATAGTGCCACAAAAAGTTTTAACTTGTTTATCATTTGTTGGATTGATTTGATGCATTTGATGGAGTAGCTTCTCCTAGGTACATTTTGCTTATAATGCCACTGTGGGTTCTAGTGCTTGCATGCATAGTTCATGTCCGTGTGTGCGCAACCAGTACATGAATGATATTCTCTGATCAACATATTAACGTGCTGCTTTTGTTTTGCATGCAGTGATAATGTTCTTAATCTCATGGTCATTCACTATAGTTTCTCTAGCCCTTGCTAGCCTGATATATTATTATGTGAGCATTAAAGGAAAGGCTGGGGACTGGGGTGACGGTTTCAAGAGTGCATATTTCCAACTAGCTCTCCGCAGTCTTCGATCACTAGGAGGTGTGTATGCTTCTGAAAATATTATACCATGACTTAAAATACTCTTGATTAATGGTGTCCTCATTTGCAGCAAGCCAAGTGCACCCAAAGAATTGGTATCCAATCCCCCTGGTATTCTGCAGGCCATGGGGTAAACTGCCAGAAAATGTACCTTGTCATCCAAAACTTGCTGACTTTGCAAACTGCATGAAGAAAAAAGGCCGGGGAATGTCTATATTTTTCTCCATACTAGATGGAGACTATCATGAATGCGCCGAAGATGCTAAAACTGCCTGCAAGCAGCTTGCTACCTACATTGACTACAAGCGTTGTGAAGGTGTAGCAGAGATAGTTGTAGCACCTAGTATGTCTGAAGGCTTTCGTGGTATTGTCCAAACCATGGGCCTTGGGAATCTCAAGCCAAACATTGTGGTGATGCGGTATCCGGAAATATGGCGTCGGGAAAACTTAACTGAGATCCCTGCCACCTTTGTTGGAATAATAAATGACTGCATTGTTGCAAACAAGGCTGTTGTTATTGTTAAGGGTCTTGACGAATGGCCCAATGAGTATCAGAAACAGTATGGTAGCATAGATTTGTATTGGATCGTGAGAGACGGTGGTCTCATGCTTCTCCTCTCTCAGCTCCTTCTTACTAAGGAGAGCTTTGAGAGCTGTAAGATTCAAGTCTTTTGCATTGCAGAGGAGGGTACTGACGCAGAGATGCTCAAGGCTGACGTTAAGAAGTTTCTGTATGATCTTCGGATGCAAGCTGAAGTGATTGTTATAACAATGAAATCGTGGGAGGCACAAGCAGAGGGTGGTTCTCAGCAAGATGAATCATTAGAGGCATTCACTGGTGCACAACGCCGGATTGCCGAATACTTAGCTGAGATGAAAGCAGCAGCTGAGAGACACGGAACCCCATTGATGGCTGATGGAAAGCCGGTAATTGTCAATGAGCAACAGGTGGAGAAGTTTCTTTATACGACTCTGAAGCTGAACTCAACCATACTGAGATACTCGAGAATGGCTGCAGTTGTGCTTGTGAGCCTACCACCGCCTCCGGTCAACCACCCTGCTTATTTTTACATGGAGTACATGGATTTGTTGGTGGAGAATGTCCAAAGGCTTTTGATTGTAAGAGGATACCGTAAAGATGTTGTTACTCTATTCACATAGCTGCTGCCTGTGGATTACATTCCTGGAGGGTAATTACTGCATCCCACACTTATTGTTCATATGTTTTTTTCTTCCCCCTTCTCTAATTTTTGTAGTTTAAATGTTACATTAATTCTTTTATTGTCCTTACGAAAAGCGGCATTTTGTTCTTTCCTCAACTCCTGTAGAAATTTTAGATTCACATAGTCCTTTTTGAGTTTTGGGGGAGTTTATAAGTTTATCAGTATAGTTTTTAGACTTGAAGCCAAATTTGTATTCTTTTGGTTATTGGAGTTGTGAGATATGTTGAGACTTTCTTTGATCTTAAAGATATATGGATGAGTACATTCAAGATGTTTCCCTTTCAATCAGTATTCATAAGATTATTTATAGATTAATAAAGCATTCAACGATAAATGGCAGGCTGCTTCTGTATTTGATTTGAGTTAGTACATTTAAATTAATGGATTGAAATATATTTTGGTCTCTTCGATTTTACCTAGTTCAAATTTTACCTTTAAAAATTTTAATTGGGGCCTTGAAGAATTTAAACGAGAGCAATGTCTCTTTGATAGAAAATTTAGTACCCATAGCATTTCTCGATTAATGATTTTGATCCTTTTTAATAAATAATCTCTGCATTATTTTGATACTCATCTCCTTTGTAGAAGATTTGGTACTTTTAGCATTGCTCAATTTTGATTGATAGTCCATCATAATGTCATATATATCGCCTTTCTTCTTGTTCTTTTTTTTTTTTTTTTTTTCTCCCTTGGTTTTCAACAATGCAACCGTATCCCCTTTTCACCTCTTCAGAAGAAAATAAAAATAAAAACAATGCAATGGTTTTGTCAACTTTGGACATAAATTTCCTCTGGGTTGAAGGAAACCTTCAACCTACTGCTTATAAATTACCATGTATTCTTTAGCATGTAAGAAGTATTTAATTTTTTAATTAGTATGTAAGAAGCACATGATTTTTAAATATAATTGTGTAAAAAAAAAAAAGTGAAAAAAGACACATTGCGGTTTTATAGATTGGATTTGAAGAAATTTTTCAACCAATTTGGAGTAAATTTATCTCCTGCTTATAAAAACTATGGTTGTAAATTAGAGGGAATAAATTCTCTCAATTGGTCGGAAGAATTTCCTTGAGCCCAACCTATAAGGGAAGTGCTAAAGAGCTAAATAAATGAATTCAGAAAAATTTTAAGGAATTTCCTTAAAATGACACGCGAGAATCATATGCTCAAGAAATATATGAAACTTTTATAGACCAAGTGAAAAGAAAAACAATACAAACTCCATAAACATTTGATTGGTGCCGCCTTAGTGGACCCTCATTCCTTTTTTTTTTTTTTTTTTTTTTAAGTCTTATTTCTTTTTGTTGATTTTGAAGGAACATTGATAATTTTTAATAATTTGAGAGAAAATTGTTGCAATCTAAAATTTGGGTAATATTATTAATTGAGCGGCAGTTTAAGGGTACATCTGACTTCTTTTCTTTTTTTTTCTTCTAAAAAAAAAAGAAAAAAAAAAAAAAGAGAGAGTTGTGCAGGCCAAGGAGGGAGGCCTGATGGATATTTAGTTAAGTGAGGTGTTAGGGTGTCCATGCATGATTGTGATAGGGACACGAGGAGGGAGGGATAGTTGTATGCTCAAAATTTCGATCCAATCTAGGCTCTCTCATTTTGGCCAAAACTAATAATTCTACTTATTTATTATAACACAAATCTATTCATGGCCGTACGAGACTCTGAGGATTACAGCTATTTAAAACAAAAAAACAAAAAAAAAAACCCTCGCCATTAATGCTGAATGACTTTTTCCCGATATGAAAGAGAAATCTCTTAGCTGTTGCCATTTGCTGAGTTTCTGGAAGGAAGTTTTGTTGACTCTTTGCTGCATGTGTTGTTTAATTTGTTGGCTTTTTGTGCGTTTCTATGTTGTTTTAGGTGTTTTGTTTTCTTCTGTTTTTGAGAGTTTGAGTAATTGTAGAAAGAAAGATGATTTTCATCTTGAGTTCTAGTGGCCTTCCACTCAAGGGAGAGACTTTATATATTTTGTCTAGCTATAAATATTTTCATTTATCAAAACAATCTCGGTTAGCCTTAAAAGTTGATAGGAAGACGTGAATTGATGGAAACAAGTTCGAACTCAAAATTCAACTCTAATACCATTTTAAATTATTATTTATTTTAAAAATTTAAGCTAATAGAAAGAAAAAAAAATTAATTATTTAATCAATACTTTAACGGTCATTCCATTCATTAATCAATCAAATATTGTTGCTACTTACTGAATTGGTTATCTCTTGGGGCTACGTACTCTCCTTCTATTTTTTTTATTTCTCTCTAGAAAATATATCATGATATTTTTATTCCTTCTCCTTTGCAAGTATTAGATTTTATATGTGTGGGTGGAGTAGTTTAGAATTTAGTCCTTTTACAAGGCCATCCCTTTTGGATGTATGAGTATTGTTTGCCGATCAAACAAATAGAATATTCATGGACAGAATTGAATCCCATCTTTCACAATCACAAGTGAAAGTTACATATATTATTAAAAAGCCTTCACATCTAGCTTAGCAAATGTTTAGCTAACATTTAATTAAAGAATACATTTTCTTATTTTAGCTACCAATTTTTCTAAAACACATGCATCCCCGCTTTGCATTCTAATTATTTACTCTCACTATTTCATTTAAAATATTATTTCCTATTTGTACTATTCCTAAATAAAAAAGAGAATCAGACTGATTTTTTTTTTTATTAGCTTTTTTTATTTTTTTATTTTTTTATTTTTTTAATGCATTGGAACTGAAGTGGTCAGTTAACCAATTCTTTAGCTAAAGCTATTTTGGTTAATTCAATGTGAATGATAGTATAAAATTGATAAAATTCGTTGATGGGTTTTCATTTTTAATGTTTAATTTTTTATTTTGCTTGGCCTTTTGTGAATCTTTTTTTTCTTCTCTCCTCTTTACCTAATTGATTAATGCTCTTCTTTGTTTCGTTCTTGTTATCAACGAAAATCTTCCATCTTAATTAGCGGCCTGGACGGTGTTTTCAAGAAGAAATCAACGCCTTATTCACTACTTCATCTCCCACTTTGGAGCTTGCAGTTTTCTTGGCAACCAAACATATATGGACTAGAAAACATTCCCAATATTCACATACTTCTCACGTAAGACAATATCTATTTTACTCTTCTTCTTTTATTTTTAAAGATATTAATTAACTCAAAAGAAATTGTTTTTAGTTTGTGCATGTTAGAATGGCGGTGTGTGGTGGTGACCTCAAGAATTCATTCGAGAGTAGAAGAAACTATTTGCAAGCACTCATGGAGATTCCATGGCAGTTAGCCGACAGGATATTGAGCCGGTCAGCTGACCAAATGGAGCTGGTGGAGGTGAAGGCTCGGAGCCAACATGATATGAAGAAGACACTCACGTGGTGGGATCTTATGTGGTTCGGCATGGGCGCCGTTATCGGCTCCGGCATCTTCGTGCTCACCGGTCTTGAGACGAAGGTCCATGCCGGCCCTGCTGTGGTCTTGTCTTACGTTATTTCCGGCATGTCCGCCTTGCTTTCTGTTTTCTGCTACACTGAGTTTGCTGTGGAGATCCCCGTAGCAGGTAAAATACCTAATTTAAAAAGACTTTTTGACTTTTTTTCAACGGACCCTTCATAGGTAATTGCTACGGCCAACAACTTAATCTACAATTTGCGAATTCGACACTAACACAATACATAATTTTAGGGGGATTTGGCTTATATGCTGTTATTAAAATAATAGCGTGTATGCTGTAGTTGAATCAACGGTCAAGATTTAATTTTTCAAAATCTTTTTTTTATTTTCTCTCTCTTATTAGATGGGGTTAGGATTTAGGTTAAATGGGTTCGGGTTTAATAAATGTGTCGTGTTTGAATTTGACATAAACGGATTCGCAGGTTGACACGTTTATACAATTTATTTATTTTTATATTTTTAAGTTTAGCTTAATTTAGAATTTAGAATTTAACCTGCGACTTATGAACCTGATACGTAGTTTTAGGGTTAGGGTTTTGGTTAAACGAGTTCGTGTCATAAATGGGTCATGACCTGTTTAATAAACGTATCGTATTCGGGTTGGCAGATTAACCAGGTTGACACGAACTCGACACGTGAACCCGTTTTGCAGGCCCTAGTTATTATTGGGTACACTAATTTTTTTTTTTTTTTTTTTTGACTTGTTCACACAAAATGTGGGAAAGGGGAATGGGATTCGAATTAATGATCTTCATTTCATAAAGCGTAGTTTCGAGTCGATTGAGCTACCCCTCGACGAGGGTACACCATCAAGAAAAAAAAAAATCTTTGACTATTTTAATGTTTTTACATTTAAACATGTTGCAAATATTGAGACATTAAAAATGTTCTTAGAGTAATGCTATGTATTAACTTTTTATAGGGATGAAAAGGATTTTCCTATAAAAAAGTTGAAGAGGAAAAATATACTTTCCATCCGGATGAAATCCAGATAGAAAGTTTACTCATCTTCTTATGATCATTTAACGAACTCCATATAACTATTCCTATTCAAATTTTAAAAACCAGCTGTAATAATGACTATGTTTTTGGCAACGACTTTTTCAACATCAATTCTTCGAAATTTTTTAATTTTATTTTTTAAAAACAAGAGCTGATTCAAAAATTGATTGAACATTACCACCTCAACCTCGTGAGATCGAATCGGATGAGATAGAAGTGTGATTTTTAACATTTCTCATCAATTCAATACAATACACAAGAATCAGTTGTCAGACACAGCAAATTCAGCACAAACAAACTCCATTTTCTCAAACTTTATACATAGAAAAGTGTTATAGCCGACTTAATTTTAGAGACCTGCTATTTATCCATCTCTTTTTCAAATTCACCACTGAATGTGGATCTTACATATTCAATGATGAATTTGAAAATATATATATGGACGGAAGATGAGTGAGAGATGATGAAAAAAAAAAAAAAAAGGAAAAAATACATTTTATCTCCCTGAACTATCCATCCATTTGCACTTTAACCTCCAATATTTAAAAAGTGACACTTGACCCGCCCAACTTTTAAATTGTTACAATTTGACCATTATGACTTTTTATTCCAAAATACCTCGATCCCAAGTTAAAAAATAAATAAATAAAAAATAAAAATAAAAATTAATGGGTGTACAGTCTGGGGTGACCTAGGCTCAATTGGGGTGGCCAGCCACCCCTTAATTTTTCAATTTTTTTAAATTTATTTTTTATTTTTATTTTTTAACTTGGGATGGGGGCATTTTGGGAAAAACAAAGTCAGAATGGTCGAATTGTAATAATTTGAAAGTTTGGGGGATCAAGTGTCACTTTTTAAATATTGGAGGTCAAAATTCAAATGAGTAGATTGTTTGGAGGGTAAAATGTATTTTCCAAAAAAAATATATATATATTTCTCTTAATTTTATTCCATGTCACTTGATTGATACAAAAATCTGCTATATTTTAGGCGGTTCATTTGCTTACCTAAGGGTAGAGCTCGGAGACTTTGTCGCCTTCATCGTCGCCGGCAACATCCTCCTTGAGTACGTAATCGGTGGAGCCGCCGTCGCACGTTCTTGGACATCTTATTTCGCCAATCTTTGCAACCAATCAGAAAACGATTTCCGCATCACAGCCCATCATCTCCCAGACGACTACAAATAACTCGACCCCATAGCCGTCGGTGTCATCGCCGTCATCTGCGTCATCGCCATCGTCAGCACCAAGGCATCTTCCCGCGTCAACTACATCGCCACAATTGTCCATATTGTTGTCATCATCTTCATCATTATTGCCGGCCTTACAAAAGCCGATGCGAAAAACTACACGCCGTTTGCCCCCTTCGGTGCTCGAGGCATCTTCCAAGCTTCTGCCGTTTTATTCTTCGCATATGTTGGATTTGATGCCGTTTCAACAATGGCAGAGGAAACAAAGAATCCTGCTCGAGATATCCCAATTGGTCTTTTAGGCTCGATGGTGATTACCACGTTGGCGTATTGTTTGCTGGCGGTGGTTCTCTGCCTTATGCAGCCGTACAGTGAAGTTGATACAGGTGCTCCATATTCCAAAGCGTTTGAAGCCGTAGGAATGGGGTGGGCTAAGTACATAGTTGCTACTGGAGCATTGAAAGGCATGACAACCGTTTTGCTCGTTGGAGCTGTGGGTAAGTTAAATCACCACTTATTTTAAAAGCTTAAATTTTGTGGTTTATTTGAGTTTGTGATGATTTTAAAATGTGCAATTTTAAAATAACAGGGTTGATCTTTAAAATTAAAGTTTAGCCTTTAAGATTATGCCTTTTCAAAAAGGTAGCTCTAAAATTTTTTAAAAACACGATCTCAAATAATTAATTTTGTTTGTAATTTGGTTTAAGTTGTTCTTTTTGTGTATGACTTCGTAATTCCAAGCTTACTCTTTAGCAAGTATTTTTGCCTAACCCAAGGAAACGGATCCTTTTCATTTTAAATGAAATTGAGAATATTCATTTAATGCATTTAGGATGATAAATTTGTACAAAAAATTTGCTCCTAAAAAAATAAGGATAATATTGTCCTCCTAAATGCACTAAATGAATATTCTCCGGAGAAGAAATGTTTGTTCATTAAAATAATGTTTAGAATAAAAAAAGAAAATTGTTTTTTAACAAATTTAATTCTACATAAAAGGAATTATATGTAAATGAACACAAAATAATTTATTCATTGAAACTAAATGTCTTGTAGAAAAGATGAATTCGATCTACATGTTGTTTGACAAAAAAAAAAAATAATAATAATAAATAAATAATATAAACCAAACAACTAAAATTAAATATAAACCTCAAAATCTATTAAGCTGGAATGTTAATAAGTAAGATCTAACATTCAGAATATTTAAGTGAAATGAAAAGTAAATTAATAAAAATAAAGTTTGAATTCAGAATCTTTAACTCTTATACTAAGTTAAATAATTACTTCCCATAAAATATTTAAGCAAATAAAAATAGATAACTTTAATCCTTTAATTAAATCCATTAGAACATTCCCAATGGAGGAGCCATATTTTTATGTAAAATAGCTTATCAAAACTCACTTTTATCTAGTTTAGCTAAGCCATTTTTAAATGTCTCTACATCTAATTAGCTATATTTCTATCTATTCTATTAAAATATTATTAAAAGCAATAAAAGTTTTGGAAAAAAAAAGAACATGTGAAAGGAAAAATGGGAAAAGTTTTGGGAAAAAAGAGAACATGCAGAGAAAAAGTAGGAAAAAATTTGGGAAATAGAGAAAATAGGTGAGAAACAATGAAAAATAAAATAACTCCCTTGAAAAGTGCTGCTACATTTAGCTTTTTTTTAGCTCTTCCAATCAAATATATATTTTACATTTTCTTTTGGCTAATCCAATGTAAGGGGTTTTTTAAACATTTGAAGAACCATTTTAGATAAAAGTAATATTTAGCTATTCCATTGAGAATGCTCTAGATATGTTTGTCAAGTGGGAAATTAAAGTCAATGTCATAAAGACTATCAATAACTATTCTAGTGAAGCTCTAATTGTCCGATTGGCGTTTCTAACGGATAGTTCAATCAGTTAGAAACTACACCACACGAAACCGTAATCAACAAACAAGCAAGCTCAGGAATATATATATATATAAGAAAAAAATGAAAGAAAGAAACAAAAGCATGCAAGTTGTTGGAAGCAGACACTCAAAATATCTTCATTATCCAGGTGTGTGGGCAAAATATCTCATTATCCACGTTGACCCAAAAAGTACGTCAATCGTCTGGTTATCACAAAACCTCATGGTAAGGCCAACTTTATCACGTGCATCTCTCAAAAAAGGATTACATCTAGGTTTTTATTTTTTATTGTGGGCAAACTATCTTATTACTGCTTACCAACCGTCTATTGACTTTCGGTTGTCAGCAATTGAAATAAAAATTTATATCAATGTCAGTAACTTGAACCTAACCCAAAACGACTTAATCGAAAACTTAGTCGCCAAAGTATTATACGGAAGCATCCTAACAATATTAATCGGTTCTCATTTAATTCTTTTTCCCAATTTCCTTTATTTGGATAGAAGGAAGAAAAAAAAAAAAAAAATCGGTTCTCACTTAATTTTATATATATTAGTAACAATTTGTAATAATATAAGATAATTAATATGTTAAGAGTGCTTATAAACATATCCAGTAAACACTTGTTTAGCCCTAACAGAATCATTTAGGCCCAACAACGATTAATTTGGCCCACAAAGAAATTTTATTTTTTTGTATGTTCAAGTTCAAAACAATTTGGGCCTCTAAAAGTTCAGTATCCTGATCAATGTAAAGAACGTGATAAGCTAGCGAGCCTATATATTACCAGTGGTGCACATTTCCCGCTTCGAAACCACACTCTTCAGATAGAGATTTCTGCGCCGGTCACCGGAGAACCTCTCAGATAAGCCCGGTCTCTCTCTTAAAGCATTGAAAGTTTAGATTCCAATATAATTTTTTTAATTTTCTTTTCGAATAATTAATTGATTCGTGGGGATTCATCTAACACTTCATAGTCAATGGATTACGTTAAATGATTAATTTATTTTTGTTAAATAAGTTTTTTTTTTTTTTTTTTAATTTTTTTTTTTTTGCGTGCTTTTGTATGGTTTAGCGTTGATTTATAAACAAAATTTCCATACTCTGCTTCAAACAAGCTTCATTTTCTCCAATTTTCTCTCTCTCTCTCTCTCTCTGTTTCCGGGCAACCAAACAGGGTAATTTGTAACAGGATTTTATCATGAATTTTGTTTTCCGGATCTAATATTTTGTGTGGTGGTGATTAAGGCAGAATGGGAGGAGTGGACGGCGGGGATGAAGGGATTAGGAGGAGGGGGTGTTCGTGCGCGAAGAGCGATTTTCTACCCGAGGAATCGTTTCGGAGCTGGGGCAACTACGGGAAGGCATTGATGGAGACTCCGATGAGGCTGAAGGATCGGATCGTGACCCGCTCCATGGACCACACGGAGCTCGTGGAGGTCAAGGCTCGAAGCCATAACGAGATGAAGAAGACGCTCAACTGGTGGGACCTCATGTGGTTCGGCATCGGCGCGGTCATCGGCGCCGGCATCTTCGTCCTCACCGGCCTCGAGGCCCGCGAACACGCTGGCCCCGCCGTCGTCTTGTCCTACGTCGTCTCCGGCGTCTCGGCTTTGCTCTCCGTCTTCTGCTACACCGAATTCGCCGTGGAGATCCCCGTAGCCGGTACGTACCCAGAGCGTAATAATTATTGCAGCAGTGTTCTTTTTTTTTCTAATTTTAAGATAATCACCAAAACTATGACAGTTTAGCGCCGCCTAACGAACTAAAAACAAAAAGAGAAATAAAAAATAAAAAATATTTCAGCCGTTCGATTAAAAAATTCAAACAATTGACTTATTGACTGACGACTGAGATGGAATGGAAATGCTAATAATAAAATATCTCCCTCACATTCGGCTGGTCAATGGCATAAGTTCTAGTCAACGAAGTCAGGCTAGGAATCCTAGGATTAGAGTGTAGAAAAGTCCCGGCTGGCGCTTCTAGACTTCTAGTACACCTTTTTTTTTTCAATAATTTATTTTTGCAAATTCAATAAAATTTTCATTTAATTTATAAACCCAAAATGATTTTTATCATTTTTTTTCTTAATTTTTTTAAGCATGTTACACAACTATTTTTTATAAAATAAATGATATTTAATAGACAATGAATGATTCACGTCAATATTTTTCTCATCTTTTTTTTATCTCATCTAAAAAATTTAATATATCAATTATTAGATTTGTACACTTATATAAACTTTACACAAATTTAATAGTGAATTCATCAATTCACTATGAATATTGGTAAAAATATAATGAATTATATCATTTCTCTTTAGTAGACTGTCATATAAGTACAAGTACAACTGTCATACTGATACAATTATGATGATGTGGTAATGAATATCAATCATTAATTTTTATTTTTAGAAGACTTTATTGATTCAAAGATTTAATTTTACAGTCACATCATCAAAATTATATAACAGTCGTATAACAATCTACTAAATATCATTATTTTTTTTTACAAATTCAATCGATCAACTATTAAATTTGTGAATTCGTGTGAACCTTACATAAATTAAATGGTAAATTTATTTATTTGCTATAAAAAAAAAAAAAAAAAAAAGTTAAAATAATTGAAAAAATAAAAAAATTCTATCATTTTTCTTTATTTTTACCCATTTTTATTGAATTTTTTTTTGTTTTTTAATGGTTGATTATGACAGTTGTTTGAGGCGCACATGGCCGCAGTTGAATTGATACGTAGAAACTGCACATATTGCAAAACCCAATGGTTCCTGACTTCCTGTATTCTAGTTAGACTTGATGGTTAGGTCAATTAATCACTATTTATAAATTTATAAAGAGTGTTTTAAAAAAATTATATTAAATTTGTCATTTTTTTTTTTTTCTGAAGGAAAAAGTTTCAAGAAAATAAAAATGAGTTCAGATCACGTGTAGTTGATTCTAGTACACAACTAATTAAATCTTATTCTTTTGTATTATAATTTTATCAATTATAGACTATCACGTTACTTCATAAAAGAAATTGTAACATATGATAATAACTATTGGTTGCATCTCTTCCTTAACTCGACTGCCTTGAAGTCATCACGTTGTACTAATTTTTGTGCACACCACATCGTCAAATGGGCCGCTTCGAAGCAAGTGTTTGAAAGCATTCTCAATCATTTTCTCATTTTATGTTTTGTGTGTTTTAGGAGCGGAAAAGACCTCCCTTATAACCCCTTTTTCATTATATTAAAAATAAAAATAAAAAATAAAAAACTATTGGTTGCATACTTAATTCTTTCCCTTTCAGGTGGATCATTTGCCTACCTAAGGGTAGAGCTCGGCGACTTCATGGCCTTCATTGCCGCTGGCAACATCTTGCTAGAGTACGTTATCGGTGGAGCAGCCGTTGCCCGTTCCTGGACATCCTACTTCGCCACACTTTGCAACCACAAGCCAAATGATTTCCGCATTGTAGCTCATGGTCTCTCAGAAGACTACAAATATCTTGACCCCATAGCCGTTGTCGTCATTGCTGCCATTTGTGTCCTTGCAGTCCTCAGTACCAGGGGCTCTTCGCGTTTCAATTACATTGCATCCATCTTCCATGTTGTCGTCCTTCTCTTCATCATCATTGCCGGCCTTATTAAAGCTGATACAAAGAATTATACCCCATTTGCCCCTTTTGAAGCCCGTGGCATCTTTAAGGCATCAGCAGTGCTTTTCTTCGCTTATGTAGGATTTGATGCTGTCTCAACCATGGCTGAGGAGACAAAGAATCCCGCTCGGGACATCCCCATTGGTCTTGTAGGCTCAATGGTGATTACTACATTGGCATATTGTTTACTAGCGGTGACATTATGCCTTATGCAATCATACAAAACCCTCGACGTGGATGCTCCATTTTCGGTAATGTTAAATTTTCACTTATTATAAAAGCTAAAGTTGATAATAAATAGTTAATTTAATCTTTTAATTTAGACTAGTGATATTTAGTAGATTGTTATATGATTTTCATGCAACTAGGATGATGTAGCAATGAAAATTAAACTTTGGATCAACAAGGGCTTTGTAAGGAAAAAAAAAAAAAAAAAAAATCAAGAGTAAAGTTTATATATCTCCTCAAACTATCACCTAATTGAAAATCACCTAATTGAAAATGTCTCCCTCAAACTTTCAATTGTGACAATGTCTCTCCAAACTACCAAACATTGTCAATGTCCTCCTTAAGGCTAGCAAAAAGATAAAAATGCCCCTTCATATTTCTCAATAAGACAAAAATACCCCTATAAATTCAAAAAAAAAATTTAAAAAAAAATTAAAAAATTAAAAAAAAAAAAAAAATACCCCTATAAATTCAAAAAAAATTTAAAAACAAAAATTTTAATTTAAAAAGAACGATTTATATATATATATATATATATATATATAATCGAAATTTTTAATTTTTTTAAACGATTTTTTTTTAAATGATTTTTTTAAAACGGAAATTTTTATTTAAAAGCAACATTTTTTTAAACAAAAAAATTGTTTTAGAAAACGAAAATTGTTACTTTTTTTAAAACATAAATTTTTATTTTTAAAATGTATTAAAAAAAACATTTTTTATAACAAAAAAAATCTAAAATTTTTAATTTTTTCTTATACAAAGGATTTTTTTTTTTAAAAATTTTAAATTTGCCACCATTGGATTTTTTTTTTTTTTTTTTTTTTTTTAGTTTTAGGTTTTTTTTAGAAGTTTTAGTTTTTTTTATTATTATTATTTTACTAATGGTAGTTTAGTCATTGGGAGGAACATTGACAATTTTTTGGGGGGACATTATCAATTGGGTGATAGTTTGAGGGGGGGAGGGGTATGTGGATTTTTCCCAAAAATCAATTGCTAATTTTTAATGCCACATCATCCCAATTTTATGATAGTCTACTAAATAACATTTATTTTTAATTTATATTATAATAGTTATCCTCACATGTGGACTCACCCAATTGGTGAAATATTTAATTAGAATTGGATGTGATTGATTGATTTTCAATTCCACCGCATCTCATTTATATGCAATCTCATAGCATTTCTCTTTAATTAATTCATATTCTAATACTTACCCCGATCAGGTGTAGGCTCGCCTAATACATGAAATATTTAATTAATTAAAATGGAATGTGAATTGACGTAGATAATGTTCAAATTCAAAACATTTGGTTCTGATACTATATTAAATTAGCCCATAATCCGTGCAATGCGAGAAATTCTTCATTATAATTTAATTATAAAATTTAAAATCATTACACTTTTCATTATAAGTTAAATAATACATTTCTATCGTACATTTAATGCAATCAAATAAACATTTTCACCTCAAGTTCAATGCTTAATTATCTCTTTAGTGTTTTGAAAGTGTTTGTATTCCTTTTCTACACAACTATCAAATATGTTTTTTCCCTTTTTTTGCTTTCGAAAGTAGAAAAATTACTTTCAAAACATGCCTGAAAGTTCGAGTAAATAACACAAACGAAAAATAAATCCCATAAAACATTCAAATGAATTAAAACATACGACTCTTAATTTTGGTTTAATTCATATAAATAAAAACTTGTTTAAATATTTGTTCTCATAGGATCGAGTAGTTAAAAATGAAAAATAAAAATAAAAATCAAAGCATGAATAGAAAATTAGCAAGAATTTCTAATATTGTTAGTGTGATACCTATTAGATTTTAATACAAATAAAACTCACAATTTTGAACATTCGAAAAAAAAAAAAAAAAAAAAATACAGAGCAAAATAAAAAAAAAAAAAAAAAATTAATGAATACAAAATAAAACAAAATTTTTCGCTAAACATTTAACGCAATGAAATAAATCATCTCACTCAACATTCTATAAAAGTTGTATTTGTAGTTATAAAACCACACTTAGAAAGTTGTACAATTGTTCTCCGATTTCTTCTTTTTCTTCAAAAAAAAAAAAAAAAAACGAAATTCTATATGATTTTTTTTTTTTCTATATATGGTTTTTTAAGGGTTTTTAAGAAACGTATTAACACATATAGCTCGTATAGTAATTTAGTTTATATTCTAACAGGTAGCATTCGAAGTTGTTGGTTGGAGTTGGGCTAAGTATATAGTTGCTGCTGGTGCGTTGAAGGGGATGACGACTGTTTTGCTAGTGGGAGCTGTCGGTCAGGCTCGATATCTCACACATATTGCACGAACCCACATGTTGCCGCCATGGCTTGCCCATGTCAACGAGAGAACTGGAACACCCATTAATGCCACGGTCGTGATGCTCGTTGCCACGGCTATCATCGCCTTCTTCGCAGATCTTCCCATTCTCTCCAACCTACTCTCTATCTCCACACTGTTTATCTTCATGCTCGTCGCCGTCGCCCTTCTCGTGCGTCGGTATTATGTTACTGGCGTGACAACTGAAACAAATCGTATAAAGCTCGTTGTGTTTATTCTGCTGATACTTGGATCTTCTATTGCAACTGCTGTTTATTGGGCAGTTAGCGATGGGTGGGTCGGGTACGTAATAACCGCACCGATTTGGCTGATTGCAACTGTGGGGATTTGGCTTTTTGTTCCGCATGCAAGAGAGCCAAAACTTTGGGGGGTGCCATTGGTGCCATGGCTGCCATCGTTGTCCATCGCCATTAACATTTTCCTTCTTGGGTCAATAGACAAAGCCTCTTTCGCAAGGTTCGGGGTGTGGACTTTGATAATCTTTATTTACTATTTTGTCATTGGATTACATGCATCCTATGACACAGCGAAGGAATCTAGCAATGGCAAGGAGAGGAAGAATGTTGAAGAGGGTGGAGAAAATGTTAACATTGTGTGCTAGAGGAGTTTGTAATAAATCATAAATGTGTGTAATGCATATGTGTACGTGTAGTTGATGTTCATAAATGTGTGTAAGTGTTTGTTGGTGAAGTGCTCATGCTTTCTACCATAATAAGGAAATAAGATTCACATACTTTTGGTAAATAGTAGCTGTACTGATAAAAAATTATCAGCAATGGAAATTCATTACAGCAGATAAATTGAAGAAATGAACTTGTTTTTGAAAGCTGTACACGACATATATAAGAACAAAAACAGTTTGTATGGAATAACAAGGCAACAAGATTTTGATTCAATTACTTTTAGGTGATGGCCATAAGTAAATGTAAGTTAGTAACAATGCCAAATTCTACCCTATAAACTTAAGAATAAATTTATTTTCACAGCATAAAAATGGTGTTTGTCACAAATATTGCAAAGAAACAAGTGCGTTTTGCTTGATAGATTTTCAAACATCCCACGACAAAAATACAAAACAAACACACGCAAGATATGAAGAAGTAGTTTCGTCCATGACCTAGCTCTACAGATAAAGCCCAAAGAGTTACATTATGCTCTTATTGCTTGATGTCTTTTACAATACATGATACTCTTGATTATAGGAGAATTGAGGTAGATAAGTTTGGTAATCAAATCAAAATAATTTGATTACCATCAAAACAATCAGATTTGATTATAGGAGATTACAATCAATTACAATGAAATCAATTCACCAAATATTCTCTAACAAGATACACACTACTGACACTAGAGAATTAATGGTAAGGATTCAAGGAAAGTCCTTTCAAAAGTTCATCTCAAAACTACCAATATAATGTGATCCAATTAATAAACCTACATGCTTTTTCAATCAGTTTAAAAAAAAAAAATTTAAAAATAATAATAATAATAATAATTATTATTATTTTTAACATGCATCGACCACAGTACTATGGCGGGAAATCATAATATTTACAACTGTATCTGAGATTTCAATGTCTTCCCTAGAATATCCGATGAAATGAAGCAATCAACTGTTGATAGCTGAGTGATCAGAGTTCTGGGAATTTGAACAATACAAGCTACAGTAATATCATATCCAAATCTACCAATATTTGAATTGTTGTTATCGTGCACAACAATGAAGAATATATGGAATCGAAAAGAGAGAGACCAAGAGAGAGTTGAGACACATATTTACGTGGTTCGGCAATGTGCTTACGTCCACAGGAGAGAGTGCGGCTATATTTTACTATTAAATTATTTAGGGTTATAACATAACATATTTATAGAAAAACCCTAATTATAAGTACTTTGAAAAAAACCCTAAAATACCCCCCACAACTTATTTGTTCTCAAACCCACATAAACTAATTATACTCAATGGGCCAGTAGTAGAATATGAGCCACTTGTTCCAACAATCTCCACCTTAGCGAGTATTCACATTTTTAAAGATCATCAAGTATTAGGCCTACACCTGGAACTAATAGGTTTGGGGATGCTGCTTTCTCTTCTCTCCTTTCTAGCACCTGAAGACATTTGTCAAGTCCAAGCAATGCTTGAACTTGTCTGCGGTAACACGCTTCTTCAACATATTCGCTGCATTCTCAGAAGTGTGAATCTTCTCAAGTAACAATTCACCTGTACCAACCAATTCCCTGATCTTGTGAAACCTCACATCAATGTGTTTGGTTCTCGCATGATACACCTGGTTCTTTGCCAAGTAAATGGCACTCTGACTGTCACAATACAACGGAACTCCGCCTTACTAAACACCCAGCTCCCTGACTAACCCTGTAAGCCATAAAGCTAGCTTCCTTTGCAGCCTCAACCACCACCATGTACTCCGCCTCAGTCATGGACATCATAACCGTGGATTGGATCATAGACCTCCAACATATGGGTCCTCCTGCAAGAGTGAACACATAACCCGTGATAGACCTCCTGTCATCCAAATCCCTTGCATAATCTGCATCCACATATCCGACGACTGACAAATCACATTTCTGTCTGAAAAAAGTGATGCCATACTCTGTAGTACCTTTCAAGTATCTGAAAATCCATTTGACTGCATCCTAGTGCTGTCTCCTCGGATTCGCCATGTACTTGCTCACCACACTGACTGCATGAGCCAAATCTGGCTTGGTACATACCATAGCATACATCAGCCACCCCACTGCACTGGCATATAGGACCTTAGACATGTCTTCAGTTTCTTCAACTGTCTTTGGACACTGTGAGGTAGACAAACGGAAATGATTTGCCAAAGATGTACTTACTAGTTTCGCATTTTCCATGCTAAACCTCTCCAACACCTTCTTCACATAGCCGGCTTGAGATAGTCACAATCTCTTGGCATCCTTGTCCCTACGAATCTTCATCCCAAGAATCTTCTTAACTGCGCCCAAATCTTTCATGTCAAACTCTCTACTCAATAAAACCTTCAATTTGTTGACCTCCACTATACCCTTAGCTGCAATAAGCATATCATCAATGTACAGTAACATAAAAATAAATAAGTCATCATCAAGGCTCCTCACATACACAAAACAGTCATACTCACATCTCATGTACCCAATTTTGATCATGTAGGAGTCAAACCACTTATACCACTGTCTTGGAGACTGCTTCAGCCCATAAAGTGACTTCTTCAATTTACAAACCAAGTGCTCATGTCCAAGTTGACTGAACCCTTCTGGCTGCTCCATGTAAATATGCTCCTCCAAATCACCATGGAGGAAAAGCTGCCTTCACATCCATTTGCTCCAATGCCATGTCATAATGAGCTACTAACGCTAATACCGCTCTGATGGAAGCATGTCTGACCACTGGAGAAAATATTTTCTCATAATCAACCCCTTTCTGCTGTGAATAACCCTTTGCTACTAGGCGAGCCTTGAAATTCCCCCCCCCCCCCCCCCCCCCCCTCTCTCTTTCTGATACTACTTCATTTTTCTTGAACACCCATTTACACTTTATCGCCCTCTTCCTCTCTGGAAGCTCCACCAAATCCCACACCTGGTTCTTATGTAGAGACTCCATCTCTTCTGCCATAGCACCCACCCATTTGCTCTTCTCTTGGCTATTGATGGCCTCTTGAAAAGTAGTAGGATCTCCGCTACTGATGACAAGAGCATAAGAAGCCATGTCTTCAAAATTGTACCTGGTTATGGCCTGATAATGCGTCTAGGCTTGTCTGTGGCTATAGTGTGATGCTCCTTAACTCCTGAAGTAGAGGTCTCTGTACCCTGAGAAGTGTTCTCCTGCATAAGAGTCTCTAACTCTACCTGCACCACCTGCTTGTCACTGCTACTGCTTTCTGACACCTACTTTTCTTTACCCTGAGCACTCTTCAACATGGAATTTTCATCAAATACCACGTCTCTACTGATCACCGCCTTGTTTGCCTTCGGATCCCAAAACTTGTAACCCTTAACCCCTTTCCCATATCTGGGAAAGACACATTGTCTAGACTTTGGATCAAGCTTTGATCATTCTTCACTAGGTATGTGCACATAGGCTGGACAACCAAATACTCTCAAACCAAAGTAATCGACATCATTACCTGTCCACACCTCATCTGCAACTTTCCCATCTAGTGCTACCCTCGATGACCTGTTGATCAAGTAACATGTCATACTAACTACATCTTCCCAAAACATCTTTGTAAGTCCAGCATTCAACCTGAGACACCGTGCGCTCTCTGCAATAGACCTCTTCATCCTTTCCGCCACACCATTTTAACGTGGTGTCTTGCGTACTGTGAAATGTCTCTTTATACCATGCTGCTCAAAGAAATCTCTGAACTTGTCGTTTGCGTACTTAGTTCCATTATCTATCCTGAGGCACCTAACCTTCTTCCCAGTCTAGTTCTCCACTTTAGCTTTCCACAAATTAAACTTGGCAAACGTTTCTGATTTGTACCGCATGAAGTACACCCAAACTTTTCTGAAAAAATCATCAATAAAGATCACGAAATACATATGTCCTTCCCGTGACGTTGTCCTCACTGATCCCCAAACATCAGAATGAACATAGTCAAGAATGTCCTCTGTCATATGTGTGGCTATCTTAAATTGTACTCGATTCTACTTTCCCAGAACACAAAATTTATAGAATTTAAGCTTGCACGTTTTAACACTCTTCAACAAATTTCTCTTATGAAGCTCCAACATGCCCCGCTCACTCAAATGGCCCAACCGCATATGCCACAAAATAGTACAATCAGACTCAGACTCCACAAAGGCGACTCTGCCTACAACTGTACTTCCTAACAGTTTATAGATACTCTTTGAACTTTTCTGGCCCTCCATCACTATCATCTCACCCTTAGTCACCTTCATTATTCCACCTTAAGACTTATAACCATAACCGTTTGAGTCTAAGGTGCCTAATAAAATCAGATTCTTTTCCACTTCTGGTACATGTCTAACATCACATAACGTTCTAATCACACCATCAAATATCTTAATCCTGATATTACCTATGCCAGTAATTTTACAATGTGCACCATTACTCATAGTAACTATACCAAAATTAACTGACCTGTAGATGTCAAACCAATCTCTATTGGACATCACGTGAAACGAATATACTGAGTCCAGAATCCAAGAATCCACAGGATGCTCTGAATTTGATGCAACATAAAGCATATCACCATCAGCATCGTCTAAATTGTCTTCCATTACGTTTACAGATTTTGAGGAACCTTCATTCTCGTCATCATTTTTCTTCTTCCAATCTAAACAATCTCGCTTTATGTGTCTTTTCTTTCTGCACTTATAACAGATAATGTCCTTCCTCCTCCTGAACTTTGACCGATAATTCTTGACATTTGAACCACCCTTGTTAATGCTTCTTTCACGCTCTTGGTTACCCTTTACAACTAGCCATTCTCCTTGAGAACTTTCATCATTGATTTTCTTCCTCTGATGAAAAGCCAACAAGGGAAGAATCCAATAGGGCTCCTGTAACGTCTTCTAACTCCAAGGACTCTTTCCCCCATGTCAGAGTTGTAACCAAATTCTCATACGTATGAGAAGTTGAGAGTGAATTCAATAGCATCAACGCCTTGTCTTCGTCTTCGAACTTCACATCAACCCTCTTCAGATCTCCGATTATCTGATTGAATGTGTTGATGCGTTGGCTCAAATCCGACCCCTCCGCCATCTTCAAGCCGTATAACTGCTATGTTAGATAGAGCTTGTTCGTCAACTACTTTGACATATACCGACTTTCCAATTTCAACCAAACTACCGCCGGAAATTATTCGTCCATGACATGATACATCACGTCAACCACTGTTTTTCTTTAGATAGAGCTTGTTCGTCAACAACTTTAACATATACCGACTTTTCAGTTTCAACCAAACTGCCGCCGGAGATTCTTTGTCCATGACATGATACATCACATCATCTCCCAGAAAAAGCCGAATAGTAGCCACCACTTTCGCCTCAAGTTCCTTCCAACCTACGTTTGCCATCCCTTCTGGCTTCGTACCATATAACGCCTTCACCATCCCTTGTTGCACCAACAAATGATTGACACGTCTCTGCCATAACCTGAAATTACCGGATTCATCGAACTTTATTACGTCG
This sequence comes from Corylus americana, assembly GCA_036287905.1. Lineage (NCBI taxonomy): Eukaryota > Viridiplantae > Streptophyta > Magnoliopsida > Fagales > Betulaceae > Corylus > Corylus americana. The sequence goes on from CP125815.1 coordinate 24,541,729, forward strand.
AATTTCGTAAAAGATGTGCCAATCCCAGCCATCGTATAATTAGGTTTTGATACCAATTGTTGTTACCGTGCATAACAATGATGAATATCTGAAATCGAAAAGAGAGAGATCAAGAGAGAGTTGAGACACAAATTTACGTGGTTTGGCAATGTGCCTACGTCCATAGGAGAGAGTGCGACTATATTTTTACTATTCAATGATTTAGGGTTACAACATAACATATTTATTGGAAAATCCTAATTATAAGTACTTTGAAAAACCCTAAAATACCCCCCACAACTTATTTGTCCCCAAGCCCACACAAACTAATTACACTTAATGGGCCAGTAGTAGAATATGAGCCACTTGTTCCAACATGAATATATAGAATTACAAATTCTCCGCTTGAGATCATGAAGCAATTGTAATGAAATTATGAAGCGGTTGTTCTCTGTGCCATAATCTCAAGCATCCACTATGCTAGCATAGTTGATCGAGCTATTTAGGTTACCTCCACCTAGTTGCAGTGGCGGAGCCAAACATTTCATATTAGGAGTGCCGCTAAAATTTTTTTTGCATCCTAAAAATTTTCTCCACCCTAAAAAATTTGGTAATTCACACAATATATGCATAACAAAAAATATCTATAAAAGTTCATAAATATGTGCTTAAATTAATATATTAGAAATGTAACATATCGACATTATATCAAAAAAAAAAAAAAAAAGTGTCTAGAAATGCACTTTACAGTCTCTTAGAAGTACAAAATCATCGAGTATCCAATCTAAATCGAAAAATCCATTTCGATTTATATGCCTATGGGTTTTTCCATTTCTAGATAACTAGACTCCATAGATACATTCATATAGGTTTACTAACTTTTATTCAATTTTCTAGGCAACCAATGTCCAAACAGAAGATAATTAATCGAAAAAAAAAAAAAAAAAAAAAAAAAAAAAGGTTTACAAGTAGAAAGATAAATATCAATAGGATATTTATAAGAGATTTAGGTCCAAAGGAATAAACCCTAGAAAAGATCCACTCACATCATTCATTGACTAATCCTACAACTATCATATTTCATGGATCGATGAGCTTAATTACATGCCCAATCAGATGAGTGGACAACTCAAAATTTGTTTAGACGTGTGAGCTCCATATTAGCTCTCTCATTCGTCGTCTATCTATCCGTGTATTTCAATGATTTCTAGCCCAATTAATGGCAATGTAATTTGTTTGGTCATGGCAACCCAAGCTTGGAAAGGAATAGTGTCCTTAATCTTAAAACAAGAACACAAGATGGGTGGTAAGCTGGTGGGCTCTATATATATCATTCTAGCTCACAAATATTGCAAGAACATGTGCAAGTAACAATCAGAAGAGAAAAAATAAAGATTATATATAATAAATAAGAAATAAATATATGATGAGCAAGGTTTTAGAACATACCCATCAACCAATTTTTCCTCTGCTTTTGCTTTGGCCATTTCTGTGTTTCCTTCTATGGAGTACTGAAAGACACAGGGCGGTTCAGTAATGGAGAAGAAAAATGGTATTTAAAGGGATGGTAGTTAGTCATGTATATCTACTTTCTTAAATTACTACAAGGAGGTTAAAGACACCTTGGACCAGGAGGTTTTGTTGTTCCTTTTCTAATTTTATGGTCCAGTAAAGAGAATTACAATGAGAGCTAATTCTATCATAATGTAATGTAAAATTTTATTTATAACTTTCAATAGAAATTTGACACATTAGGTAAAAACACCAAATATAATAAAGATGAAAAATCGTATTTTTAATTTAAATCAATACCATGGACTTTTTCATTCATTCTAACCTAACACCTGGCATCAAACCTCCACCCACTTCCGAGCCCCCGACAATTGAGTCGCTAATGGTTTTGTCGGTGGTTTTGTCGATGAGTATTTTGTTATGAAAAGAAAAATTATTTGGTGTGAAAGGTTATATTATTTTTTGGTGTATCAAGCTTAGGTGTCTACTTTTTATTTAAGGGTGCAAAACACTCAGTTTACACTATAACCTGATTGAAGTTATTCTCAATTACAACATAGTAGATAGCACTCTTCATTTCAAGTGAAATATAGAGAAGTTATTTCATGGTTATGATTTAATATTGTTGTATCTAACGACGTAAATGATGCCAAATTATTTAAATATTTTAAATAACATGCTAATATATTTATCACGTGGCATTATTTATGTCGTTAAATACCATAACATGGGGACACAAATTTCCTACAAAGTAAAATTGATATATATTCCTTAACATGTGAAATATTTATGTTTTTAAAAAATTAAATATAGCACGTGCTCATCACATGCTTTTTTTTTTTTAATAGACACATGTTACTTTTAGATGCACGTTTGTAGAAGTTAAATTTATGTCCATAAAATGACTCATCTTCGTCTCACTTTAAATTAAAAAATTATATTCTTTCAAGATTCTTTGTGATACGTAATTAATGTTTTTTTAATAATCCTCGATGCCTACCCAAGACCATGGTTCCCAAAAAGGTTCCTGCATCCCAACCAGTAAGACATTGGGTTAGGTATTCCAGCCCAACATGATGCCTAAGAGTCGACAATGTTGGCTTAAAAAAAAAAAAAAAATTTAACTCTTAAAACTAAAAATATAATTTTCTCTTAAAAAACAAATCAAAGCATAAAATAATTTTTAGAAAAATTTTGACATTATAGAAAAACATGAACTTAAATTTTTTAGGACTAGGAACTAAATTTTTTAAAAAATAATAATAGAAAGAGGAGTGAGAGATTATGTTCCTACCCAAAAAGTAGCTCAATTGATTGGGATCATGCCTAATGAAGCGAAGGTCACTAATTCATAGAGCTTGTTCTCCAACCAATTGAGCTTTTTGTCCACACATTATGTAAAATGTTAAAAGGGTTAAATACTCCATACCCCCATAGGGTTTCTCAACTTTATTTTTCCCCCCTGGGGTTTTATTTTTATCACAGGAGGTCCCTGTGGTTTTGATAAGTGACCAAGCTAGTCCATCCATTAGTTGACTGTTAGTACTGACACGTGGACCAATCAGACATCGACACGTGGCACATATTTAATTTTTTTTTAAATGAAAAAAATGTATTTTTTTTTTATGTATTTAAAAAAAAAAAAAAAAAAAGAAACGGAAAAAAATTGCCCTTGGCCATTTGGGGGTGGCTCGGCCACCCCCTTTGGCCTTGGGGGTGGCCAGGCCACCCCCATCTAGCCGGATGGGGATGGCCGAAACCACCCCCAGTACCCACTGGGGGTGGCTCGGCCACCCCCATGGAGCCCTAGGGGGTGGCCTAGCCACCTCCAGTACCCACTGGGGGTGGTTTCGGCCACCCCCTTGGGCTCCAAGGTGGTTTCGGCCACCCCCATCCGGCCAGATGGGGCCACCCCCTTGGCCTGGGGGTGGCTCGGCCACCGCCAATTTTTTTCCTTTTTTTTTTAATTTAAAAAAGAAATACATTTTTTTTAATTTTTTTTTAAAAAATTAAATATGTACCACGTGTCGACGTCTGATTGGTCCACGTGTCAGTACTAACGGTCGACTAACGGATGGACTAACTTGATCACTTATCAAAACCACATGGACCTCCTGTGATAAAAATGAAACCACATGGAGGAAAAAAATAAAGTTGAAAAATCCTAGAGGGGTATGGAGTATTTAACCCATATTAAAAATACCAAAATAATAATAATAATACTAATAATAAATAGGGAAGGGGGCACATGAGGGGTGGTGTCCACTATAAAATAAAAAAGAGAAATGGTATGTGTCAATAAATTATCCATATTTGGTTCATATTTTTTAACAAATTCAATAAATCAACCATAAAATTTGTAGGGTCTAGCTACCATTGAGTTATGTGGGGTCAACATAAGTCCACAAACCTAATGATTAATTTATAAGATTAAATGAACCAAATATGAAGATAATATAGCATTTTTCAACATGTGGCATGAGACATGGCAAATTCTTTATGTGACATTAATCCCTGTAATGCCACATAAGCAGTTTTGGATGAAATGAGCGAAGTGAAAAACCTAAAGAGTTAAAGCTTGATTTAAAAACCGACGAAGTAAATAACAATTGTACATACAAAAATTCAGGGAGTTGTAAGTTTTAACTATTTTTTATTTATTTATTTTATTTTAGCTCCACTTATGCGTGTATTTTTTCAAAAGCAGCATGTTTTATTAGTATTGTTTTCTGCAACAAAAAAAAAAAAAAAACTAAACAATTTTCTTAAGTGGATCCCACATAAACTTTTTTTCAAATGTGAACCCAACCAATAATAATAACAATAATAACAATAATATTAATAATTATTATTATTATTATTGCATATGCACTGTTAGAACAGTTTCCGAACAAGGTGAATTGCACGTTCTTCAATGTGCTCTAAATCTTCGATCAGATTCTTGAATCTTGATGTTCTCATGATCGTTGCAAAACAAATAATAATAAGCAAATGAGCTTCCCGGGTGTGTTAGCGAGGTCTCACACTGATGCCTAAACAATAATAATAATTGCATATGCACTATTAGAACAGTTTTTGAATAAGGTGAACTGCACGTTCTTTGATGCGCTCTAAATCTTTGATCATGTTCTTGACGTTCCCATGATCGTTGCAAAACAATAATAATAAGTAAATGAGCTTGCTGGGTGTTGCTGGGTGTACTAGTGAGGTCTCAATGTGATGCCTAAGTCAATATATTTAAAAAAATAAAATAAAAAATAAAAAATAGGTACATACATAATGCACAAAATTTCAGTATGAAATTTATATATGGGAGTATGGGCCTTAGTAACCATTTCTTCTTATTAATGGGACTTGAATGGGGCATAGTCATGGCTCATACAATTTTTTTTTTTTTTTTTTTTGAGATGTCTGCACAAGAGAGGAGATTGGGGATTCAAACTAGTGACATTCGCTTCATTAGGTGTGGTCCTTAACCGATTGAACTACCTCTTAAGGACGGCTCATACAATTAATGTAGATAAATGGTTCTTCTTCTTTTCTTTTTTTTTAGTATTTTTTTTAGCATTCTAACATTTATTTTTCGTAGACACCTTATAAACTATTTAATTTATTCTATCAACTATCTTTCCATCATCTCTTTTGTAAATTTGGCATTAGATTTGTTAACTTACATGTGGGTTTCATTATCAATTAGAAGAAAAAAAATACAAGTAATAAATAAAAAATGCTAACTCAATAAAAATATACAAAGACACTAAAAAAATTTAAAAATAATAATAATAATAATTTCTTGAAACCATGCATATCGCGCACAAAATTAAGCCGACTTTGACCAGTTAATTTCCGCAAGCCCATTTGATTGGAACTTGACATTTTTTTTCTTTTTCTTTTCTCTGGAAACAGTTTGGGACAGGGGGAGGGGGGCCAAGGCAGGTAGCTCTTTAACATTATTGTTGCAGGCTATGCACACAATTTCCCCCCCATTTCTCTTTTCAGTTCGTTTTTTCTTTTTTCTTTTTTTTTTTTTTTGACTTTTTAAAGGTAGACTTTAATTGTGACTATTCTATCTAAATGTGATTATTTTATCTGAGCGTAATAATTCATTGTAAGCCGCACAGAAGGGACTTATAGTGATTTTGGCGTTGCAATTTCATAAATAAAAAATGCGATTTTAAACCAAATTGTAAAAAATTGATTGTTTGAAATTCCGTTTTTAAAAAATGGAATGTTCAAATCGCAAGAAAGAATGTGCTTTTTTGAAGACGCACAATTTTAAAAGCCAAATCGCAATTTTGCCAAATGCTTAACTATTTAAAAATTACGTTTTCAAATCGCACATTTTAAAATCTTTATTTTTAAATTACTCTTTTGAAATCGCAATCTTAAACAGACCCTTAGATAGTGAAAACCGCAAACGCTCTCACCGATAAAGTTTGATTCCAAACACTTGGGATTTTAATTTTTTTAATTTTTTTATTTTTTTTTTTAAAAAAAAGTCAAAAAAATCATAATATTAGTTAAGGATAAATACCAACACACTCTAGTGCAGGTCATTTTTGGCGAGAAAATTCCAATCAAATGTTGCCATTAAAAATTTGTCTTCTTGTATCCCAATGTTAATATTATGAGAATTTGGTGGATATAAAGTTGCATTCAAATTGTAGTTCATCATAATTAAATGTCAATTTTAATTATGTTTTCAAACACTTGGGATTTTAATTTTTTTTTTTTTTTAAAGTCAAAACTAATCATATTATTAGTAAGGAAAAATTCTAGCATACTCTAGTGGAGGTCATTCTTGGCAAGAAAATTCAAATCAAATGTTGCCATTAAAAAGTTAGGTTAGTGATATGCAGTACACTGGCGTGCATGAACAGTCATGCATGCTAATGTTAAAAAAAAAAAAAATTACTGTTTAAATAATTATTTAATTATATTTTATAATTAAATAACACTTGTGTAAGTGTGCTACATGTCACTGCTCAAAAGTTTATCTTCTAATATCCCAATGTCAATATTAAAACATCATCGTCTTCTTCTACTGTAGAAGGAAAAGAGATGGAACGCAATAATGAGAATTTGGTGGATATAAAGTTGCATTAAATTGGAGGCCCATCATAATTAAATGCCAATGTTCATACCTCAGATTGTGGAAAAAGTTTCATTTGGGCTAGTTACAACCAGCTAATAGTCAACTGGCCTGAAGATGTCCTTTTCTACGCTCTCCACTATAAGTTCACACTATACGTAGACTTATCGATCACCTGACGCAGACATAATAATAAAAGAAAAAATAAAATTCAATCCATTAATTTTAATGCAATTTTCATTTAGTTCTTAAGTTTTTAATTTTGATATTTAAGTTGTTGAATTTTTATATGGTTTTAAATAGGTCACTCCACTTCAAATAAAAAAAAAGGGGGGGTTAGTATATCAAACAAATCAATTAATACCACACAACTCTTGTTTGATTCGTCCAATTATGTGTTATATATCGCAATTACTTTAAATTACAAATATACTTTAAATATAGTTTTTTTTAAAAAAAAAAAAAAATTAAAGGAAAAAATGAAGTGGCCGGCCTACATTTTTGCCACCAACTGTCACCTACAATTAGTATATGACATGTCAAATGAAAGCCACCCAATATTAATTGATTAGTCTAATGTAGCATATTGATAATTTTTTTTTTTTTTTTTTTAACAAATTATCTCTTCATTCATATAACAATCAAATTGGGCAAAATATTCAGTACAATGCCAAGGATTCAATTTGGAATCTTCACAACTCAAATATTATCTATGATATACACAACAGCCTCTCACAATATCTATGAAAAGTCACTGTCCTAGTCAGTTTCAGATATACAGCAAATTTAGACGAATCACATCTCTATCTGCTACTAGGTCATTGATTCCCGGTCTTTTTTATCTCTATTCTTCGATGTCTCTACCATAGTGACAATTTTTTTTATTTTTTATTTTCATTTTTTTATGCTTGATAACTAATCCGCCATCGGTCTATGGTTTGCTTCTAGAAAATGAACCATAAGAAAACAAAAGACTGACCGAAAATCAATTATGTTATTCTTAAGGATTTGTGAAAACAAAACCTAAGAAAACGAATAAAACTTTACCTCATAGATCGCTACTAAAAGCAGATATAGAAAGACAACGAAATAATGAAACACAATAACAAAAATTCAACACACGTTCCACACGCCACCGCTGGCCAACCACTCACAGCTAGAAAGCACCCCAATGGCGATGATCATTAACACACACACACTCTGGTCAATCTATGGTGAATGCAGGAAAAGTGAGAGAAAATGAGGAAGGAGAAAGGGGGCGGGGAGGAGGGAGTCGTAACTCCTTCACCCTCCATTCTGATATGCTCTTCCTAAGCAACTCTCCTTCTAGAGTTTGACGGCTCTTGTAGCACATTGATAATTAATTAGATGATAAGTTAAATAAAATGGCGTTTTTGAAATAATTTTAAAAAAAATTAGATGATAACTTAAATAAAATAGCGTTTTTGAAATAATTTAATTTAATTTAAAAAAAAAAAGAAAAAAAGAAAAAGAAAGCACTTAATGACTTAATTGTTGAAACTAAAAGCTTAATTATTAAATTGAAATCTTTATGCGATCGCGTAAGTATGGAGCACCATATCTGATTCGAAAACGACCTTCTCCCACTTGTCTTTTGAAGTGTGTACACATCCGATGTGCGACGACCACCGCAATAAGACCACCTTTATCTCTTCATACGGGAGCGCGCGGTCATCCACCTCTTCAAACGGTAAATTTTTATTTTTTATTTTTTAATTTACATGTATTTAAAATATATGTGATTTTTTAATGTGATTCTTGTATGTATTTTTAAAAAATTTATGTAACAATTGTTTAAACTTTGTTTATTGAATTGATATGTGTTCAAAATATATATGATTCTCATATGAATTTTTAATATTTACATGCATTTTTAATAAAGCATGTGATTTTGATCTGCATTTTTTAAAACACTTGTGAATAAAATGTATTTTGACCACATGTCAATTTAATACACTCAATTGAAGAAAATTTCTCAAACTTAATTTGGAAGAAAACTTTTATCTTTTTGTTTATATAGAGTTTTCATTTCTTAAAAACAAAAAACCTTTATAGATTCAGTTTAGGTGTTTCAAAAAAAATTGATATAGTTTTTTAACGGTCTAAATTTATTTCTCATTTATTTTTATGGATCAGGCTTAGGTGAGGTAGTTCAAAACTACCGCACGTATGCTGTTAAATCTCTCAATGGTTGAGATTAAATAGAAAAAAAAAAAAACAAAGGTTGAGATTTAACACGCTTAACGCCGTCTACCTTGCAAAACCCATTTCGTTCTAAACCCATTTCCTTCTATTGCCTTTCAATCATAGAGAGCGGGAGAGAGAAGAAGACGAAGGTGAGGAGGAGAAAGAAGGTAAAAGAATTTTTTTTCTTTTGTCATTTTGTTTTCTCTCGTTCAGTTGTGATGGGTGTTGATTTCGTGATGATTTGAGACTGGATTTTGAAGCGTGAGAGAATGAGTTTAGAGAGAGAAAGGAAGAGATTTAAGAGATAAAAGATGAGTTGAGAGTTGGAGAAGATTGAGGGAGGAGAGAGTGGCCGGCGACTCTGGCCATTGTCTGCACCGCCTAGAGCAACGGTGGGTGCCGAGTAGGAGGTTTAAGAGAGATAAATATGAGGGTAAGGGGGAGAAGAGAGGAAATGTGGTAAGAGAGAAGTCTCTAAGGCTGATGGGCACCATCCCTCCTATGGATAGAGATTAATTTGAAAATGGCAATCCAAAACTTGGCCTTGCATGATAAATTTTGAAAGAAATAGAAGATCAATGAAACTGCTCAGTTTTGAGAAGCTCTGGAGAAGAAGGTTAGAGGAGATATCAACCAGAATTGGACGGCGTCAAAATCAAATGTTAGCTTTAGAAGACTATAATGAAAATAAAACGACACAGTTTAGTTAGAAATTGTTTTAGTTAAATCTCGGCCTTTGTTTTTTTTCCTATTTAATCTCAACCATTGAGATATTTAACAGCATAGGTGCGGTAGTTTTGAACTACCACACCTAAGCCAGATCCTATTTTTATTATCTCTTTTAGGGTAGCTTAAGCCCTAGGCGACTTAGGCAGTTGGTCACATAGGACCCTCAATTGATAAGGCCCCCAACTAATAAAGTCTCTAATATAGTAAAAAGTTAGTAAATAGTATATAATTTAAGGAAAATGGATCCTCGACTTTTTTTTCTTTTTTTTTTTTTGGAAGAAATATGATCTCATTTCATAAATTATAAATTTGCTTGCTCAGCAATTACACGGTATCGGATACACATGCAGGGGAAACCCCTCAACCCAAATGTGCCTCTCTGAGAGAGATAAAGCTAGCTTCGCGCGCAATACAATGTGCAACTCCATTAGCCTCCCGTGGAATATGGTCAATCTTCCATGCTTGCATTCTCTTATTAATGGGACTTGAATGGGGCATCATCATGGCTCATACAATTAATGTAGATAAATGGTTCTTCATGTGAATTTCATTATTAATTAGATAAGTGATTGAAGAACATGAAAATAATTGGATAAGTGAGAAATAGAAAAAAACATCGCTAGATTTTAGACAACGGCTGACAAGTAACAATGGAGTACATAAGTTGCACACTATTACGATGTTACATTTTCAACATGCTTTAAATATAGCAATATTAACGAAGTCAATACCTAAGTTGGTTAAAGACCTGTTGAAAGTAGTAGTGTCAGTGATAATCCCAAGAGGTTTAGAAATGGATAGTCATCGATCGACTTTATGTTATTATTTCTCATTTGGAGAAATGTTACGCTAACTATGCAATGGGGCATAGAATGAGGTGGGTAAGGAAGCTTGAGAGATTAAAAGTTTTCTCGCTTATGAGAACTATCTCTCGCTTATGAGAACTATCTCTTATATTTAGCTAAGTCAAATGGCAGCATGAGCATCTTCTATAATGAAGCTATTCCAATGTTCGCTCCTTAATTACTCTAAGGACATGATATTAGAAATTGTCTCATCATTTAGATGCGAGATGATTAATATTTTTTTTTCTCTCACAAATTCTATTTTTTTTTATGGACATTTGTTGGAAGGAAATAAGGAGAAAAATATTTTTTTGCATTTTTTCTAAAAACTTATATGATGAGAGCAATTATCTTGCAGTATTATAACTTGTTGAGAATTATATTTTAGGTTAATAATGGCGCAAAATATTAATTACATCTTATTTGAAAAAATGTAATATGGGTTTGTTGCCTCAATCATAACAAGTTGTCCTTAGATTGATTTCATTCGCCTAACTAGTAAGGTAGAGTGATAATGAAACTAGTTGGCGCAATGTGAATTTCAATTTCCAAGGTGGATAAGTTAAGGATCTAATTTTATTTTCTAATTGAGTCAAGAATATTATTCCTCTTCTCGGCAAGGGTGGGGATTGTGGATTTTATTAAAACTATTTACATTTTTTTTTCAATGTGAAAATGTTTTGTAATATTTAGTGATAAAAAAAAAACGTTTATCCCACCATATAATATTTTTCTTTTATCTAAAAGGTCACCGAGAATAGTGAGAGTAATGATTTGCCTAGTGAAAGTAAACTACTAGCTAGGTGAATGTTTTGGTTTGCCAAGTGGGAGTGTACCATTGAATGGGAGTGTACCACTAGAGGAATAACTCTTAGAATTTTTGCTAGAATATAAGATTCTTAATAAGTAGCGTGGTAACAACATAAAATTTTTTCTCTCGTCAGACTGGAAGAGAATTTTGTTTTATGTGTTCCGCTAGAGGTATTGAATTCATATGGCATGAATGACTAGTATAGAATATGAGATTCATTCCACTTGACTGATCCAACCTAGGGTTGTTGATCTTTCCTAAGCGTTTTAATAGTTTATCGCTAGTAAAGTGGAATTAATAAAGAGTATAGATCCATCTCATGGCATTGAGTGAGTTGCCTTGGTATAATTATTGTCACACATATTGAAAATTTTTTGCTTGAAAGGATTTGGATAGCTAATTCTCATGAGAGAATTAGATGGTTAGTCTTTGTAATGATTGAGACGCGAAGTAAAAGGAGCGCAGAGCTTGCAGCTCATACATTATTCACGCGGCCTATAAAAACCATCTATACAAAGATACCCAATATACCTAATCGTTATTATTTTTATGATAAATGGGTTCTTCTAAGTGCTATCAACAATCCTTGAAAAGTGTCCTCTTAAGTGAGTGAATGTGGTTGACGACTCGGTTATATTGTAATGGTAATTGTCACCTAAAGAATGGGTTTCCTTATTATAAGATGGGTGTGGGAACTATAACTCGGACTATGAGTCTTATGAAACTGTTTTTGAGAAGAACGGTTTCTAGTAGCTTATATTCAAAACCCACAGTCAATTAATGAGATGGAGAATACCAAAGAATCTATATTATGTACTTTATAGTTGAGATGGCTCATACCATTTTGTGTTATATGTTTCCATTGTGGTTTGCTTATGGGAGTCAGTAGTTTGAGTTTCATTAAAGGGTTAATTTTTCTTTCGCTTTTGTGGAGAGAATTTGTGATGTGATCTAGACAAACCATTAGAGATAATGGCTAGCATATTGTAATTGTCTTTAGAGACAAAGTTCTAATCACTAACTCAAAATGAAAGAAAATGTCGGTTATCTCACACATGTTGCTACTAGATATAAGAGATTCCTTTAATGCCTTAAAGTCGCAATAGTATTTACACTAAAATCTAAAGTCACATTGTGAATACCTTAAAGTCGCAATAGGATTTGTTGATGGAAATCGAGGGTCACTGTATGAGTTTGACCAAAAATAATGTCGCGATAGAATCATTGATTTTATGGTGATTTAATGAGATATAAAAGGCATTTTACAAATAGGAGTAGAAGCTTTTGTTTTGTAGTAGGCGCATAATTTTAGGAGTGTCACTACATGTGTAGTTGCGCATAGAGATAAATGGTCCTAAAACACAACTTGACAATTTTGTTGTTTATGGTTGACCATATGGAATGATTTCTCTCCTAGATAATGGAGTTACTCATTGTGCACATGATAATGATGTGTTTCATATTCATTGTGGCATGACTATGAGCATTCAAAGAGCACACACATATTCACCATGTGTACTATGTCATGGTGAAAAGGTATGCCAACAGGTTTAGATCGGCTTTCTCATACGAGCAATCGACTCTAATACTGTGGTAGCAAGGTAGCGATGAGACATTGTGTCATTTGGCGCTTCAATAGCGAGCAAGTTAAGATAAGGTTGCCTTAGTTGGTGCTAAGGTGAGACACATTTATAGATATGTCGCCTTAGTTGGTGCTAAGATGAGGTCTATGATGAGTATTTTTGTTAGGACCGTGCATGGATATCCCACAATCCATGTAGCCTGTGATTAGCCAGATGCGAGATCTTAATTTGGTGCTTAAGGTGGCGAGCAAATGGTAGATTCAGGTTAGGCGCTTCGGTAGCGACTAGACTAAGGGTCTGTTTGGGATTGCGTTTGAGGGGCCTAAAAGTGCTTTTAACACTCAAAAAGCCCGTTTGAAGAAAAACATATTTGTTTGATAAAAAAATTAAAAGCACTTTTAAGAGTCCAGAAAACCTAAAAATAGCCAAAAAACACTTTTGGCAAAAGTTTAAAAATGAAGCTTTTGCCCAAAATCTCTTTTTAACTTAAAAGCTCTATTTCTCAAACGCAATCACAAACAAGTTGGAAGATCTGTACGGTGTATTGAGTTTAGACATACACTCATTTTTTTTGAAAAGAGAACTCCATGTATTTCATACTACACGTGCTTATGCGACTAATGGTTGAGATGAGTGAATCGATCCTTTCTTCCTCATCGTGTGAAGTCCCATATGTTATTGTTAATTACTTTATTAATGCCCTATGTGACCTTTTGACTATGTCAAAAAGTTGAGGTTTTAGTGTCTGCTACTTTGGCATGCTGCCTATGACCATAAATGATGCGGTCTAAAGGGGCATTGCTGGGAAAGCGACTAGACAGAAATTGATTGAGATGAGGGCGAAGGAAAGATTATTTGATAACACATCTGTTTTATGTTTGTATCTACTGCCGACAAGTTATGTTGCATCTTGAATGTTGCAACATAATTGTGGGTACATCATATGTTGTAGAGGTTAAGCATTGCTCTGAGATATCAAACTCGCGAGGGATTAGAGATGCTTAATTCGATGTGGCCAAATGAGTCGGGGTATTATGAGACACTTATAGGGATGTGCTATGCTGGTCCTTACAAGATTTGGTATAGTGCTCCCAATCTTTATGCAGGTGTGCTCAGTGGTCGCACAGTCTATTTACTAGTATAAACATGATTGAAAACAGTTAGAGAGATGCATGGCTGGATCATGCCTACTGTGTGCGAGTGGGAGATGTAGAAATATTTGGGCACATATCAGTTGGCAAAAGCCCAACTGTTACCTTTGGTAATGTTTGGCATGCAACTGTTTGAAAAATATGGAAAGGTGTGTATATAAAACACACGACTGCTGCAAGTTATGGAGAAAAATATAGAAAACGTCTTTGTGGGAAAACCATTTTCGTAGCATCTGTGTCTGCAATCTATATCTCTCTCTTCTTGTTTTCTGGATAATGTGAAGCTCTTAGACCGTGGAAGATGTGTGTTTTGCTCTTGTAGCAAACACCACCACGAGTAAGAAATGGTTTGAACGTGAAAGAGTGAAAGAATGGAGACCAACGTGAAACAACCAATAAAAAATCCTTAGAGGTATGTTTCTATGTTTTTCTAACAGTTTCCAAACACTTGGGATTTTAAATTTATTTTATTTTATTTTATTTTATTTTTTTTAAAAAAAAGTCAAAACAATCATAATATTAGTTAAGGATAAATACCAACACACTCTAGTGCAGGTCATTTTTGGCGAGAAAATTCCAATCAAATGTTGCCATTAAAAATTTGTCTTCTTGTATCCCAATGTTAATATTATGAGAATTTGGCGGATATAAAGTTGCATTCAAAGTGTAGTTCATCATAATTAAATGTCAATTTTAATTATGTTTTCAAACACTTGGGATTTTAATTTTTTAATTTTTTTTTTGTAAAAAAAAAAAGGTCATAACTAATCATATTATTAGTAAGGATAAATACTAGCATACTCTAGTGGAGGTCATTCTTGGCAAGAAAATTCTAATCAAATGTTGCCATTAAAAAGTTAGGTTAGTGATATGCAGCACACTGGCGTGCTTAACTAGTGTTAGATTTTTTTTTTTACTGTTTAAATAATTATTTAATTATATTTTATAATTAAATAACACTAGCATGAGTGTGCTTCATATCACTGTTCAAAAGTTTATCTTCTAATATCCCAATGTCAATATTAAAACATCGTCGTCTTCTTCTACTGTACAAGGAAAAGAGATGGAACGCAATTATGAGAATTTGGCGGATATAAAGTTGCATTAAATTGGTGGCCCATCATAATTAAATGCCAATGTTCATACCTCAGATTGTGGAAAAAGTTTCATTTGGGCTAGTTACAACCAGCTAAGAGTCAACTGGCCTGAAGTCCTTTTCTACACTGTCCACTATAAGTTCACACTAGGTAGACTTATCACCTGACGCAGACAAAATAATAATAATAAAAGAAAAAATCAAATTCAATCCATTAATTTTAATGCAATTTTGATTTAGTTCTTAATTTTTAATTTTGATAATTAAGTTGTAGAATTTTTATATGGTTTTAAATTGGTCACTCCACTTCCAAAAAAAGTCACTCCATTGACTAATTAAATGCATATTATATCAAACAAATCAATTAATACCACATAACTCTTGTTTGACTCGTCCTATGTTATGTATCACAATTACTTTAAATTACAAATATACTCTAAATATAGTTTTAAAAAAAATTAAAGAAAAAAATGAAGTCGCCGACCGACATTTTTGCCACCAACTGTCACCTACAATTAGTATATGACATGTCAAATGAAAGCCACCCAATATTAATTGATTGGTCTAATGCAGCATATTGATTTTTTTTTTGTTTGAACAAAATATCTCTTCATTGATTAAGCATCAAATGGGGCAAAATGCTCAGTACAATACCAAAGATACAATTTAGAATCTTCACAACTCAAATATTATCTATGACATACACAATAGCCTCTCACAATATATATCTATGAAAGTTACTGGCCCAATCAGTTTTAGATATACAGCAAATTTCGATGAATCACGTCTCTATCCGTTGCTAGGTCATTGATTCCCCGTCTTTTTTTTATCTCTATTCTTTGATGTCTTAACCATAGTGACAATTATTATTATTATTATTATTATTTTTATGCCTGATAACTGATCCATCATCAGTCTATAGTTTGCTTCTAGAAATTGAACCATAAGAAAACAAAAAACTGACCGGAAACCAATTCCATTATTCTTAAGGATTTCTGAAAACAAAACCTAAGAAAATGAATAAAACTTCACCCCATAGATCGCTACTAAAGGGAGATATAAAAATAATGCATTCTTATTTAAAAACAACGAAATATAATAACAAAAGTTCAACACACTCTTACGCGTTCCACGTGCCGCCACTAGCCAACCACTCGCAGCTAGAAAGCACCCCGATGGTGATGACCATTGAGACACGCACCCTGGTCGATCTACAGTGAATACGAGAAAAATGAGAGAAAATGAGGAAGGAGAAAGGGGACGGGGAGGAGGGAGTCGTAACTCCTTCACCCCCCATTATGATATGCTTTTCCTAAGCAACTCTCCTTCTAGGGTTTGACAGCTCTTGTAGCACATTGATAATTAATTAGATGATAAGTTAACTAAATGGCGTTTTTGAAATAATTAAAAAAAAAGCACTGAATGACTTAATTGTTGAAACTAAAAGCTTAATTATTAAATTGAAATGTAAGTACTAAATTTAATTTCTCCAAAAAATAAATAAATAAAAAGCTAACCTACACATAAAATAAAATACAGTCAAAACGTCATCATCAAATTATGCGATCGCGTAAGTATGGAGCACCATATCTGATTCAAAAACGACCTTCTCCCACCTGTCTTCTGAAGTGTGTACACATCCGATGTGCGACGACCACCGCAATGTGACCACCTTTATCTCTTCATACGGGAGCGCGCGGTCATCCACCTCTTCAAATGGTAAATTTTTATTTTTTATTTTTTAATTTATACGTATTTAAAATATATGTGATTTTTTAATGTGATTCTTATATGTATTTTTAAAAAATTTATGTAATAATTGTTTATACTTTGTTTATTGAATTGATATGTGTTCAAAATATATATGATTCTCATATGAATTTTTAATATTTACATGCATTTTTAATAAAGCATGTGATTTTGATCTGCATTTTTTAAAACACGTGTGAATAAAATGTATTTTGACCACATGTCAATTTAATACACTCAACTGAAGAAAATTTCTCAAACTTAATTTGGAAGAAAACTTTTATCTTTTTGTTTATATAGAGTTTTCATTTCTTAAAAACAAAAAACCTTTATAGATTCAGTTTAGGTGTTTCAAAAAAAATTGATATAGTTTTTTAACGGTCTAAATTTATTTCTCATTTATTTTTATTATCTCTTTTAGGGTAGCTCAAGCCCTAGGCGACTTAGGCAGTTGGTCGCATAGGACCCTCAATTGATAAGGCCCCCAACTAATAAAGTCTCTAATATAGTAAAAAGTTAGTAAATAGTATATAATTTAAGGAAAATGGATCTCTCCATTTCTTTTCTTTTTTCCTTTTTTTTTTTCTTCTTTTTTAGAAATATGATCTCATTTCATAAATTATAAATTTGCTTGCTCAGCAATTACACGGTATTAGATACACAGGGGAAACCCCTCAACCCAAATGTGCCTGTCTGAGAGAGATAAAGCTAGCTTCGCAATACAATGTGCAACTCCATTAGCCTCCCGTGGAATATGGTCAATCTTCCATGCTTGCATTCTCTTATTTATGGGACTTGAATGGGGCATCGACATGCAATTAATGTAGATAAATGGTTCTTCTCTTCTTTCTGTTTTAGTATTTTTTAGCATTCTAACATTTATTTTTCGTAGACACCTTATATATTATCCAATTTATTTTATCAACTATCTTTTGATCATTTCTTTGTAAATTTGTCATTAAATTTGTTAACTTACATGTGGGTTTCATTATTAATTAGAAGAAAAAAAAATACAAATAATAATAAAACATGTCAACTCAATAAAAATATACGAAGACACTAAAAAAATTTAAAAATAATAATAATAATAATAATAATAATAATAATTTCTTGAAACCATGCATATCGCACACAAAATTAAGCCGACTATGACCAATTAATTTCCGCAAGCCCATTTGATTGGAACTTAAATTTTTTTCTTTTTCTTTTTCTTTTCTCTGGAAACAATTTAGGACAGGGGGATGGGGGCCAACGCATGTAGCACTTATAACATTATTTTTGCAGGCTATGCACACGATTTCCCCCCATTTCTCTTTTCAGTTCGTTTTTTCTTTTTTCTTTTTTCTTTTTTCTTTTTCCTTTTAAAGCTTGGCAGGAGACTTCAATTGTGACTATTTTATCTAAATGTGATTATTTTATTTGAGCGTAATTATTCGTTGTGAGCCGCACAGAAGGGACTTATGGTGAGTTTGGCGTTGCGATTTCATAGATAAAAAATGCAATTTTAAATCAAATCGTAAAAAATTGATGGTTTAAAATTCCGTTTTTAAAAAACTGCGATTTGAAAATGCATAATTATGCATTTTCAAATCGCAGGTAAGAATGTGCTTTTTTGAAGATGCACAATTTTAAAAGCTAAACTGTGATTTTAAAGGCCAAATCGTAATTTTGCCAAACACTTAACTATTTAAAAAGAGAGCCCCTACTATTAGGACTTGGTATAAACAAGAAATTTTACAGCACCCAATCACCATGTGACACATCATCCATTTAAGAAAAATACAAAAAATGAAAGTGAGATCAACCACACCAAATCAAAAGAGAAAGAGAAAAAAAAAAAAAAATCCCATAGCAGGCGAACCCAAGCCAGACCCATGGGTCTGACCGGCCGTGACCCGCCTCAAAACCCATTTCTAATGCCCCAAAACTTCGATTTTGAATTCAAAACTAAAACCTAGAGGTGGAAGATTAACCCTTTAAGGATTTTATTACCCTAAAGGTCGAAAAATATGACTCACAGCGCCGGAGAAAGTAACCCAACCAGACCCATGACGCTGGCCATGGGTGGCTGGTTTGGCTAGTCGTGGGTCACGGCTAGACCCACGGCCAACGCTGGGTCTCTTTTCTTCTTTCTCTTGTCTTCATCCGATGAATTGGGGTGTATTTTAATTTTGTGCACTTGTTGTGCTTTTGCTTACATGGCAGTTGTTGGTTGGGGGCTGTAAAGAGGGGGTTTTAAGTCTCATTCGGACCAAACTTAAACTCATTTAAAAATCACGTTTTTAAATTGTACATTTTAAAATTGTTATCTTTAAATTACACTTAGACAGTGAGCGCTGATAAAGTTTGTTTCCAAACACTTGGGATTTTAAATTTTTTATTTAAAAAAAAAAAAATTCAAAACGAATCATAATATTAGTTAAGGATAAATACTCACTCTAGTGCAGGTCATTTTTGGCAAGAAAATTCCAATCAAATGTTGCCATTAAAAATTTGTCTTCTTGTATCCCAATGTTAATATTATGAGAATTTGGTCGATATTGTTAAAGTTGACACATGGATGAAAATAATATCCTTACATTCCCATCTGATTGAGCTTTCAATAGCTTAAATAAAATTGAATCCTACAGCTGTTACAAAGAGATAATGACTTCTACATTATAAAGAGATATTGACTCCTACAACAACTGTTACAAAGAGATAACGTCAAATTCAATTAACTACTCAACATAACGTCAAAAACAAATATCTTGGAGCAATAAACAAAGAGTAACGTCAATGGATATAAAGTTGCATTCAAATTGTAGTTCATCATAATTAAATGTCAATGTTCATACCTCAGATTGTGGAAAAAGTTTCATTTGGGCAACTTACAAACCAGCTAATAGTCAACTGGCCTGAAGATGTCCTATTCTACACTGTCCACTATAAGTTCACACTAGGTAGACTTATCACCTGACGCAGACAAAATAATAATAATAATAATAATAATAATAAAAGAAAAAATCAAATTCAATCCATTAATTTTAATGCTATTTTGATTTAGTTCTTAAGTTTTTAATTTTGATAATTAAGTTGTTGAATTTTTATATGGTTTTAAACAGGTCACTCCACTTCCAAAAAAAGTCACTCCATTGACTAATTAAAGGCATATTATATCAGACAAATTAATTAATACCATATAACTCTTGTTTGACTCATCCAAGTCTGTGTTATGTATCATTATTACTTTAAATTACAAATGTACTCTAAATATAGTTTTAAAAAAAAATTAAAGAAAAAAATGAAGTGGCCGACCGGCATTTTGCCACCAACTGTCCCCTACAATTAGTATATGACATGTTAAATGAAAGCCACCCAATATTAATTGATTGGTCTAATGTAGCACATTGATTTTTTTTAGGAACAAAATATCTCTTCATTAATATAACAATTAAATGGGGCAAAATGCTCAATACAATACCAAAGATACATTTTGGAATCTTCACAACTCAAATATTATATATGACATACACAATAGCCTCTCACAATATCTATGAAAAGTCACTGACCCAATCAGTTTTAGATATACAGCAAATTCCGACAAATCACGTCTTTATCCGCTAACAGGTCATTAATTCCCTATCTTTTTTATCTCCGTTATTCGCGGTCTCTACTATAGTGACAATTTTTTTTTATGCCTGATAACTCATCCGTCATCACTCTATGATTTACTTCTAAAAAATGAACCATAAGAAGACAAAAGACTAACCAGAAACCAACTCCGTTATTCTTAAGGATTTGTGAATATAAAACTAAGAAAGCGAATAAAACTTCACCCCATAGATCGCTACTAAAAGAGATATGAGATATAGAGAAAATGCATTCTTATTTAAAAACAACGAAAATACAATAACAAAAATTTAACACACCCTCACATGTTCGACGTGCCACCGCTGGCCAACCACTCGCAGCTAGAATTCACCCCGATGACCATTGACACACACACCCTAGTTGATCTACGGTGAATGCAGGAAAAATGAGGAAAAATGAGGAAGGAGAAAGGGGGCAGGGAGGAGGGAGGAGGGAGTCGTAACTCCCTCACCTCCCAGTTCTCCCTGTGTTGTGAACAGGGAGTATGTGCAGGACCCATCGATGGCGGAAGCCATTGCAGCAAGGGAAGCAGTAATGCTGGCACAGCGATTGGAATTACGGCAGATTATATTTGAAGGGGACTCCTTAGAAATTGTCCAATTGTTGCAAAAGGAGGAAGAATGCTGGTCGAAGTATGGGCAGGCGGTAAATGATACAAAGCAGAGATTGCATTCATGGCAGGGGTGGGGGATCCAACATGTGAGCAGATCGGCCAATGGTGCTGCCCACCAACTCGCCCAGCTGGCTCTCGGGTGTGATGCTGCGCAGGAGTGGAGGGGGTCTTTCCCACAGTGTGTGCTCTCTATTGTATCAAAGGAATGCTGAGTTTTTTCAGCTCTTTTAATGAATACCATTTCAAAAAAAAAAAAAAAAAGCATGTGATTTTGATATGCATTTTTTAAAACACATGTGTGAATAAAATGTATTTTGACCACATGTCAATTTAATATACTCAATTGAAGAAAATTTCTCAAACTTAATTTGGAAGAAAACTTTTATCTTTTTGTTTAAATAGAGTTTTCATTTCTTAACAAATAAAAAAAAAAAAAAAAAACCTTAATAGATTCAGTTTAGGTGTTTCAAAAAAACTGATATAATTTTTTTAACGGTCTAAATTTATTTCTCATTTGTTTTTATTATCTCTTTTAGGGTAGCTCAAGCCCTAGACGACTTAGGCGGTTGGTCTCCTAGGACCCTCAATTGATAAGGCCGGCCCCCCAACTAATAATTGTACAATAAATATTGTTTTTTCTTATATGCAGTAAAAAGTTGGTAAATAGTATATAATTAAAGGAAACGGATCTTCTCTATTTCAAATGAAATTGAGAGTATCTATTTAGTGCATTTAGGAGTGTAATATTGTCTTTTTCGTTTGGGGTAAATTTTTTAGACAAGGTTATCCTCCTAAATGGAGTAAATAGATACTCTCCATTTCATTTGAAATGGAGAGGAGTTGCAAGGAGAATCTGGTTGAGGCACAATGACGTGGTGTATAGGGGTGTTTTCTTACATCCCAATATACTCATTCAACGTGCTGATAGGGCAGGATGATAGGGACCAACTACCACAAGACGTGCCTAGGTTCCAGAGGTGGACTACTTCCCTTATCGGGTGGGTGGAAGTGAACTGGGATGCGTTGGTGGAGAGGAAAAAAAGGTGGCTGGGATATGGGGTGTTGGTGCGTGATGAGAAGGGGATGGTGATGGCAGCACAATCTAAAACAATATTGGGTAATCTTGAACCGACACTAGCTGAGGCTGGGGCAGTTTTATTCGCGATCCAATTTTGTAAGACACTAGGCTTCCATTTGGTGCACTTTGAAGGTGACGAACAGGTAGTGGTGGATGGGGTGAATTCTAGAAAAGGAATGGAGCAGAAAGGGGCTAATGGTGTAGGATATATATATATATATATATATATATATATATTGAATATATATTTTGAAAGAATGGTGTACGATATTAAATATGAGCTTTATGCTTTTTCTAAAAGGCAAATGTCTTTAGTTCGTAGGGAAGGGAACCAAGCGGCATATGCTATTGCTAAGTTAGCCACAACGACGATTGTAAACCAACAATGGATTAATAAGTCTCCTGATTATATTCAAGATATTATTTTGATAGATGACCATGCTCTGTCTTCTTGAATTTTTTTTTTTTTTTTGAGAAAATTCCAGTATCATTAAAATCAATTTGTGGGAGCAGGTTGCTCCTGCATTACAATATTACGAATGCACTCCAACATTACAATCTTCTTGAAATTTATCTAATGAGAATGAGTTGATTATTATCAAAAAAAAAAAAAATGGAGAGGATTATTTTCCATAATTAAGGCTCCAATTAATAATTGTACAAAATAGATTCTATTTTAAAAAATATTTATGGCTCTAATATGGTACAAAGTTAATAAATAGATCTAATAATTAAGGCCCTAATTATGGTA
Source organism: Corylus americana (assembly GCA_036287905.1). NCBI lineage: Eukaryota > Viridiplantae > Streptophyta > Magnoliopsida > Fagales > Betulaceae > Corylus > Corylus americana. The sequence continues at coordinate 24,564,559 of CP125815.1, forward strand.
ATAGTAATTACTGATTGAAAAAATCATTATTCATATTCATTTTCAAAGCACATAAAATTCCAAATGTTTCAAATTTTTTTGAACGAATTATCTCTTCATTGATGTAACAATTAAATTGGGCAAAATGCACAATGTCAAAAATATAATTTGGAATCTTCACAACTCAAACATTATATATAATATACACTAGAATACACGTCTCAAGAGTCCTCCCTAGGGTTTCTCTAAGAAACGGCTAGAGGCGAGGCTTTGAACCTCCTACCGGTTGCCGGCAATGGAGGGATTAACGGATACAGCAGAGACTTCCACCGAGTGGAAGATGGCGGAACAGTTAGAAAAACTATGGGGAACGATATCTCTCAAGGAGGGGGAGAAGAATGGGATTGCTATCACAGAGGGAGAGATTGAGGAGGCAAGGGCTCAAGGTGGGCGATGCTTGATAGGGAAACTCTGGACGGGGAAGAGGGTGAACAAGGATGCTTTCAAGACTGTCTTATCGCGCATCTAGCGCACGTTGGGAGGTGTAATATTCAAGGAACTGGATGATAATATCTGGCTGTTTGAGTTTGAAGACGTGGATGATTTGAGACGAGTTCTGGAAGGTAGGCCATGGTCCTTTGATCGGCATATTCTTGTCCTTAATGAATTTGACGGAAGCACACCTCCATCACAGATGGCTTTCACGCACTCCCATTTTTGGGTGCAAATACACGATATGCCATTACTATGCATGACTAAAGGTGTAGGTACCAAAATAGGCGAATCAATGGGGCAGTTAGAGGACATTGATCTGGCGGGGGACGGGGTTGGATGGGGAAGGTGCCTGCGAATCCGAGTGGTCATTGATTTATCCAAACCTCTGGAGCGGGGACGTGCCCTCATGTTGGAAGGAAAATCCCACTGGGTCACCTGCAGATACGAAAAGTTGCCCATGGCTTGTTTTGACTGTGGCAGGGTTATTCATGGTGAGAAGGGATGCCCTATACCATGGAACACAAAATCAAATACAAAGGCGGGAGGGAGAGAGTGGGGCGTGTGGCTCCGGGCAGACGATGGGCAACGAAGAAGAGTTGGGGGTGATGATCCTGGTGCCGGTGGGGAGAAATCCAGCAAGTATGGCGACATGGGGGATGGCGGCGCCGAGCTGCATCGCAGAAACACGTACATGGAATCTTCCGGATTTTCTGGAAATCCTAGCCAAAAATCGTGCTCCAATCATAGCCCCAGAAGCGGAGAATCCCCATCTTTCCATCATGGCGCTGCAGGAGGGACGAATAAAAAGGGAAAGGAGAAGATAGGGGAATCGGCTGGACAGACTGCGGAAAATCAGGGTTTCCATGCAAATCATGTGCCTGACGTGGGAGACGTAAACTCTACTGAGGTGGCGGGAGCAGAAAACGGAAAGAAAAAACAAGATAGTGGGCCAAAAAAGAGAGCTCAGATGGGCTTGAGCAACAATACGGGCCAGTTAGATGTAGATAAGACGTTGGGCCTGCATGAACTTACCCCCACACCTACTCAAATGGATGTAACTCCTATCTCACAGCCGAAGCTGAACGTGAATCCTTCTACTAGTCTACGAACGTGGAAGCGTAAAGCACGTGAGGGGCACAGTACGACTAGCAAAGGGGAGGCGGGACACCAATCGAACAAGAAGAGAAAGGAGAAGAACCCGGGTGATGAAGGAGAAACGGAGCGGGGAGGCAAACGGGGGAGGATGACCGATGTGGAGGAAGGTGGCAATAATAAAATGAGGGCGGTGGCTGAGTTTCAGCCCCGCCACCAACAATGAGTCTCCTAAGTTGGAACTGCCGAGGGCTTGGGAACCCTCAGGCAGTTCGTGACCTTTGTCAACTGACGAAGGAAAAGAAGCCCAACATTTTGTTTCTTATGGAGACAAAATGTCGAAAGAATAAAATGGAGATTGTCCGGGTGAAATTGGGTTTTGAAGGTATGTTTGTGGTGGAGCCCATTGGGAGAAGTGGTGGCCTGGCCATGCTGTGGAAGAATAGTAGAATGCTGGAAATTCAAAACTATTCTAGACGTCATATAAATGCAATTGTGATGGAAGAAGGCTTGGGGTGCTCATGGAAATTGACTGGCTTTTATGGTCATCCAGAGTGGACAAAAAGGCATGAATCTTGGGCCTTACTAAGTCATCTACGAAGTTTCAACCCGCAGCCATGGCTATGTGTAGGTGATTTTAATGAAATCACAACACAATTTGAGAAGTCAGGAGAGTTACCAAGGAAGGAAACCCAAATGGCCCAATTTAGAGAGACTTTGGAAGACTGTCAATTAAGTGACTTAGGGTTCACGGGCTCAAAATTCACATGGACCAACCGAAGGCAAGACGGTGAATTTATTAAAGAAAGGCTAGATCGGGCAGTAGCTAACAGTGGATGGTATACTTTGTTCAAAAAGGTGGAAGTTCAAATTTTGGCCGCCCGCACGTCAGACCACATGCCCATTTTTCTCACTTACTCAGAAAAAGAAATTGAGCACACACATGTCAAGAGGGGCACCAAGTTTGAAGCAAAGTGGCTCTTAGATGAGGGGGCCATGGATGTGATTAAAAAGGCATGGTGTGGGGACACGGTTGGTGTATCTAGTGTACAGGTGGTGCAACAAAAGCTTGAAGCCTGCAAAGTGGCTTTAAAACGTTGGAATTGGCAACAACACGGCAGTTTTGAGAAAGCCATAAAAGAAAAAACCAAGCGCTTGGAAATTCTGCAGCGTAATGAAACAGCAAGGGACGGCCACGAGATAAAACAGCTTCAACTTGAGATTGAATTTTTGCTTGAGCAGGAGGATATAAAATGGAAGCAAAGAGCCAAGCAAAATTGGTACCGTAATGGCGATAGAAATACCCCCTTCTTTCATGCATGGGCTAGTCACCGGAGGAGAATTAATCAAATTCAGAAAATTCAAGATGACGAAGGGCGTGAGTGGACAACACCAGAGGATGTCGGCCAAGCATTTATTGGCTTCTATCAAACGCTGTTCACTGCTGGGGGAGTTTCTGACATAGAGGAATGTCTTATGGGGCTGGAGTGTCGGGTATCAGAAGAGATGAATGGCCAACTAACTAAGGTTTTTACCATGACAGAAGTGGACGAGGCCTTGAAACAGATGCACCCGCTGAAGTCTCCCGAACCTGACGGGATGTCTGCATGTTTTTACCAAAATTCTTGGGCTTTAGTGTGGAACGAGGTATGCACGGCAATTCTTGACTTTCTGAACAATGGAATTTTTGATGACTCTATTAATGCAACATATATTACTTTGATTCCAAAAGTTAAGACTCCAGCTAGACTCTCTGAGTACCGGCCTATTAGCCTATGTAATGTAATGTATAAGCTAATTGCCAAGGTTAATGCCAACAGGTTAAAGAAGGTCCTCCCCTTTATCATTTCTGCCAATCAAAGTGCGTTCATCCCGGGACGCCTTATAACGGACAACATATTGGTTGCTTTTGAAGCTCTACAGACCATGGATGTACGGATGAAAGGAAGGAAAGGGTACATGGCCCTTAAACTTGACATGAGCAAGGCTTATGATCGAGTTGAGTGGGATTTTTTGGAGGCTATTATGGTAAAAATTGGCTTTGCAAGAAGTTGGGTAGAAAAGATAATGACATGTGTTCGCACTGTCTCCTATTCAATCCTGATCAATGGCCAACCGCATGGAAAAATTGCCCCCACGAGGGGTATCAGGCAAGGGGATCCTCTGTCTCCTTATCTCTTTATTTTATGTGCGGAAGGACTTAGTACTCTATTGAGAAGAGCGGAACAAGAACGGAGAATAACAGGCTTGCCTATTGCCAGGGGAGGTACAAAAATTAATCACTTATTCTTTGCGGATGACAGTTTGTTGTTTTGCAGAGCTAGTGTCTTGGAGTGGGCAAGAATTCAAGAGGCCTTAGATATTTATGAGAAAACCTCCAGACAGAAACTCAATCGGCAGAAGACGTCCATTTTCTTTAGCAAAAATACGAAAAGAGAAGCAAAAGAGCTCATTTTGTCGGTAGCGGGAGTTGCTTCGACCACTCAGTATGAAAAATACTTAGGCCTTCCTGCCCTTATTGGGAGAGCAAAAGTGATTTCTTTCTCGTCGCTAAAAGGCAGAATTTGGGAGCGGATGAATGGTTGGAAAGAAAAATTCCTTTCACAAGCAGGGAAGGAAGTGCTTTTGAAGGCGGTAGTACAAGCGATTCCAACTTATACAATGAGTGTGTTCCAGCTGCCCAAAACTCTTTGCCAAGAAATCAGCTCCATGATGTCTAAGTTCTGGTGGGGACACAAGGGGAATGATGCTAGGATTGCTTGGATGAGTTGGAGCAAAATGGGGAGGGCAAAGGAGCGAGGGGGGTTAGGGTACCGGGACCTAGAAATGTTTAATCTTGCTCTTCTTGGCAAACAAGGATGGCGATTGATCAAAAGACCGGACACTTTGGCGGCAACCATCTTCCGGGAAAAATATTATCCGCATGGGTCCTTTTTGGATTCCAACCTAGGCCGGAAGCCGTCGTATGCTTGGCGTAGCATTTGGAACACCAAACCTCTCATCAAAGAAGGGCTTGTTTGGAGGGTAGGGGACGGAACAGCTATCCGGATTTGGGAAGACCCGTGGCTCCCCAACCCGGGGGCACATCAAGTCCGATCACCAGTAAGAATTCTGCCGAAGGAAGCCAAGGTGTGCGAGCTACTTGATGTGGAAACAAATTGGTGGAATACGGGCCTGGTACGTGATGTTTTTGGGGAAGAAGTGGCAAGACAAATCTGTAGCATTGCTGTTTGTCCGAGAAGTAGAAGAGACTAGCTTGTCTGGGCGGCCACTAGGAATGGGGAATATACGGTCAGAAGCGCATACCACTTGGGGAAGGAAAACAGTCTTACCAAGGAGGGCAGCTGTTCAAATGCCCAACAAATGGCTGTTATATGGAAACGAATTTGGAAGATTAAAGGTGCTCGAGTGGTCAAAACATTTCTATGGCAAGCATGCAATAATATTTTGCCAACGAAGGAGCTCTTGTTTAAGCGGCATGTCTCCCCTGATCCTCTCTGTCCAATTTGTGGCCGGGAAGTTGAAACAATTGGCCATATCCTCTGGAGCTGTTTATCTGCAAAAGATGTGTGGCTGGAGTGTGAGCCCAGGATTCATAAATGTGGTAGTGACGAAACTGATTTCATTTACATAATGGCAAACCTGCTGGACAGATTGAATGAGGACCAACTGCAGCTCGTGGCAACTGTAGCGCGCCAAATTTGGTTCAGACGGAACTCAGTAGTGCATGGGGGTGATTTGATAGGCCCGTCAGCAGTAGTTCGACGTGCTAAGGAGCAGGTTGCGGCTTTCAATTATGCTACGCAGAGGAGCAGCACCGTGGTTGTGGATCCTCACCTCAATTCCCCTGCTATTTGGGTGCCACCTCCAGTGGGTCATGTTAAGATAAACTGGGATGCGGCAGTCTACAAAAGCCAAAATCAGATGGGGGTTGGAGTTATCGTGCGAGATCATACAGGAAAGGTTTTGGCCATGCTATGTGCTACCAAGGGTTCCATCACCCATGCACCTACGGCAGAGGCGATTGGAGTGTGGACTGCGGTGAATTTAGCTTTGCGAATGGAATTTCATAGTGTTGTGTTTGAGGGGGACGCACTGGAGGTAGTCCAAGCCCTGAACAAAGAAGGAGACTGCTGGTCATCTTACGGGCAAGTGGTGAATGCTGCCAAGGAAGAGATTGTAAAGCACCAAGGATGGGTAGTGCAACATGTCCGAAGGTTAGCCAATGGTGCTGCGCACCATTTAGCAAAATCTGCTCTTATGTATGGGGAGGGTAGAGAATGGAGGGAGGACTTCCCCATCATCGTGGAGGAATCTGTATCTTGATGTTTGCTTGTTTTTGGTCGTTAATGAAAACCAATTCAAAAAAAAAATATATATATAATATACACAATAGCCTTTTTGGCTATTATAAGGCAATATCTACTATCAGTTTTAGATCTACAATAAATTTCGGCAAATGATGTCTCTCTATGCTTCCTAGTCCTTGATTCTCTGGCTTTTTTTATCTCCGCCACTAATGCTTTATCAATCGCAATTTTCTTCGCTACCTTTACCATAGTGACAATTATTCTTTATGCTTGATAACTCCTCTGTCATCCGTTTATGGTTTTCTCCCAAAAAATGAACCATAAGAAAACAAAAAACTGACCGGAAACCAAATTCGTTATTCTTAAGGATTCGTGAAAACAAAACCTAAGAAAACGAACAAAACTACATCCTATAGATTGCTACTAAAAGCAAATTTAGAGAGAATACATTCTTATTTATAAATAAAGAAAATACAATAACAAAAACCCAACATACCTACACACGCTACCGCCGGCCAGCCACGCATCGCTTGAAAGCACTCCAAGTACCATTAACATACGCACCTTGATCAATCAACGGTGGAAGAGAGAAAAAGGAGGTAGAAGGGGGAAAGAGAAAGGGGGTGGGGAGGAGGGAGTCGTAACTCCCTCCCCCCACTCTGCTATGTTCTCTCACTGTGCTCAAATGTTTCAATTGCGTGCATAACAAATAAAATTACAATGTGAATGACTTTTCAGTTTTCAACGTCCAATTTTATTTTTTTTCACATTGTATTTCACTATAAATTACTCTATGACTTTTCATTTTTTTCAACATTTTGTTTCTTTTAAGTCTTATTATTTTAGGTTTTTGAATCAAATGATAAGTCATTCTATGTCTAATAAGTAATAATAATAAAAAAGTTTTAAACGAAACTTTACAAAAACAAAAAAGTGTTTTGATTAGCATATTAAATTATATAAATTAATTTGATTCTTTTCTAAATGCGAGTATCAGTTATAAAATTTGCATAAATTTTTTTTTTTTGAAAATTAAATTTGATAAAAATCTTACCTAAGATCGACAATGTCACAAAAAAAAAAATTGATTATCCATATTATCAATTGAAAATACGATGTTGGAAAAATTGATTATAAAAACTTAATTAGTAATTATACATTAAAAAGAAAAAAGAAAAAAAGTAAGAACAACAATTTTTAAATAAAAAATATAATATAAATATTAAAATAAATTTAAGAATAAGGCCTCACTTAAACTTATCACCTTAGGTTTCAAAATCTATCAAGCTAGCGATGCTCTTTTTATCGAGTAATGCTATAAGTCTTTTTAGAGTCTTCCTTGAGTCATTCCAAATGTGATGCGACTTTTAAAATTACGAATAGATCAAAAGTCAATAAACCACATCTTAAATCAATGGTGATTTTAAAAGTCACATCACATTTGACATGATTCTAAGAAAACTGTAAAAAGACTTATAGCATTACTCATTTTTATCATTAAAAAAGCTAAAAATTAAATTTTAATCGTTAAAAAAATTTACAAAATATATAAAATCAAACCATCATCAATTCGGTGAGCTTATTGCGTCGCCGAAATCAGCGCCGTTAATTAAGACCGTGTAAGTAGGAGCAGTATAGTAGTAGTATCTACAACGACAACTCGGCCAGGTTCACACCTTCATACGCTTTAAAGCAAGAATACATAATCAACAATAAAGCAAGCTCGGAAAAAAAATAATAATAATCATAAAAAAAAAACAAAAAACAAAAAATAAAAACCAATAAAAACGAAAAAGCAAGCAAGTTGTTGGCAGCACACACTCAACTCTCTAACGTTGACCGAAAAAGTAAGTCGCGTGGTTATGACAAAACCTCTTGGCCAACATTTTCAACAATCTGCTTGATATTTGTTCGGTTTAATTCGAGCTCGATAATATATAAGCCCGCTTGTTATTGTAGAAATCCGCTCAATTAGTAAATGATGCATATCCAACTTGCTTGAGAAAACTCAATAGGGGCTTGCGAGCTCAGCGACCGGTTCATTTGTCCGACTCGTTAGCTTATATATATATATATATATATGTTAGCAATTAAATAATATATGTAATATAAATTACTTAATATTTATATTTATATTATAAATAAATGTCTAGAGATTGTTTTAAAATTCGGAGTTGAACTCTGCTCGGATCAAACATTAAAGAATTTAATAGCTTAGCTCGAATTCTAGTTGAGTCCAGTTTGGCTAGAATAGCATTCCCAACGAACTCGAGCTTGAGTTCGAGTTTACCCGAATTTTAAACGAGTCGAGCTTGAACGCACATTTCATAACTTGGCTCGAACTTAAGCACAGTTCAAATAAGGATTTTCGTGAACAAGCCAGTCTTAGAATCCTAAAGCTCGACTCGGCTCGGCCCGATTACAACCATCTTTTAAAAAACTTTAATTATTGTTTTAAAATTTAAATTATTCAAATTTTATCATATACATTTCTATCATTTTTCTCGATTCAATATTTTGTCATTTTTTTTTCGTATCTATAATATTTCTATCTCGAGTGGATCCCAGTGATCGTAGGGTCCTCCGGTAACAGTATCCTGATGGGTCGAATGCCAACCGTCCAACCGGAATTTTCTCTGAAAAGAAATTTGAAAGATTCTTTTCTTGCATTCTCGCAGTCCGCGTCCTACGCGTAAATCAGAATCTAATCACCAATTTAAGAAATAATAATAATCAGCTGTTGCACGGCTGTGACCAAGAGAACTGCCAGGTGTCACTTTAATTTCCCTCTAATCTCGTCCTCGCTTAACAAAATTACCGGCAATTACCTGTTAATGCAACCAATGCTGCTCGCTAGCGAGGGAGCCTCTATATTACCAGTTGCGCACATTTCCAATTGCGCACATTTCCCGCTTCGAAACCACACTCCTCAGAGAGAGATTTCTCCCGGTCACCGGAGAGCCTCTCGGATAATCCAGGTCTTATTCTTGAATCATTGAATTTTTTTTTGTTTTTTCAAAAATCTTTAAGCATTTTCTAAAGGAATCATCAGAGATTCCGTATCTAGATCGCAGTATAATTTATTAACATTTTTTTCAAATAATTTATTGATTCCTGGGAATTCATCTAACACTTTGTATAGTCAATGGGTGACGACGAGACGTGACGTGAAATGATTGATTTATTTTTAATTTATTTCAATTTTCTGCATGCATTTGAGTACTCCTCGCGTTGTTTTATTAACAAAGTTTCCATGCTTTGGTTGAAACGAGATTCATTTCTTCCATTTTTTGTTTCTCTCTGTTTCCAGGCAACCAAACAGGGGATTGTAACAGGATTTATATCTTGAATTTTCTTTTCCGGATCTAATATTTTGTGTGGTGGTGATCAAGGCAGAATGGGAGGAGTGGACGGCGGCGATGAAGGGATTAGGAGGAGGGGGTGCTCGTGCGCGAAGAGCGATTTTCTACCCGAGGAATCGTTTCGGAGCTGGGGCAACTACGGGAAGGCGTTGATGGAGACTCCGATGCGGCTGAAGGATCGGATCGTGACCCGCTCCTTGGACCACACGGAGCTTGTGGAGGTCAAGGCTCGAAGCCATAACGAGATGAAGAAGACGCTCAACTGGTGGGACCTCATGTGGTTCGGCATCGGCGCGGTCATCGGCGCTGGCATCTTCGTCCTGACCGGCCTCGAGGCCCGCGAAGACGCCGGCCCCGCCGTCGTCTTGTCCTACGTCGTCTCCGGCATCTCGGCTTTGCTCTCCGTTTTCTGCTACACCGAGTTCGCCGTGGAGATCCCCGTAGCCGGTACGTACCCATATCATAATTATTTTTTTCTAATTTTAACACTGGAAATGGACAAAATCATTGTTCTACGGACTGAGATTTAGGAGACGAAAGAGTTAAACGAATTTCGTCATTGTTCTTCTTGTTGTTTATTGAATATCGTAATTTGTTTGTCCTTTACCAAAATTGGTTAATTGCATATAAAAAAAAAATTTTATTTATTTTTATAAATAATATATATATTTTTTAAATCACAAGATCAAACCGATTATACAGAGGTTTTAATTTATTGGTTTTAAAATGAATTAAAGTATTAATGACATTATTAAATTTATTATTTTATTAATTTAAATTTTAAAAATAAATTATAATTTAATATAGTATCAAACTTAAAAATCCTGCCTTTGCATTGAATTGGAACTTTATCAATTTATCTTGACTGAGAAGGAACTGGATATGCTAATAATAAAAAATCTGCCTCACATGCTTCTGGTCAACGTAATAAATTCTAGTCAATAATTCAGGCTGGCCCATCCAGTACACTATATCTGTTGATTCTGCCAGATGTTCCTCCAAGGCGTAATGACGTTCCACATATTTCTGGGTCCCAGTTGAATTGATACGTAGGATCTGCACACGTGGCAAAACCAAATGGTTAACTTCCTGTATTCTAGTTGGACTTGTGGCAGGGCTGACTTAATGGTTGGCTTAATTAAATCACCGTTTAAAAACTCTAATTTATAAAAAGTATTTTAAAAAAATTATATTAAATTTGTCTTTTTTTAAAAAAAAAAAAAAAAAAGTAAAATGAGAGGAAGCCATTTGCCATTTGAAAATTTCAAACTAAAGCACGACTCACTTTTTTTCTTTTTTTTTTTTGAATTTTCATTAGTGCTTCTAATATTTTGTTTCATAGATTTTATCATTCTTTATTTCTTTGATATTTTATATGTTATATTTATTGTATGTCGATTAGTTTAGTTATCATGTTACTCTACAAAAGAAATTGTAACACATGATAATAACTATTGGTTGCGTACTTAATTGTTTCCCTTTGATCAGGTGGATCATTTGCCTACCTAAGGGTAGAGCTCGGCGACTTCATGGCCTTCATTGCCGCCGGCAACATCCTACTAGAGTACGTTATCGGTGGAGCAGCCGTTGCCCGTGCTTGGACATCCTACTTCGCCACACTTTGCAACTACAAACCAAACGATTTCCGCGTTATAGCTGATGGTCTCTCAGAAGACTACAAATATCTCGACCCCATAGCCGTTGTTGTCATCGCCGCCATTTGTGTCCTTGCAGTCCTCAGCACTAAGGGCTCTTCGCGTTTCAATTACATCGCCTCCATCTTCCATGTTATCGTCATCCTCTTTATCATCATTGCCGGTCTTATTAAAGCTGATACGAAGAATTACACCCCATTTGCCCCTTTTGGAGCCCGTGGCATCTTTAAGGCTTCAGCAGTGCTTTTTTTCGCTTATGTTGGATTTGACGCTGTCTCAACCATGGCAGAGGAAACAAAGAATCCCGGTCGGGACATCCCCATTGGTCTTGTAGGCTCAATGGTGATTACTACATTGGCATATTGTATACTCGCGGTAACACTATGCCTTATGCAGTCATACAAAGCCGTTGATGAAGATGCTCCATTTTCGGTAACCTTAAATTTTCACTTATATTACAAGTGCTTAAGTTGATAACAAATAGTTAATTTAATCTTTTAATTTAGAGTAGTGATATTTAGTAAACTGTTATATAACTTACATGCAACTAAGATAATGTAGCAATAAAAATTAACTTTTAGATCAACAAGAGCTTTGTATTGTCATGTCATCCCAATTATATGACCGTCTACTAAATTGCATTTTCATTTAATTTATATTATAATATTTATCCTCACGTGTGGGCTCACCCAACATGTAAAATATTTAATTAAAATAGGATGTGATTGATTGATTTTTACTGCCATGTTGTCTCAGTTTTATGCAGTCTACTAAAAAGTATTTCTCTTTAATTATTTATATTCTAACACTTACCATCACGTATGGGCTCACCTAACACATGAAATATTTAATTAAAATTGAATGTGAATTGATGGAGATAATGTTCGAATTCAAAACCTCTGATTTGATACTATATTAAATTATCACATATTTTAAAAAACTTAAATTGCTAAAAAAAAAAAAAATTATTAATCTAATAATTTAGTTTATATTCTGACAGGTAGCATTCGAAGCTGTTGGTTGGGGTTGGGCTAAGTATATAGTTGCTGCCGGGGCATTGAAGGGGATGACGACTGTTTTGCTGGTGGGAGCTGTCGGTCAAGCTCGATATCTCACACATATTGCAAGAACCCACATGTTGCCACCATGGCTTGCCCATGTCAACGAGAGAACTGGAACACCTGTCAATGCCACGATCGTGATGCTCGTCGCCACAGCGATCATCGCCTTCTTCACAAAGCTTGCTATTCTCTCCAACCTACTCTCTATCTCCACATTGTTTATCTTCATGCTCGTTGCCGTTGCCCTTCTGGTGCGCCGGTATTATGTTAGCGGCGTGACAACTGAAACAAATCGTATAAAGCTCATTGTGTTTATTGTGCTAATAATCGGATCTTCCGTTGGAACAGCTGCTTATTGGGCAGTTAGCGATGGGTGGGTCGGGTATGTAATAACCACCCCAATTTGGCTGATTGCAACCGTGGGGATTTGGCTTTTTGTTCCGCATGCAAGAGAGCCGAAACTTTGGGGGGTGCCATTGGTGCCATGGCTGCCATCGTTGTCCATCGCCATTAACATTTTCCTTCTTGGGTCAATAGACAAAGAATCTTTTGCAAGGTTCGGCGTGTGGACTCTGATAATCTTGATTTACTATTTCGTCATTGGATTGCATGCATCCTATGACACAGCCAAAGAATCTAGCAATGGCGAGGAGAGGAAGAATGTTGAAGAGGGTGGAGAAATGAGTAACATTGTGTTCTAGAGGAGTTTGTAATAAATCATAAATGTGTGTAATGCATGTGTACGTGTAGTTGATGTTCATATTAAATCTATCAAGGAAACATAGGTGTTTCGCCTTTTCTTTTAATAATATTAAGTGTTTGTTGGTGGTATTCCTATTAGGTATAATGTTCGAATTTTCTTAGGTGTAAATAATTCTTTACAGCCATGTTCAAGGTGAAGCCGAGTCTTACTCGATCTATGTGGGGAGCGCCTTGCACAGGTTCAGGAATTGCCCTTCAATGTAAGTACACAACATAACCTTGCCTTAGAGGGTTCTCCGTCATAAAATTAAAATAATAATATTAAGTGTTTGTTCATGAAGCAAACATAATATTATCTTTCAATGCTCTTTCTCCGTCATGAAAGTAAGATGCCTAAATGACCTTACTAAGCCTACTACATTTTTGTCATAGCAAAGAGTCATGCTACAGCCCAAGTAACCTATGTGACGCGGCTGACACCTCTTCCATAATTTTTTTTTTTCTTAATTGAATGAGGAAAAAGGTTATAGGAGATGATCTTTCCCGCTTCATGAAAATATCACACCGTTCTCTGTCAGTCAATGTCCCTTTAAATTTTGCTAATAAATCTTAATTTGGGAATGTTTGATTGTGCTTGGGGATTTTGCTTGCGGGTTAGTGAGGAAACCCTAACTTGGGTGCAGGTGTCTCTGTTGCTAGTAAACTACACTTGTTGGATAAAATTTCCCAAAGGCATAATGTTTCATGATAAAGGATGAAAACGGAAGTTTACCTTGAGGCTGGTACTTTTGATCATAATGACCCATGTTTGAATTAAGCTCTTGTAAAGCTAATTGGAGAGAGAGAGAGAGAGAGAGAGTGTTGAAGTAGGAGAAGATGAAGATAATGGCAAGCTTGGCTTGACAAGATGAAGATGGTATGTCATTTGATTTTCTATTCTAATTTTTCTGGAAAACTGGATTTAAGAAAAAAATTGTTCCTCAAAGACTAACATATGAAATTTACAGAGAATTATTCTATTTTAATTCAAAACCACCCAATCAAGAGAAGAGGCCAAATTTGAGTGGTATGAAAAGCAAGAAGGCCTACAGGGTCTACCCTATTGACTAGAAATATATGATATTAATTGGATAATGAAAGTGATCTTCCTTAGTCAACAAACAAAAATACACCAAAACACCCAACTAAATGAAACAAATGATAACTCATAACCATTAAATCTGTAAAGATAGGGGTCAAAGGTGGGCAGTTATTAACCGTCCACTAACTGCTAACCACTAATCGCTAACTGCTTTGCAATATAATTTTCATTTTCAAAATCACAAAAAAAAAATAAAGAATAAAGAAATCCACCATGAAATAATCAGATACTGTTAGTTGGGTGCCTTGCCAATGGCTTCCTAACAACATAAATAATTGATTTTGATTTTGACTTTTGGCTAGCAGTTACTCATTTGTGTAAGTGCTAATGGGTGTTCAACTTGCAGGGGCAAGGAAAAATGAAGTGCGGCAAGAATTAATGAAGATGATGACATTGTCCAATGCTCCCACAAAGGAATATGCAATTAAATCAAGAATGGGGGATCCACTTTTGTAACCACAAGTCTTTATAGCATCATCAACTCGGATATAAAGGCTGAAAGTTCTTTGTTAAGATTTTTAATGTGCTCAATGATCTGGAAATTTCTTTTGTTTGCTCAAGATTCATAATATTTTCATTGGATATAACATCAAATTTTCATACATTGCTAATAATGACTAGCTTTTTTTTTTTTTTTTTTGAAACTGAATTGATGAATTTTATTGATAATCAATCGAGTTGAAGCATAAGAACTCCAACAACAATCATCGAGATAGAGCTAACTGCTCCATCAAAATAATATCACTAATATAATTAGGAGTGGTACCCCTCCAAATTCTATCATTGACATCAGTGAAGGCCACTTTCGCCATCCTGTGAGCTGCCTCATTTACTTCGCGAGGAACAAAGACACAATTCCAGTTTGATAGAGTGCATAGTACACGCCTTGTGTCTCCTATTAGATGCCCAAAACGACTCCATGTTCCCTTAGCTGAATTGATAGCCTCCACAATTTGTTTCGCATCTCCCTCCAAAATTGCATTGTGCACTCCCATATCTCGGCAAAAAAATAGCTGCATGATAGGCGGAGTATGCTTCCCCCATTTCTGGTTCCAGTAAACCCATCCGCTTTTTACACATAGCAGCGATCACATGTCCTTCTTCATCCCTGAGCACAACTCCAATCCCCACCCTTTCATTTAATTTATCTATGGCCACATCCCAATTCACCTAGCTTATGCCAACCTTGCAAAGGAGCCATCCATGCCTGCTGCCAGTTAGATACATTATTTTCGGCTGGTTCCTTCTGTTGTAGCTGCGCGTAGGCCAATGTATCCTCTGCTATTTTTTGAAGAATAACATTTGGGTCAATGAAAATTCCTTCATGAACCCACTTGTTTCTGCGAAACCATACCTATCGTGATAAGTGTACAAAGAGAGCAAAATCATCCAGTTCACATTTTAAAAAGATAAATTCTGCAATCTGCATGAAGCTCCCTCCCTTCGTGGTCATCTTTTGGAAGACCCTTCTCCTGCATCCCCATATGTCTCTTGCAACTGAACAACCCCACAGAGCATGAAGAACAGTCTCCGGTTCCCTCTCACAAATGGGACAAAATGGTTCTTTCACCACTTTTCGCCTAAGTAGATTTTCCTTGGTGGGCAGTAAATTTTGGCAGGCTCTCCAAAAAAAATTCTTAGCCACATTTGGAATAGATAATTTCCGCATAGATTTCCACAGCATACTTTCCTCCCGTTTTGTGGAAGCTCTCGGGCATTTCCTCATCTCCATCTCCTTTGCTAAATGATAAGCACTTTTAACCGAGAAGATACCCAAATTTGTGCACCGCCAAATCTGAACATCTGGTTGTTGCGTCTGGCTAACTTGTATAGAATTAATACCCACTACCTTCTCAGTTGAAAAAATGCTATTTAAGAGATTTTGATCCCACTCACCTCTTTCCCGATCAATTAGTTCGTGCACCCTGCTATTCAGATTCAGCACCTTCAGAGGAGAATGGATTTTAAAAGTGATGGAATAGGGATCTAAGTGTCACCCCATATATTAATCGAGTGACCATTGCCAACTCTCCATATCAAACTGGCCTCAAGAAGATCCCTCGCCCCATGGATACTTCTCCACGCAAAGGAGGGTTTTGAGCCCAATTTTGCGTCCATGAATGAGGAAGTGGGATAATATTTGGCCTTTAATATTTTTGCTGTAAGGCTGTCCGGGGATTGTAGCAAGCGCCAACATTGCTTTGCAAGGAGAGCCTTGTTGAAACTCACCAAATCTTTGAATCCCAAACCGCCTCGATCTTTTGATAATCCCATTTGACCCCATCTCATCCAATGTATGCATGAATCATGCTCTTGATGCCCCCATCAGAACTTCTGCATCATGGAATTAATTTCGGTACATAACCCCTTCGGAAGAAGAAAAATGCTCATGTTGTACGTAGGAATTGCTTGAATAACTGCTTTCAGCAAGACCTCTTTCCCCGTTTGTGACAGCAATTTTAGCTTCCAATCACTGAGGCGCCTCCAAACTCTATCCTTAATACTCTTGAAAGCTTGTTTTCGGGATTTGCCAACCAAGGCTGGTAAACCGAGATATTTGTCATATCTTTGTGTGGATGGGATTCCTGACAGTCGCAAAATTTACATCTGGGCCTCTGTGGGAGTGTTTCGGCTAAAAAAGATTGACATTTTAGCTTGGTCTAACCGCTGCCCCGAAGCCATCTCATACATCTTGAGAAGATTTGTCAATCGAATCCAATGCGAAGGGGACACTTTGCAAAATAATAGGCTGTCGTCGGTGAAGAAAAGATGGCTTAACCGAGGGCCCTTCTTTGAGGTTGGAACTCCCGGTAATTCACCATTACCATCCGCCCAGGCCAACAAGGAGCTAAGAGCCTCTGCACACAACAAGAAAAGATAAGGTGAAATGGGGTCCCCTTGTCGGATGCTCCTCGTAGGAAAAATCCGACCCGTAGGTGTCCTGTTAATTAGGACCTTATAGGTAGTTGACCTGACACACATCATTATTCTTTCAATCCACCATCTATCAAAACCCATCTGGTCCATCATTGCTTCTAAGAAATCCCATTACACCCTATCATAGGCTTTACTAATATTGAGTTTCACCACCATATGACCCACTTTTCCCCACAGTCTCGATTGCATAGTATGAAGGGTCTTGTAGGCAGCTAGTATATTATCAGAAATTAACCGACCAGGAATAAAAGCACTTTGGTTCGGAGAAATAATTTCGGGGAGCACCAATTTTAATCTATTAGCCATGGTCTTCGAAACCAATTTGTAAAACACATTGCACAAGCTAATGGAGCGATATTCAGTGACACTAGTGGGGTTTTTGCATTTGGGAATTAAAGCAATATACGTTAAATTAAGCTCTTTATTCATGCAACCTGTATTCAAAATATTAAGTACAGCATGGCTAACCTCCTCGCCAATGGACGCCCAATTTTTTTGGAAAAAACAAGCTGAAAAGCCATCCGGGCCGGGGCCTTTCAACGAAGCCATTTGATTTAGAGCTATCCCCACTTCTTCGATCGTGAATTCTTTACACAACATTTCATTCATCGTGTCGTTTACCCTTCGACCAACTACCCCCAAGACATTCTCCATACTTCTAGGCCCACCTGTTGTAAATTAATTTTGAAAATAAAGCACAAAGGCTTCCCCAGTAAGGTCATTAGTCTCCCATCTCTGCCCCCTCTCATCAGTAATCTCCGTAATTACATTGGCTTTTTACTTTTGATTCGCACATGCATGAAAATACCGAATATTTTTATCCCCATACCTCATCCAATCCTCCTTTGCTCTCTGCCGCCAATAAAGGTCCTCCTCATTCTGTTTATTTTTCAATTCCAAATTCAGCTTTTGAAAGAGGGCCGTATCCACCCCATTGTGAATTGTCTGGCATGCAACCAGTTGTTCGGACAATTGCTTTTTTTGTTGGCCCATATTTCTTCCAATCACACGTTGCCATTCCTTTAATCCCCTTTTGCTATCTTTCCACTTCTTATCCACTGACTTCCAAGTCCCATGCTCCACCGCTTTGACCCTCCATATTTTTTTTATAACCTCTTTGCATGCTTTATTTTCTGCCCATGTAGCCTCAAACCTAAATCCTTTTCCCCTCCTAATCCTCATTCCTCTGCCTGCAAGATTTATTAACAAAGGAATGTGATCAGAAAAATTCAAAACTTTATACGATATTAATCCATGTCAGCTACAGTAATAAAGGCAAAAGACTTTGCCAAACACATATAAAAATAATTCTGACTAAATCAAAAGCTATTCTGAAAGGGCAAAGCGAAGATTGTTAATATATCAATGTTAATAGCTAGCATATATATACAAGAAAAGAGATGTGCATAAAAGAATCATCAATTCTATGAGTTGTTTTGGATCAACAATTAAGGACTTATAGTAGATTCTTTTAAGCAAGAGGATCTCTTCATAAGACAACCAAAAGAGCCTCCCACACTGATCAGAAATTCTCATTCACTCTCAGTTCAACCCCACATAACCTCAACTAAACATTTGAGAATTTGTACTTTCTAGAAAACTGAAACTTTTAACTTTATTTATTCATTCCAACACAATTGAAAAATCAATTAAAATAAACATCATTACAAGAAATAGCTTTATCAAATGAACCACAGCTAAGTTTTTCGTCATTGCTCAGCCCATCCATTACAAAGCATTTACAGTAACAATCACCCCTGAGAGTTCTCAATACAAAAGTAAAAAATTAGGCCTCAAAGTTTAGAGGATTGTCATGAATCACAGAGCAGAGATCCCAGTCATCCATTGTCCTAGCTATAGCTAAACTCCAATTAAGCCTTATAACAATCCCAATTGTTTGCTATAAAAGTAAAAAAGAGAACCTGCAATTTTGCTCTGCTGTTTCCAATCACCTTCCTTCATGTCCCTCAATAATGGCAACCTCCTCTGTAACCTGTGGGACCTGCATGCAAAAAATTAAAATTATAAACAAAACTATTCTCCTGATTGTGATTGGAAAAACCCAATTCTTCATTTAAATTAAGTCATTAATAACAGTATTGAAATCATGTTGTATAAGTAAAGAGTCATTGCTTGTCAAAGTGGAAAATTAGACACAGTGGACTTGCTCAAATGACCATTAGACTTTCATAGCCTACCTGCATGAGCTGAATGACAAATCACTAAAGAAAAATCAAACTTAACTTTGATAAGAATAAACAATCTAAACCTGAAAAATTGCCAAATACTCCAATTATGATTTGCCTTGGATCTCTTATTCTTAGTGTAAGGAGGCAAGACCATCATACTATCCACTCAGATTGCTTAATTGACCATTGAAAGTGTTGATATGTCCTACAACTTCAAACAGTCAATCCAATCAAAAATTGCCATATGTTTTTGTTCTTATTCTACATTGATAATAAGAATCTATGTTCAGAATCCATAACCAACCGTTGCCAAACAGGAGTTAAAGCTCCTCTGAACTGAAGCCATGCACATTCAGGGGGTGTTTGGCAAAGGTGTTGGGCCAGCCTAGATACTGTAGATTTTCGATATATGTGTATTTAATAAAATAACTCTTAGTAGAATTACCATATTAGCCTTCACTTTTTTTCTTTTTGTTTTTCAGCACTCTCAATTACCCTCAATCTCCCTCACTTTCTTTCCTCTCCCTGTCTTCTCACAGCCATGAATTTCACATTCTCACTCTCTGCTCTCACAGCCTCTCGCCCTCTCCACACTCTCTCCGCTTGCTCTGTTCTATTTTTTTGTTCACCGCCTACTCTGTTTCTTGGGTATTTGAAAGAAGGTTTCCAAGCTCATAGCTATGAATTTCACATTCTTTCACTGCCATGTCTTCAGAGGCCAGGACTACGAGGCACCTTTTCTTTTCCATTCTTTGTCTTTTCATTGAAATTTTTCTGTGTGTTGATCGTTGTGGCCGTGGGTTAGTTTTTATGAGGTTTTGCAGAGGAGTTGTGATTCTTTGAATGATATTTTTGTGTTGTTGTTCTGCGATTATAGGTAAGTCCATTTTTGTGCCTGGGATCTTTGGGTTTTTCTTGATTTTTGTTTCTCGGTAAGTTTTACCTGGGCCAACATTTTCTTCTTTTTTGTAATCCCCGATTACTTTGATGGACATGAAGCTAGCGCAGGGGGGACGCCCAAAATATAAAATCCTAACTATTTGCCTAGAGAATCAGTGAAAAATGAATGAAACTACTTTAAAATCCTACACACAGCAGAAATAACCGTAAAATCAGCTATAAAGGATCCAAAATCCCAATTTCCAAACATTTCCCTTCCCCGATTTTCTAGACAACCAAACGGGAAAAAAAACACAAAAAGTGTCCAGAGAAAAATAAGAGCAATATGGTCAAGGAAGCTGAAATATTGATGTTAAAAGTTTAAAATTGGATGGTCAACTAGTCAAAAGGTGAACAGGGTCTAGGACAACCCTGTTGCCAAACGAAGCCTAAGCATTCCAAACAAACGAGCTTACATCCGCTGTGAATTCTTGAACCAAGTTGAGCGGTATTCCATTTTTAGGAAGAAATTTTGAAAATATTACTCACATTTCATCATTACTCTCGTCTCAGTGGGGTTGTTTGGCTAACAACAACGCCAATCCCAACACAACCTTGCACTGTGCTCCTTCTGACATCGAGCAGCACTTTCCTGCAATGTGAGTGTGACCCACCATTTAACTGGGAAAAGACGCAGCCTCGAAAATCACCGAAAGGTCTGAAATTACCAAAATGCATCATCACCTTTCTTCTATCCTACTCTCACCTTTTGCCAACTAAGGGGTATAATAGGGAATTTCACGGCTCCAGTTTTTCACACGCACATTCACTGTTCACACGCTTTTCCCTGCAGCCGTCGCGTCACCTGCCTCCCGTACCTGATATGATATGCAGGGCACCCCTCTAGAAATGAACAGTGCGGCGTAAAGGGACGATGTCTTTTGCCGTGTGTCTCACCTGCCGCTCTTCATCCGCCGCTTCGTTTTTTTTTCTTCCAAGGTTTTTCCTACAAATACTCTCCCCTTCTAGTAATCCATTCATTTCTGATTTCTTCCTTTTTCTCACTCCACTTTCTCGTCTTCTTCAATCTCCTATTTTCGTATCTTCTTTCTTTGATTTTCTGAAAATAATGTCTCACTCCAACCAACCACAACCCGCCGGCGAAGTTTCTAGTACTGCCCATTCTCCTGTTGAAGAAATCCAGCAAGTTAATGCCGGTGTAGCTTTCGCTGGTGAGATTTCCGGCGTTGCTGATCCTCTAATTGCAGGAACTCGGCAAACCGGTAGACTCCCTCCTCAAGCTGTCGGGGAGTTCCCAGTTGACTGGGAAGCCATGAACGGAATCAGATCCATTTTTACTACGGCCACTACGGTTACTGAGAAAGTCCTCCGGAATAACTACGACATTCCTTCTACGGTGATGAATAGCTTAAAGAGAGTAAGTTCCTCCTCCTCGATCGTATCACTTCCGGTTTACTTGAGCATTTTAATTTCTTCTAACTGAAGAATATTCTTTATTTTTAGCGGAGGTGATGCCCTTGTTGACTTCAGCCCAACAAGAATGCCTGGATAGGGTGAATTTCTTTGCTAGGGATGCTCAAAACCTAGCCAAACTGTACAGTCTGTACTTCAGAGTTCTCATCACCGGGATCGACTTGGTTGCATAATCCCGGAGGATAATATTCTTCTGGGTAGGCGTGGCAAACCACTGAGAAGCTTAACAACTACCGGCTCCACGACTCCGGTTGTGTCTACCGAACCTGAAACGAGTAAAGCTTCTTTGCCTAAGAAACAAAAGAAGAGGAAGAAGAAGAATACCAAAGCTGAAACGGGCAAAGCTCTTTTGCCCAAAAGAAGAAGAAGACGACTAAGGCTTCCCCGGCTATTCCTGTTCAACCAGAGATTCAGGTTGCTTCGCCGCTGGAGGTTCCTGTTACTTCACCACTTGAGGTCCCGGTTGCTTCATCCCTCCGGACATCCTCGCCTATTGTGGAAAGTCCCGCCGCTTCATCATCCCGGGCGCCTTCTCCGATTGTGAAGAGTCCAGCTGTTTCTCCTATCCGGCCATCTTCTCAACCGGAATTGGGAACTTCTTCTCAACCCGGATCATTGTGTTGTCCAAAAGAATCAAAAGATCTTGACGATAATTCGGGGTTAAACACTGGGAGGGGAAAAATTACAATTTTTAAGAAAAGACGCAGAGCGGACCAGGAGTAGAATTGCGGCCTCTTTTGCATATGTCTAAAGCGGATGATGCTCGAGTACTTGCTAGAGTACTGGCTCGCCTGATGTTGGGAGTTGCTGCCTTTTGTATGGAACCATCCTTTTCTCTCCCACGTGACAGATTTTCTGGTAGAGACCCCTTTGAAGACGGTTCATTCTGTGGAGTCAGATTTTCCTGAAGACAAAGGTTTTTCTTCTAAAATTCTGGCTGATAATATCCGGAACAAAATTTCAGAATCAATTTCTGCTACGACCGGGGAAAAAGAGAATGCAATTTTCGACCATTAAACTGGAATTCCGGCACCAACTCCGGGTGCCGCATTTTCAAGTACCGGAGCTCATGTTACATTATCTTCCTATACTCAACATTCTTCAACCGAGTTGAGGTGAGTTTTCAAGTTTCTTATTTAAAAAAAAAAAAAAAAAAAAAAAAAAAAAAAAAAACCCTGCTTGTCTGTTTTCAGTGTGTTGTCAAGCTTTTGAGCCTATATTCTGAGACCAAAATGGTTGCGATCCCAGAGTTACTGAAACTCCAAGAACAAGTGGCCCGATTGAAGAATTTGGAGCCCGAAGTTGACCCGTTGAACCGGGATTTGCGAGAGAGTCGGGAACAACAAGCAGTTTTGGAGGGTCTTTTCATTAGCACTTCTGAGACCAACAAGAAATTGCCCGAAGAAGTACGTCTTTTGATTCCTTGTGTTCTACTGCCCTAAAAGAACATGATGTTGCTCTTGCGAAACTCCGGAAGACAAAGGAGGCTTTTCAAAAAGATGCGGCTGAACTTCAAGAAACGAAGGATTCCATAAATTTAATCCCAGAAGACCGGCTCCAAGAGTTTCCATGAACTTATGCCCTAAAGATTCCATAAACTCGGTTGAAGAATGTTGAGTACCGGAAGCTGATGTAGCATGAGGTCTGGCACTTGAAGATGTGGCACTCGGAATTCCAGTTCTGTGGTCGGAAATTGCACCCTCTTTTTCTCCGGTTGTAGTAGGAATTGATTCTGGAATCTTGTTCAATATTATCGGCCAGAATTTTAGGAGAAGAACTGTTGAAGCACAGTTTTCCTGGTGATGACGTGTCATGCTTGCCGAGCTTTGAGTTGACCAACGTATGAATGTTGACTGCACAGAAAAGAAGAAAGAAGGATCGAAGAGACTGGGGGTGAGCCAACGGGATACTCCGATGCCTAAGTCAGAATGGGAAAAAGAAAAGATATAAACCACAAAGCTTAGATAGCAAGAATTGCGATTACCTTTGCTTTGATAACATGACTTGTATTTATAGGCAGAGAGAAAATTTGATTTCCCATATGTTTAGGAATCTTATCCCTTGATATCAGCTGAACAAACATTTAAATGAAGGATCAAGTTTGTTAGTTGCCCCGTGATTTTAGTGCCCTAAGATTAGGGAATTAGCCTTATAGCTTTTAGGTCGTGCTAGGTTAGCACGTCCGAGTGGGATTCGGTCGCCTTTGTGATCTTAGATGTTAACTGGCATATCTTCCTTGATATATAGAAGATTCGGATTATAAATAGATATGGTACCTTAGTAAATAACAAGATTACTTATTTACTAACATCAATATCTTTTCCTTATTGGAGTTATTCCCTTTGCCGAGACCTGGATGTCCTCAATTAGTCTCGGACTTCACGGTCTCGGCTTACTGGGTCTCGAATTTAATAGTTTCAGATACGAAAGACTCGGCACACTGGGTTTCGGACGTAGGTTTCGGATTCATGAGTCTTGGGTCCAGGTCTTGGGCTTCCTCAGATTGGGCTTGAAGACTGTTGAATATTTAAATGGGCTGATCCATGACCCAACAGTTACCTCCAATTTCGATGTTTGCAGAACTAAATAAATTTCATGTCTTGACGGAATGGGTCAGTCTCCCGAGACCTGCTTTTTTGGGAGAAGTTTCGAGATGACCAACAATCCTCCGAGCCGAGTCTCGGACAATTAAGGCGAAAAATTTGAAATTCAAATTTCGGAGGGAAAATTTGAATTTCAAATTTCAGGGGGAACAATTTGAATTTCAAATTTCTAAGTGGCGTCAGTTGGTATTCCGAGGCCTTATCGGTACATTGAACCTGGTCATAAAGTATGTCCACGTGTTGCTTGCCGAGGCCTGCCCCTCGTAGCGCATGTAATGCGCATGTTACCGAGGCAGTCTTATTAAAACGCGGTGGTCTCCTTTTCTTCCTTCATTCTTTTTATCTTCTGGCTAAGCTCTAGCTTTCTGCTTTTCCTTTGTTCTTCGAGAGCTTTCTTTCTTCTTTTCTTATAACACCATGTCTGGAGATGAGGGATCAGGTTCTGACGGCCTCGGCGGCAACACTTATCCAACTTGCTGGCGGTCATTGTTAACTAAGGCCGATGAAGCTAGAATCCGAGAGGAGTGTTTTATTCCTAAATCTGTGAAGCTGCGATTCGATGATGAACGGGTAGGTGCTATAGTGCGTTCTGATGCGCACGAAGTTTGTCTGTACGAGACTATGTTTCGTGCTGGTTTCCGACTACCCTTTCAACCGATAATACGAGAGTTGCTGAGCTATCTGAACCTGGCCCCGCATCAGATCGTGCCCAATGCCTGGAGACTCATCTATGCCTGCATATTGCTATGGCCCTTGGCGCTCGAACCAGGACATCATCTCACTGCCCGAGAATTTTTGTGGGTATATCGGCTTCAAAAGAACCCGAAGTGCGATGGCTTATATAACTTCTAGTCACGACGGGGAAAATTCGTTCATGTGGACGGTAAGTATTCCAGCAATCATGCGTGAAAGGGAAAGTACTTTTTTGCAACGAGCAAGTGGGAATTTCATCCTACTGAAGTTGCCCAAGGTCCTAGAGTGCCTCGGGAAACTAGGGTTCCTGCAGGGAACGCCTCTAAAGAGCCAACCCTCACCGATGACGAACAACAGCGTGTGAACGATATTTTAAGGCGAACTCAGAAACACGAGAGTCTATTGAATTATTCGTTGCTAATGAGTACGGCCTCGGAAGGGAGTGGCCTCGTCGCACTACAAAGAGGTGCTGGTGGAGGTAAAAAGGGACCTCCTTCCATGATCGCCCGGGACCCAAAGTTTGTTGTCTCAGACCCTCCGGCAGCTAATACCCGGGGAGCTACCCCGCGGAAAGCCAGACTTGATAAAGGTAAAGGCAAACTGATCGAGTCACCTAAGCAGAAGAATCCTTCACTTCGAACAGGTGGAGCCCTTAAGATAGGTTGGAGAATGGACCCACCTGCTGCTCCGCAGTTTCGAACTACGGGGCCGTTGAAAATGGATGCGAGGGCTAAACAACTCAACCCTCCTCCTCGGGTAGCTAGGGCTTTGCGCTTGGCTAACGAGCCCAAGGAATCTGCAGAACCTGAGGCTCCTCAACCTTAAAAAGATGAAACTGGTAAAAGCGGCAGAAGTAAAGGTGCATGATCAATTTGCCAGCTTGTTGGCTGCCAGGCGAAAGACTGCTCCTGGACCTGTGGTAAAACCAGTTGCGGAGGTTGAGGCCTTTCTTGCGAACGAGCCTATCCCAGCACGGCCATTAAATGCCACTCCTTTGGCCTCGGCTGGAGCTGAGGCCGGGACTGCAATCCCCATTGAATCTCTATCGCTCCAACTCCTGGGCTCTAATATCCAACATATCTTAGATGATATAGAGTTGGAAGAACATTCAGACAGCTCCGTAGCGATGGTGTCTGAGAGGACCGAGGGGCCAACTGTAGCTGTCGAAGGAGTTTAACATCTCTCCCCTATTGCCGAGGCTAAATCGGAAGCTCATGCTCCTAAATCTGCAAAGGCTCGGACGCCGACACCCATACCTATCACGAAGGCTAATGTTGCTGAGAGGGCCTCGACTGGAGAGAGAGCTTCTGCTGCCGAGACCTCATCCTCTTCCGCCTCGCAAATAAGACCTCAGGGAGTGGATTGGACTGTCGGCGGACGTCTTGCAAAATTCAGTGGTGACTTGAAGGGCAACCCATTCTTAGCATTGGCGGATTTAATTCCGCACGAGAGCCTTCCAACAGAACGTGATATCTCTGTTCAAGGCATGACAGAGCAGATAATTTTCTTTCAACTTACTGTAAGTATACTACCCTTTTTCCTTCTCTCTCCTTACATATATATACTGACAAAATCCTTGTCGCAGGGTATCATGAGGTCGTTGGTTTTGTATTACTACTTCCGGAAGGTAGCTAAGGACTCGACCACTAAGACTAACAGCCTCGAAGGTTTAGTCACTGATTTGGAAGCCGAAAATGCTAGGCTAAAGGAGGTAGTGGCCAAGCAAGATGAGGAGCTGCTACTCTCGAGCCAACAACAGTCAATAATGCAGGCCGAGACTTCTGAGGCGGCTGGGCTCGGACAAGGGCCGAGTCTAAGGCCACTGAATTGGCAGTTGAGATTGAGGGTCTCCGAACTGAAATAAACCGACTCCAAGAGGACAATTCCATTATAAGAGAAGACCTGAACCAGCTGGGAGAAACGCACACGGGGGTCTCGGATCAGCTAGAATTGGCTCAGGCTGAAATCCTGGACCAGAAATCCCTGTTGGCGAAGACGAATGAAGCCAAGGTGGTTGCCGAGGAGAAACTAAAGTTCTTTAAAGGCAAATACGTCCAGGTGAGGGCTCAACTGAAGGAGGCTAAAAGCCGAGCAGCAAATTATTGGCGTCAGCTGTCCTTTGCCTCATGGGTTCGAAATTCTGCCTGGGCTGACGGGCTCATTCTTGGCTTCGAAACCTTTCAAGCATGGGTTAAGGACTCGACCCGAAAGATAGATCTTGACAGGGTGAAGATATAGGATATCCCCTGTTCAGATGCAGCTATGGCGCAACTAGTAAACCTAAGCCAAGAACAAATCCCTGATGCAGCAGGGATAAAAGAATTTTTCTTCAACCCCTTCTCAGATCAACAGTGCCAAGGTGCCGAGTCTGACCCTGATGACAGCCGATCCGCCGAGGCCGATACTGCCGAGTCCGCATCTGCCGAGGCTCCCGGCGTTACTCCTGTTTTTACCTCCAAGGCAAAATGATGTAACACCATTTAATGGTTCCTTGTATATACTTCTAGTTTCTTTTTAATGAAATGAGTTTTTGGGTTGATAGATCTTGGAATAATAACTTCCTGATGTTTGTGTATTGCTTAAGGTAGTAAGCAAACTTACAATTATATTTCTCCGAGTTAGATCTCGAAGACTTTAATTTAACTTTTAGTTGGGCTACTCCGAGTTTGGTCTCGGATTGTTTGATTGCTACCCCGAGTCGGGTTTCGGGGAGTTTGATTAAGTTTTTTGATCTAACCTTAGACTTGCCCATAGTTATGCTACTCCGAGTTAGGTCTCGGGTAGTTCTATTAGCCTTTTGAATCTGTGTTATGTTATGTTAAGGGAAAGCTTCTTTCGGTTGCATCTTTTTAGGGCTCGGAAGAGCCTTTTCAGACATCTTTTTCGAGACTCATATAATCATTTAACTTGTACGTATGAACTTTATATGCTGCATAACTCCGAGATACTTTTATTCATTGAAATGAAAATAATTAAATGACAAAGAAATCACATACCACAACATTTAGACATAGTACTTTTTAAGGTGCTCAGCGTTCCAAGGCCTCAGAAGAGTCGTACCTTTGGAATCTTCCAAGTGGTATGCTCCTGCTCTTTCGCAGTCAATCACCCTATAAGGTCCTTCCTAATTAGAATCCAGTTTTCCCTCAGTTGGGTCTTTGGTCGCCAGAGTGGCTTTACATAGGACCATATCTCCAACTTTGAAGCTCCGAGGCTTGACCTTCCTGTTGAAATACCGAGTCACTCTTGCCTGATATGCTGACATAGTCACCTGGGCTTCATCCCGCTTTTCTTGTAGCAAGTCCAAGTGCAGTTGTAAACCCTCGTTATTAGTCTTGGATTGGAAGGTATCTACACGATAGCTGCCCAAGCCTACCTCGGTTGGAATGACTGCTTCAGTTCCAAATGCTAAGGCATATGGCGTCTCCTTGGTTGAAATTCTCTTGGTTGTTCGGTATGCCCGTAATACTTCGGGAAGGTCTTCCGCCCAATTTCCTTTCCGATCATCCAGCTTCTTCTTCAAAATCTTGAAGATCGTTTTGTTGGTAGCCTTTACCTGCCCATTAGCATGAGGGTGCCCTGGAGACGAGTAATAGTTCCTTATTCGAAGCTGGGCACACTAGGCTCAGAATGAGTCGCAGTCAAACTGTTTGCCATTATCTGTGATAAAAGCATGAGGAATGCCATAACGGCATATGATGTTTTTCCATAAGAATCGTTCTATTGCCTTGGCCGTGATATTCACTAAGGCTTCAACCTCTGCCCACTTGGTGAAATAATCCACAGCAACAACCGCAAACCGTACACCTCCCCTGCTCCGAGGCAATGGTCCTAATATGTCTACTCCTCATTGAGAGAAGAGCCAAGGTGAAGAGATTGCACTCAGATCTTCAGGAGGTTAATGAGTTATATTAGCGAATCGTTGGCACTTATCACAATTTCTGACTAATTCTGCCAAGTCCCGGTTCATGTTGGGCCAACAGAAACCCGTTCGGACTGCTTTATGTGCCAGTATTCTAGCTCCAGCATGGCTTCCGCAAATCCCTTCATGGATTTCTCTAAGGATATAGTTCCTTTCTTCCTTTGAAACACATTTCAAAAGTGGCAACATAAAGCCCCGTTTGTACAGGGTCTCATTCACCATTGTAAACATTTCAGCTCCTTTCTTCAATCGGATAGCCAACTTTCTCTCTAGGGGAAGGATTCCTTTTTCCAGGTATTCCATGATTTCCAGTTGCCAATCAGGCATGGTCTCAGTTGTCGAGACCGATACCGTCTCGGTAACGGATGATTGTGGAAGAATTTGGATAGGAGTCTCGCTTTCAATTTCTTCACTAGCTGTTGTGGCTATTCGGGCCAATTGGTCTGCTTTCTCATTTTCTGGCCTCGGAATTTTTACAATGCTGAACTTATTGAATAAACTCTGCATTTCTTGCACTTTAGATAAGTATAACTTCATTTTTTTTTCTCCCTTGGCTTCAAATTCACCTCGGATGTGTCCTACGACGACCTGGGAGTCACTCCGTATTTTCACAAATTTGGCTCCTATTTCAAGAGCTAAACCGAGTCCTGTGAGGACTGCCTCGTATTCGGCCTCGTTATTTGTGGTTTTGAACTTCAACTTCAAGGAACTACACAATTCTTCCAAATCCGGAGTAATCATTACTATCTCAGCTCGACCATGCTTCTTCGTAGATGATCCGTCTACGTAAACCACCCAAGTCTCATCACCTGGCCAATTGGTGACGTCTGGCAGATTAGTGAATTCTGCCAGAAAATCAGCCAGTGTCTGGCCTTTGAGAGAATTCCGAGGGAGAAACTCAATGTCGAATTCTCCCAACTCAATCGCCCAGTTAGCTAATCTTCCCGACAGATCTAGCTTTCTTAGTACTTTTTTCAAAGGGTATTCAGTCAACACCCTGATAGTATGAGCTTGAAAGGAAGGTCGGAGCTTTCTGGATGCTATGATCAAGGCGAAAGCCAATTTCTCCATCTGAGGGTATCTTTCTTCAGCGCCTCTCAGAGCTCTGCTAATGAAATATACAGGTTTCTGAACCCTTTCTTCTTCTCGGATTAACACCGCACTCACGGCCGTGGGAGGCACAGCTAGATATAAATACAGTATTTCTCCAGGTATCGTCTGGCTCAGCAAGCGCGAGCTTGCTAGATATCTTTTTAGCTGCTCGAAGGCTTCTTCACATTCGTCCATCCATTCAAAGGCCTTTCGCAAGACTTTGAAAAACGGAAGACACTTATCGGTTGATCGTGAAATAAACCGATTTAGTACTACTATCCTTCCCGTCAACTGCTGGAGTTGCTTCAAGTTTCGTGGAGATTGCATATCTAAGACTGCTTGTATTTTCTCAGGGTTAGCTTCTATTCCTCGGCTTGACTCCATATAATCGAGAAATTTTCTTAACGAAACTCCAAACGTACACTTTGAAGGATTCAACTTCATCCCGAATCTCTTCAAGGTTGCAAATGTTTCTTGCAAGTCAAGTGTATGGCCTTGAGGCAACACACTTTTGACTAGCATGTCATCAACGTATACTTCCATATTCCGCCCGATCTGGTCTCGGAACATCTTGTTAACCAGCCTCTGGTATGTTACTCCTGCATTCTTCAAACCGAAGGGCATGACTTTATAACAATACAGGCCTCGGTCAGTTATGAATGCAGTCTTCTCACGATCTTCTGGATGCATGTATATCTGATTGTAACAAAAAAAAGCATCCATGAAGCTGAGTAAGCCATAGCCAGCCGTTGAATCCACCAACGCATCTATGCGGGGGAATGGAAAGCTATCTTTTGGATAAGCCTTGTTGAGATCGGTAAAATTTACGCACATCCTCCACTTCCCATTGGATTTTTTAACCAATATTACATTGGCTAACCAATCGGGGTAATACACTTCTTCAATGAAACGAGCCTTGAAAAGCTTCTCCACTTCTTCGGCTATGGCCATATTCCGTTCAGGAGCGAACTTTCTCCTCTTTTGTTTCACCAGCTTCACACTCGGATCCACATTTAGTTGGTGGAGGATGTCTTCAGGATCAATTCCTGGCATATCCTCATGGGTCCATGCGAAAACTTCCAAGTTTCCTCACAGGAAGGTGACGAGACCGTCTCGGATTATGGGATTGAGCTGTGTCCCAATTTTCAAAACCTTGCCTTCAGCAACTATCACATCTTCCAGAGGTTCAGCTGGCTCTCCTTTCAGATCATTCCTGCTATTACCACCTACTGTACCAATGACGATAGGAGTCGGATCCGAGGCCTTTTTTAGAGATGTATTGTAACATCTTCTCGCCTGAGTCTGATCTCCCTTCACTTCTCCGACCCCTTCTTCCGTTGGGAACTTCATCATCAAGTGATATGTTGAAGTTACAGCCTTCAACTTATTCAAAGCAGGCCGACCGATGATGGCGTTATGGGCACAGGGTCGGTCAATGACCAGGAAGTCTACCATTACAGTCCTCTGCTTTGGTGCTCCCTGCTGTTACAGGGAGTGAAATGAGGCCAATTGGTTGGACTTGCTCCCCTGCGAATCCGACCAGGGGGGAACTAAATGGTATGATCCTATCACGATCAATACTCATTTGTTTGAAGACCGGCCAATACAGAACATCAGTTGAACTTCCATTGTCCACCAAAATTCTGTGGATCATATGGTTGGCCACTGTCACTGTTACTACTAATGGATCGTCATGTGGCTACATTACCCCCCTAGCGTCCTCTTCCGAGAAAGAAAGAATCATTGAATCCTGCTTTGGAATCTTAGAAGGTCTTTGTATTGAAAAGACCTCCTCAATCTGTGCCCTTCTCGCATAAGCCTTTCTGGCTGAATTGGACTGTCTTCCACCAGCTATTTCTCCGGCAATAGTGTGGATTTCTCCTACTACTCCTTGATCCCGAGGGGGTCTCGGATCCTCTCTGGGACCATTATCCCGATCACGTCTCGGTTCTCGTCCACCTGCATCTCGGTTTGCATCCAACAGGAGGGGCTGTTGGTGATCCGCATCTCGGTTCCTTTCTCCTGCTAGGAATCTTACTAGCCTTCCATTTCTAATGAAAGTTTCAATTTCCTATCGCAGGATTATACAGTCCTCTATCAAATGCCCGTGATCATTATGGTACTCACAGAACTTCGTCCGATCACGCTTCCTTGGATCACCTCGCAACTTACTCGGCCACCTGAAAGCTGGGTCCCTTCTGATCTCCATGAACACTTCGTTGACCCTGGTATTCAAAGGTGTGGACCTTCGATCCTCACGTCGCCAGGGTTCTATCTTCAGGAATGATGGTACAGCCTTTTTACTACTTTTTTTTGGAATTTCTCTTCCTTCAAGGTAGACGTTGCAGGCAGCTCCTTTTTGGCGTCCTCCTTTTCTCGATCTTCTTCCTCTTGACCCTTCGTCAGAGCCTTAATCATCTCCTCTTGATTAATATATTCTTCTGTCTTGGCGATAAACTCGCACAGAGTTATCTCCGTTGAATTCTTTGATACCTCAGCCATTAGAGGCATGTTTGGCCTGACTCCATGCCATAATGCGGATAATACCGTTTGATCCCCTGGGTAATCCACCAACAGTTTTTCCTTGTTGAACCTCTGCATGAAATCCTTCAGGCTTTCTTCCTTCCCCTGGCGCAATGATAGTAAACAAGCCAAGTGCTTCCTCCTCTTCTTGGTTGCCAGGAATTGGCTTAAAAAGAGGCATCCAAGTTCTTTGAAACTGTTTACCGATTTGGCAGGCAATCTGGCGAACCAGTCCTGAGCGACTCCTTCCAAAGTGAGAGGAAAGATTTTGCATGCTATCTCATCTGGAAACCTATGAAGGGAAAAATGAGCACGGACGCTTTCCATATGTTCAAAAGGGTCGCCACTACCGTCAAACTCCTTGACGCGAGGCATCTTGAAGTTGTCAGGCAAAGGGAAACCTAACACTCGATCGGTGAAAGGTAGGTCGGTGTTATCCATAAATCCCGCAGCAGGGGTTTTTTCATCCTTTGCAGCCAACTTGCGAGTTAGCTCGTCATACTTCTTCTTCAGATCCTCCATGTTAGCACTCATCTGGCCTTCATTACGCCCATGAGGTTGTTCCCGTCGAGACCTCGTATGCTGAGACATCTCTGGGTTCTCTTGCTCACGACGCTCCTCATTCTGGACAGTAGTGTGATGGCTAGCTTGGACTGAACTTGCTTCCTCATCGCGGTGCGAACTGGTCGTCTGCTTCCCATCAAGAATTTCCCTTCGTCTTTCCCTCTCACGCCTTTCTTCACACCTTTTTGCTCGCTCTTGGTCCCTCTGGCTATTACGGCCCTCAGCAGCTGTGAGCCTTACAGTCAGGTCTTCGTTCTGCTTCTTCAGAGCCTTCATGGATTCAGACATCTGCTTCATGAATTCAACTAGATCGGACGGTGGCGCTGCGTTGGAGGCTGCAGCAGTGGAACGGGTAGCCACCATTTTGGATTAATAGAGAACTGATGAAAATCGAATTCCCACAGATGGCGCCAAACTGTTGAAGCACAGTTTTCCTGGTGATGACGTGTCACGCCTGCCGAGCTTTGAGTTGACCAACGTATGAATGTAGACTGCACAGAAAAGAAGAAAGAAGGATCGAAGAGACCGGGGGTGAGCCGGCGGGGATACTCCAATGCCTAAGTCAGAATGGGAAAAAGAAAAGATATAAACCACAAAGCTTAGATAACAAGAATTGCGATTACCTTTGCTTTGATAACATGACTTGTATTTATAGGCAGGGAGAGAATTTTATTTCCCATATGTTCAGGAATCTTATCTCTTGATATCAGCTGAACAAACATTTAAATGAAAGATCATGTTTGTTAGTTGCCCCATGATTTTAGTGCCCTGAGATTAGGGGATTAGCCTTATAGCTTTTAGGTCGTGCTAGGTTAGCGCGTCCGAGTGGGATTCGGTCGCCTTTGTGATATCAGATGTCAACTGACGTATCTTCCTTGATATATAGAAGATTCGGATTATAAATAGATATGGTACCTTAGAAAATAACAAGATTACTTATTTACTAACATCAATATCTTTTCCTTATCGGAGTTATTCCCTTTGCCGAGACCTGGATGTCCTCAGTTAGTCTCGGACTTCACGGTCTCGGCTTAGTGGGTCTCGGATTTAATAGTCTCGGATACGAAAGACTCGGCACACTGGGTCTCGGACGTAGGTCTCGGATTCATGAGTCTTGGGTCCAGGTCTTGGGCTTCCTTAGATTGGGCCTGAAGACTGTTGAATATTTAAATGGGCTGATCCATGACCCAAACCTTCGTTTTTGACTCCGCAGAATGAACTGTCTTGAAAGGGGTCTCCTTCGGAAAATCGTCACGTGGGAGATCAAAAGTTGGTTCCATACAAGAGGCAGCAACTCTTGACATCAAACGAGCCAGTACTCTAGCACCATCCGCTTTAGACATACACTTTTTAAATGAGGCCGCAATTGAACTACAGGTCCTCTCTTCCCGTCTTTTCTTAGAAATTGTAGTTTTTCTCCTCCCGGTGTTTAAATCCGAATTATTATCAAGATCTTTTGATTCCTTTGGAGGAGACAATGATCCGGGTTGAGAAGAAGTTCCCAATTCATGTTTAGTCATATTTTTCTTCCTCATTTAAGGTCAAGTATCCTGGATGTTTTTTTAATGATGATTGTTGGTTTCTCAAGTATCCTGGTTAATTCCAATTGCATGAACAGGTTTTCGAAGCTTTATATCTCTTTAATTCCCATGAATCTCATTATTCCCTGCCTTTAATTTGAGTTCTTGTCACCATATGAAAGTGATTTTGGTCCTTGTTTCTGCTGTCGTTTGTAGTATATATTGCTAGTTCATAATTGATGTACATCTGCCTTGCTTTCCCCAGGCAGATAGAGAAGGATATATTTTTCTATTGTCATGCCAAAACTAGCAGACTAGTTTAAAGTTAAGAGAGCATTGCTGGGCCTTGACGGGTATAAGAAACTTAGATAACATCAAAGTCATTGGAATGTACTGTTACATTTCAGCACCTTGAGGTAAAAAACGGACTGAGAGAAGCATTTGTTGTCCTTCCCACCCCATGAAAGTGCTTGCATTTATGTGATGAAGATAATTTCATGAATATGCTAGAAGATGCAGTCCTTATCCTTAATGATGTTTCTTCAAATATATGGATTTTCTGTGGCTCTTCATCTATATTTCCTTTTACTTTCGGTAGTATATTAGAAAGGGGAATCTTTTGGTATGTTTCTGTCTATGCATTTCTGAAAATCAGAAGCAGAAGCATTGAGTGTTGCCTTAAAGTATTTAGTACTCCAGTTGCTTGTTCCTCTTTTATCAGGTGATTATAGTCTATCCTGCCAACCAACACACCACACATCATCCTGCAAATGTATTGAAAAGCAATTATGTGTATATATATATATATATATATATATATATATATATATATATGAAAATGATGTTTTCAGAAAAATAACAAAATAGAAAGACCATTTAAACCATATACATAATTGGTAGCAGTGCTTAACACTATGGGGCCAAAAAAACATAACGATTTAAGACAACTTCATTGTACTTCCAGCTGGAAGGAATCAAAAATGAAAAACAACCATCACTCACAAGGTAGGCTGTTCATAAAAATGTTATCAAACTGCCATAACCAAGAAGACTCCAAAGAGGCTAATAAAAATTTCAAAGTACTGTGTAAGAACACTGTAGAACTCATACTGATCTTTATTTGATCAATGTAAAGGCATGTGCATATTGAAATGGCCTACAGAAATATGAGCTTTTCCTTTTTCTATTTTAAATAGAGATGATATAATGCTAACCGATGGAAATTGTTGCATAAACTTTCTATTCCTAACTGATTATATTTATGTGATTGTCAACAGTATTGCTTTAAAATTTTGTGTTCTGGTGCATTCCTTAGTATAGTCATTTAATTTACAAGGTGCATGTATGGTGTAAGTAGACTTCTAGCTTTTGCATTTTTTTACATCTTCTATATGATTAACAAGGTGCATCTATGATTATCCATATAATGTATTTTACAGTAAAATCCTTGCAAAGTTTCTGAAACAATTGGTTCTTGTCTTCTTGATGACTATGAGGCTCATTTGATTAAGGGAGTAGATAAAAGTTATTCTCCTGAAATGGTGGAATTCATTGGGATGGAAGATTTAAATCAATGCTGTAAATGGGTGTCTGGGAATTCGAAAAAAATAAAGAAAACTACTCTTTGGATTGTGAGGTACCCAACTTTTCTAGGCCAAAATCAATAGTTGATTTTCTTAGCCCAAAGGGGTTGAGGTCCCCTCTTGACCTGCTTTCCTTGCTTCAAATGCATGAAATGTTTATTCTTTACCCCCTTCTTTTATCCTCAACTGCAAGTCTTTGTGCTTTTTGTTCAAAAAGGTTTGTATCTTTTATTTACTTCCTCCATATGTTGCAATCCTTACGATGTAGTAAAAGAGTTTCTAGTTTTGTGCCATTCTTATTCACCAGTTTTCGGACTTATGATAAGATTGGTTAGATGTCAAATCCTAACATAGGTGGGCGACTCACAAAACTTGGAAAAAAAAAAAAAAAGGCCTTACTTTGAAACGTTAAAAGTGAGATAGTGACGTTTATACTCTTGACCTTTTTATAAAATTTTAAATTTACCCTTAATTCCAATGGTTCTCTAGCTTCTTCTTTTTTTAAAGGCTAAATCTGATGGAGGTGTTCAAATTGAATACAATTGAAAGTGCAGTGATTCAAATTGAGAGGTTTTGAAGTTTGTGAGGCTTGTCAAATCGCATGGTAATTCAGGGGTCTAAGGTGAAGTTTCCCCTATTTTATTATTTAGCTTTCATATGGGTTGCATAATTTTTGCGGATTTTATGTTATTTTAGTGGGCCATTACCCCAATTACCAATAGGGTTAGGGTATAACTTTTAGGTCCTGTTTGGTTCACGGAATAGACCATAAGAATAGCCATTCTTTCATTTTGTAGAGACCTATTTCTAAGAATAGTTATTCACATCGCATAACTATTCCCTTAAAGAATAGACAACATTTTCCAAAAAAAAAAAAAAAAACTATTTTCTTCCAAATTTTCTTTCAACCTTAAATTTGTTTTTTTTTTTAATTAAAAACACACAAAAATGTTGAGTTGCAGTGGGTGATCAGCCACCCACTATAGGACCTATGGGTGGTCGCACCACCCTCAATGGAAGGCCACCCCTGACGCTCTTCGGGAGTGGCCTGGCCACCTCCAACTAGCATCGAGGGTCGCCACGGCCTCCCCTGTTGCCATCAAGGGGGCCCAAGGACACCCCCAAATCCACTAGGGGTGGCCTAGCCATCAAGTGGCATCAAGGGTGGCCAAGGCCACTCCCAAATCCACCAAGAGTAGTGCGACCACTCCAGGTCTTACATTGGGGTTGCCAGTCACCCATTGCAACTCAATGTTTTGTGAGTGTTTTTTTTTTTTTTTTTTTTGTAACTTTAGTTCAATTCCAATTAAAACATGTATATTGTTATCAAATTAAGGAATAGGAATAACTATTCAATTTCACTATCGTCTATTTCTAATAATAACTATTCATTTTTCTATCATAATACTCATTACGCGAACCAAATGAACCCTTAGTCTATTTGAACAGGTTTTTCTAATGTATTTAGTAGCTTATGATGAATTGAAAAAATTAGATTGACTGTTGTCATTCATCTACTCCCTCTTATCTCTTTGTCCCCTCTTCGGTGCTTCTTCTTCTTCTGTTTGGCTTATATCTCCTGTTCTAGGCTTCTTCAGTTCTCCCCTCTAAAATTTCAAAATAATAATAATAATATATAGAACACTACTGTAAACAATCCAGCGTAACCCAACCCCTACTCTAACCGGAAACCACCGCGGTTCAAAAGATCAAAAGAAAATCAGAAAAGAAGGCCACACACACCCAAAAAATTATAATAATAATAATAATATCAAATTTTTATTTTTAATCTTAAATATATTTATAATTTAAAGTAAATTTGTTATGTGAAATATATAGCCAAGCAGTCAAAGCATTACTTCCCATAAGCTTGAGTATCAATCTTAACTTGTGATTTTAGGATAATAATTTATTATCATCTCGTATGTTTTGGTTGAATTGTATATTGTCATTTGATTTATATTGATGGGACTTGAAGTATTTTTTTTTTTTTTTAAATCCAAACTAATTACTATTATTACATGAAGTTTATTAGATTTTTTTTTTTTTTTTGTTCAATGGAAATGTCTTAGTACATTTAAAAACGAGGAAAAGGCTTGAAGACTATAAAGAAGTAGATTGAATATATTTTTAGCGGTAAATATTTATATATATTAGGTGTCAATATTTATATTTACAGTTGCAAATAGATAATTGTTGGAAATAATTTTAAATGGTGCACAAATTCTCATTGATATAAAATAATTACAATATGAAAATTAACAATAAAATAAATAAAATACATGAGATAAAAAATAGAGTATGGAAAAATCTCACAATGCTATAGAATCACGCAAGAGCGTTGTCCTTAAAGGTTGATTCGTGCCTCCCGGAGTGTATAACTCGGTGCAATCGGATTATTTGACACGCAACCTCCCAGGATTAGACTATAGCGTCTAACTTCGTTAAGGACGCACTTTCAATAACGAAGTGTAATAGAACAACCCAATTGTCAAAGTAGATGAGGGACTTCAGAATATTATTTGTAGGAAAAACCAATAATATAGCTTATGGCTTTATGTCAAGAAACAAGTGTTTTACAACACTATACTTATTGGAAAGAAAAGAAAGTGATTTTTCCTATATTTCCTTATTAGAGCTCAACACACACACACACACACACATATATATATATATATATATATATATATATATATATATATATATAAGTGCTGGAAAGTTTCTTTTTTAATGTCATAAAGAAGTTTAATGACCAAACGGTCATAACATAAAAAACTCCCAAAAAGTTGTTATAAAATACAATAATACTTATTAACTCTAAACGGTCATATATATATATATATATATATATATATATATATATAAAAGCTTATGACAGTACGTTGAAGACCAAGTCTTCAACGTATGAAATAGCTAGTCAATAATAACAAAATTAAAACCTTTGTAAATAAAACTTTAATGATTTAAACGGTTAAAAAATAATAATGGCTTTGTAAAGTTTTAATAACAAAACAACTGAAAAATAATGTTTGTAACACATATACTACAACAATCCCCCACATGTTACAAACATTAAAATAGAAGGAGATTGAAAACATGCATCGATGTGGTACCCGAAGGTTTTAACCGCACCTAGGATAAATAAGTAGGAACTTAATGAATCGTGGTAGAGTTAAACTCTTTGAACCAAATCCACAAGTTAAACAAACTTATCATCCACATAACTTTCTCCAAAAACAAAAAATTAAATCAAATCAAATAAACCAAAAGTCAAATCAAATAAAGAAAATTGGGTTGTTCTATAGCGGGTTGGTGCCTTATACAGGCCATGCGCCTCTGGGCTTCATGAGTGCTCTAGAGACTTGCCAAAGTCTCATAGGAGGCGGCACCACCTCCACACTCACATAGGTGGTGTCCATCAAGAATGTGTGCAGAGAACATCCCATCCCAACAAGTAGGGACTATGGACTCATTAAGAGTTTTAAACTCATCCTTACTCACTCTGCATCTTTTGTTATTACACCATAAAATGGCTTTCATGAGCGCTCTAGAGACCTACCCACGTCTCATAGGAGATAGCACCTCCACACTCATATAGGTGGTATCCATCAAGAGTGTGTGCAGGGAACACCCCATCCCAACAAGTAGGGACTATGGATCCATTAAGAGCTTTAAGCTCATCCTTAATCACTCTGCATCTTGTACTGTCTTACACCATAGGGATGGACTCATAACTAATCTTTTCAACAAGATAGTTAATAAACATAAATTGACAGTACCATACCTCATTTCACTTGTGACTTCGTTTCCCATTAAACCTCATTCATGGGATTTCCAATCACAGAGGTTGGGTATCAATCACAGTGTCATGATTTGGGTATCAGTCCTATCCCCCTCGATGCTTCTCTCACTAGCCTTCTTGCTAGTAGCTTGGTCAAAGAATCTGTAGAATTCTTTTATGACCTCACAAAGTCCATGGACATATACCGGTCTCAATAAGCTGCCTCACAATATTGTGCACTTTCTTGTTATAAATTATTTGCTCGAGCTTTGGCATCCTGAAAATCACAATAAACACATAGGTGGAACTGTGTTAGCTTATAAAGACAAATAAATTAACCAATAGGTTCTTAGCCATTCATCTTCAGTTCCTGCCTTCTCCAAGGCAATTAATTCTGACTCCATAGTAAACCTTGCTATGTAATTTTTTTTTTTTTTTTTTTTTTTTTTTTTTTTTTTTTTTAAGGACTTCTAAGAGATAACTCATTTAACCAGAGTAAACACATAGTCACTAGTAGGCTTTGCTTATCTGAATCAAAAATCCAGTTAGCATCACAATATCCTTTCAAAATAACAGGATGATCACAACATGACAAACCAAAGTTAATTGTGCCTTTAAAGTATCTCAACAATTTAGAGATATAATCTCAATGCTCAATACCATGATTATGAGTATATCTACTCAATCTACTAACAATATATGTAATATATATCAAGGCATATACAGTTTGTCAAAACATCAAGCTATTAATGATTTGTGCATATTTTTCTTGCAAAACACAATCACCGTGATTCTTAACCAAATATATTTTTGAATCATATGGTGTAAACATAGGCGGATAATCAAAGTGCTCATATCTTTTAAGCATCTTTCGAGCATAATATATCTGAGATAAAATAATGTAATAATTATCTCTAATAACCTTAATGTCCAACATGACATTCGCTTTGCCTATGTCTTACCTATCAAAATTAGATGCAAGAAATCTTTTAACTTCATGCACAACATCAATGTTAGTTCACAAAATAAGCAAGTCATGAATATAAACAAATAATGACACATTCATTATTGTAAAACTTGCTATGCATTTACTTGCATCATTAATCAAATATAAATTAAACAATATCACCTTGTCAAGCTTTTCATGCCATTGTTTAGGAGCTTGCTTTAATCCATACCGGGGATTACTAGTCCCTTGGGTAGCTCCATATAAATCTCTTCATTGTTTAGAAAAATAACTTTGACATCCATTTGATGTCCAACAAATTTATAAATATAAGCAATGGCAAATAACATTCCAATACATGCAATTTTAGTAACCGGAAAATAAGTGTCAAATAATCAACATATGCATTTACTTGTAGCTTTTAGCTACCAAGTCTACCATGTACTTATCTATTGTATCATCCGGTTTAAGCTTATTCTTAAACACCTATTTATAACCAATTGGTTTAGTCTTATGAGGTAACTTAACAAGTTCCCAAACATGGTTAGACATAATTTATTCCAATTTATTATTTATAGCTTCTAACCAAAAAATGCATCAACTAGAGATTTAATTGCTTCATCATAATATATTGAATAATTATCAACAATATAAGCAATAAAATCATTACCGAGATTCCTTCCGTTCTAGCTCGCTTGCTTCTTTTCAATTCTTACACATCATCAACAATTTATTAGAAGCAACAGAAAATTTATGAAATAATTTTTTCTTATTTTTCAAATGAAACAAATGTTCAAGGAAAATAACATTTTTAGATTCAATAATAGTATTGTAATCTAAAACATCATTCTTGATAATAAGGAGTCTATAGCATGAACTATTACATGTAAAACCAATAAAATCACAATCATAGGTTTTAAAACCAAGTTTCCTCATTTTAGGTTTTGGGTAACATAACATTTGTTAAATACCCCCACACTTCGAGGTATTTTAAACAATGCTTATGAATATGACAAACAAAATAAAGGCTTCCCCCCACACTTTGGTGGATAGCCCAAAAATTGACAATCATAGCATTCATCAGTTCTTTTCATTTTCTTGGTGTTGCCAAGATTTACATGTATAAATCTATCATACTGAATGAAATAAATCAAGTAATTACAAGAAAATAAAATTCCATTAATAGCTCACAAGAACTTTAAGAAATAACTTCTATGAGCCCATTTTTCTATAAGTATGATCTATCATTTACTCTTCTTTCTTTTCTGTCAATTGACAGTTCTAAAGATGTTTTAAAAATACTAATCACCACTTATGATTTTTCAACATGATCCTTATATATTATATATATAGGGGTTGCATATTTCAAGTTCTATCAAGATTTTTAAAAAACAATTTTTCCACCTAAAGTCCAATAAATATACAAAATATTAGGTTCAATCAAATAATAATCAACTATTAATTATTGACTCATTGTCATAAATATGTCTTTGGTATCAATCTTATGATACAATAAATTTCTCAAATATTAATTGAGCCTCAATAAGAACATCAATAATTACATATATTTTATTCATAATCAACATGTCATGAAAACTGGAAAGCTAAATGATATAGATGAAAAATTTGCAAATACTTTTAAAGTATCCATGCTAATCTAGCATGTCATAGCTAACATAAATGCTAGATACTATTTTTTTTCTTTGAAATAGAATAATCAACAAAGGATCATCACTTATCAAATTACAATATTCATGTAATGTAAATTTCAACTCAATCAAGCAACACCTTCATCACTTGATTTTTCTTTTAATAAATGAAATTGTATACTATGTCATAAAAAAATAAGACCTATGAATCAGAGTTTAAAACTCACAGCGGAGCCAATAGCTTTACTCCAAGATCTTCCAAAATAGATTGTCGCTACCACACACCAACTAGGTGTTGTGAGAACCGATCGACTCAATACGCGCACCAAATCTTTTCCTCTTACAATGTGCTTACCTGCAAAAATCTTTAGCAAAGTTGCATTCTTTGCGCACATTTAGCACAACATAACATAAAGTGCTACTCATTGTTATTATTATTAATCTACATGGATGTTTTCCAACCAAGCTTAGCACAACATAACAAAGAAAATGCTAAGTTCTACAAATCCATAAAAAGGGCTTAACTCTTTTTATTGTAAGAATAGTAACCCAACAATAAAAGATTATTTGACAATCAATAAATTGAGTTCAAATAATTGAAAATTCTTTCAATCAAAATATTTTCATTTTCAATAACTACACATGAAATTAAATTCTTTTTCTGATAAATGAATAGAAAATCTTTCCACTCAATATTTGATTTCATCTTTCTTATATGCGAATTGCATACCGCAAACTCTTATAGTATTTGACTTCTCATAAGTTTAAATACTATTGTTATAATACTAATCAAAATATTTGTGCAACCATCCGAATCAACCGTTAAGATTGTTGGAAATAATTTTAAATGGTGCACAAATTCTCATTGATATAAA
Source organism: Corylus americana (assembly GCA_036287905.1). Taxonomy (NCBI): domain Eukaryota; kingdom Viridiplantae; phylum Streptophyta; class Magnoliopsida; order Fagales; family Betulaceae; genus Corylus; species Corylus americana. Next base: position 24,607,606 of record CP125815.1, read on the forward strand.
ATAATTACAATATGAAAATTAACAATAAAATAAATAAAATACATGAGATAAAAAATAGAGTATGGAAAGATCTCACAATGCTATAGAATCACGCAAGAGCGTTGTCCTTAAAGGTTGATTCGTGCCTCCCGGAGTGTATAACTCGGTGCAATCGGATTATTTGACACGCAACCTCCCAGGATTAGACTATAGCGTCTAACTTCGTTAAGGACGCACTTCCAATAACAAAGTGTAATAGAACAACCCAATTCTCAAAGTAGATGAGGGACTTCAGAATATTATTTGTAGGAAAAACCAATAATATAGCTTATGGCTTTATGTCAAGAAACAAGTGTTTTACAACACTATACTTATTGGAAAGAAAAGAAAGTGATTTTTCCTATATTTCCTTATTAGAGCTCAACATATATATATATATAAGTGCTGGAAAGTTTCTTTTTTAATGTCATAAAGAAGTTTAATGACCAAACGGTCATAACATAAAAAACTCCCAAAAAGTTGTTATAAAATACAATAATACTTATTAACTCTAAACGGTCATATATATATATATATATATATAAAAGCTTATGACAGTACGTTGAAGACCAAGTCTTCAACGTATGAAATAGCTAGTCAATAATAACAAAATTAAAACCTTTGTAAATAAAACTTTAATGATTTAAACGGTTAAAAAATAATAATGGCTTTGTAAAGTTTTAATAACAAAACAACTGAAAAATAATGTTTGTAACACATATACTACAACAATAATGACCTTTGTAGTATACAAAGACTAATTAGTAAAAATAATTAACTAATTAAGAAATTAAAGAAATCTATACTAAGCCTTGATTTAGACTGTATTTCCAAGCGTTGGCAAAGGTAAACAACTACTTTCAAATATCAAACCTTATGCATTGTATCGGAATAATTCTTGCAATTTTTTGTTTCTATGATGACAAGACGACAACATTTTCATGTGTTATACACAAGAAAATACTAGGGTTAAATATATTTAAGCCCCCTGAGCTATCGGTCATTTTCAAAAAAGTCTCACAAAATGACATGTTTGACGTTTGAATAAATCAAACTACCATTTTGTGTCAAAAATGTCACTCTATTAAGGTTGATCATTAGAATAGATGAAAAATCCAAATTTGTCCTCTTATAATTATTATTCAGTAAAAAAAAAAAAAAAATTATCTAAAGAAAATTTGAAGGAAGGAGTGGCTGAATCGCCTTAGATTTTATTTTTATTTTTTCTGATATTTATTGTTAATATAATTTTTGTTTTTATTTTTATTTGAACGTTAGTTTTCTTTGTCTTACACGTTAACAATTATAAATGGTAAATTTGATTTTCTTTCATGGTAAAGTGATGGTAGTTTTGGAAGATTTTGGTCTTTCATCCAGTCTAATGGTCAATCCTAAGGGAGTAGCCTTTTGCCACAAAAGAGTAGTTTGACATAAAAATGCTACGTTTCATTCTTCCAATCTTTTTTTTTTTTCAAATGGATTCAAATCCAATGAGATTTGTAGGTCCTACATATTTAATGACAATTTTTTTTTTAAAAAAAAAAAAATGTATAGAGATGGTTAAGAGAATGAGACCTAGCATTATATATACAAGTGTCACACGTGTCAGTTTGTGGGGCTTTTAAAAAAGTAAGTGGTAATTTAGGGGACTTCAAGGCTATGTTTGGCAAAGGGCCGGATCAGATTAGACCCAAAAATAAAATAAAAAATCTTCTCAAAATCAACTTTAACATTCTTACTTTTTATATCACATCAATAACTTTTTATTACTATTCAAATAAAAAAATCACTACAAAACAATTTTTTTTTTTTTTTTTTTAGCTCAATTTTTTTTTTTTTTTTTGAATTGGTTTTCATAAATGGCCAAAACAGATTATACATTATCAGGACTTGGCTCCTGCACATTAAAAGGAAAATCCTCTTTCCACTCCCTGCCCTGCCCATACATAAATGCGGCTTTTGCTATACGGTGCGCTGGCCCATTGGCTAATCTGATAACATACTGAACCACCCAGCCCGTATGTTGGACAATCTCTGCTTTAGCAGCATTCACAATCTGCCCATAGGTTGTCCAGCAATCGCCTTCGTTATTTAGAGCTCTAACTATCTCCAGCGCATCCTCCTAAAAAACTACATTTTGGTAGTCCATACGCCGAGCATAATTTACCGCAGTCCATGCACCGATCGCCTCAGCCGTGGGAGTGTTAGTAATGGAGCACTTCGTAGCACATTGTATTGCCAAAACCTTCCCTGTGTGGTCACATACGATCACTCCGACCCCCATTTGGTTTCGACTTTGCTTGATCGAGGAGTCCCAATTGATCTTGACATATCCCACTGGAGGTGGGACCCAAGAGGCACTGGAGTTGAGGGGGGGGAGCCACGACCATGCTGATGCTTCGTTGTGTAGCATTGTTAAAAGCCGCCACCTGCTCCTTTGCCTTGCGAATCAGAAACAACGGCCCTACCATATCACCCCCATGCACGAGTGAGTTCCTTCTAAACCAGATTTGTCTCGCCACAGTAGCCACTAATTGCATCTAATCCTCATTCAGTCTGTCCATCAATTTTTCCAGAATGTTGATAAACTCAGTTTCATCACTTGTGCATTTCTGAATCCGGGGCTCACACTTCAGCCACACATCTTTGGCTGACAAACAGGTCCACAGAATATGTCCAACAGTTTCAGTCTCCCTACCACACACCGGGCATAGAGGGTCAAAGGAAACGTGCCGTGTGAACAACAACTCCTTAGTGGGCAAGATATTGCTACATGCTTGCCAGAGGAAGGTTTTAACCACTCGAGCGCCTTTGATCCGCCAGATTCTCTTCCAGATTTCAGCTAGCTGGTGAGAATTTGAGCTGCTGCCCTCCTTACTAAGGCAATTCTCCTTTCCCAAGTGATATGCACTCCGGACAGTGTGTTCGCCATGCTTAGTAGCCGCCCATACAAGCTGGTCCATTCTGCTTCTAGGACATACAGCTATGCTACAAATTTGCCGTGCTTCCTCTTCGCCAAAAATTTCATTAACCAAGGCCGTATTCCACCAATTTGTTTCCAAATCAAGTAGCTCACATACCTTAGCTTCCGGTGGCAGAATTCTCACAGGTGATTGGACTAAATGTGACACCGTCATTGGGAGCCATTTATCTTCCCAAATCCTTATGGATGCCCCATTCCCTACTCTCCATACAAGACCTTCTTTGAGAAGAGGTTTCGCATTTCAAATGCTGCGCCAAACATACGACGGCTTCCGGCCTAGATTGGAGTCCATAAACGATCCATTCGGGTAATACTTTTCCCAGAAAATTTTTGCCGCCAAAGTATCCGGTCTTTGTAACAACCACCACCCTTGTTTCCCAAGGAGAGCCATGTTAAACATCTCAAGGTCTCGAAAGCCCAACCCTCCTCGCTCCTTAGCCCTCCCCATTTTACTCCAACTCATCCAAGCTATTCGAGCATCATTCCCCTTATGCCCCCACCAAAAATTGGACATCATTGAGCTAATTTCTTGACAAAGCGTTTTGGGCAGCTGGAACACACTCATCGTGTAAGTTGGAATCGCCTGTACCACCGCCTTCAAGAGTACTTCCTTCCCGGCCTGTGAAAGAAATTTTTCTTTCCATCCATTCATACGTTCCCAAATTCGGCCTTTCAAAGAGGAAAATGAACTCACCTTTGCTCTTCCAACCAGTGTCGGGAGACCTAGGTATTTCTCATACCTAGTGGTAGAGGATACCCCTGCTGCCGACAAGATAAGTTCCTTCGCTTCTCTCTTTGTGTTTTTACTAAAGAAGATGGACGTTTTATCCCGATTAATTTTCTGCCCGGAAGCTCGCTCATAAATTTCCAGAGCCTCTTGGATTCTAACCCACTCCAGGATGCTAGCTCTGCAAAAAAACAAGTGGTTGATTTTTGTACCTCCCCTGGCGATGGGCAAACCTGTTATTCTCCCTTCTTGTTCAGCCCTCCTCAATAGAGTGCTAAGTCCTTCCGCACATAAAATGAAGAAATAGGGAGACAGCGGATCTCCTTGTCTAATTCTCTTGATGGAACAATTTTTCCATGCGATTGGCCATTAACCAAAATAGAATAGGAAACAGTACGAACACATACCATCACCTTGTCTACCCAGCTTGATGCGAACCTCAATCAACCAATTAATTGACATGTAATTTGGCAAGTCAATCATTTAATTAATTGGTATGTAATTGAAAAATCAATCAGCCATAATCAACCATTAATCCATGCCATTGCTAAGGAAATTATGCACAATCAGCTCCATCAATTGCTTTGATCAAATTTATTACGCCTTCATCTCCCTTGGGGCCAAGCTTGGAATGCCCCATTTTAGAATCAGCCCAAATCTCTTGAATGAGCCCATTAAGTGCTTCTTTGACTTTCTTGGATCTTGCTCTAATAATAGGTCCAACTGGAACATGCAATAGATCCTTTAATGGTACTTGTTGCTTCTCATCACAGCTTCTTTCAAATCCCAACTTCACCATTATGGCTTCCAAGAAATCCCACTCAACTCGATCATAAAAAAAATTTTCATTTTTTTATACAACATATTCTTACTTTTTTCTTTCATCTCAATCAAATCTACTATAGTACCATTCCACTTCTTTCTTCCATTCCATTATCAAACACAGCCAAAATGTATTTAATTCAAAATAATAACACTAAAATGGGTCCAGGGGGTTCGGGTCGGGCGGGAGCCCATAAAAACAGCCCCGCCTCAACTAGGACATGTATACCAAAATCCCCTAACCCTAATCTCTCACGAAATGCCACCAAAAAAAGAGAGAAGATGATGTCGGACAATCTCCCAAACGAGTTGATCATCGAAATCCTGTCGAGACTGCCAGTGAAGTCGCTCATCAGATTCAGGTGCGTTTCCAAGAAATGGTTCTCTCTCATCTCTAGCCCGAGCTTCATCGCCACCCACCTCAATCGCGCTCTTTCCAATCCCCAACCCTACATTCTCCTCCGCTATACCACCGACTGCCAACCCAAGAAACAAGTCGTTACACTCCATTCTTGCGATGAGCCTTTCTCTCTCAACCATTTCACCAAACACCCGGACTACGCTAACCTCCTGCTTTCTTTCGATCAAGAAATAGAATCATTACCTTCCTTATTGTACATAATTGGATCATCTAACGGCCTACATTGTCTCGCTGATGATAGTTTCGGTCATGTTTCGGGTAAGAAAGTTGTGTTTTATGTTCTTTGGAACCCTAATATTCAAAAAGCTATTTCCCTTCCGGAGCCTAATTTTGGCTGTGGCATTGGATGTTATCATTCTCATGGCTTTGGGTATGACCCCAAGACCGATGATTACAAATTGGTGAGACTTGTGTTTGGGAATGACCCCCAGACTGATTTACCTCTAGTAGAGATTTATACGCTTCGAATGGGCGCATGGCGCTCTATGAAGACCCCCGGTCTTCCCTATGTCTTCTACGAGTGTTGCTACTCTGTTTACTTGAATGGAGCGCTACACTGGCCAGCACACACTATGCGACACCGGGGCGCGTTTTGCAATGTGATCGTGTCGTTTGATATGGTGGATGAGGCCTTTCATGAATTGGCTATGCCTAAGAGTATGCAAGGAGAAAAAATTGAAAAATACTCGAGTGTTATGGTGGGACAAGTTGATGGGTTGCTTGCGCTAATATGGCAGGGTTACTCTGTGTGGGTAATGAAGGAGTATGGAGTAGCGGAATCTTGGACGAAGCTGTTCGATCTTGACATCGACATGATTGAGGACGACGGATTGCAGGATGTGTTAGGCTTTACAAAGAATGGTGAACTTCTACTGGTCCAGAATAGATGGTTGTTTTCTTACGAACCTAGCCAACAAACTTTGGATATTCACAATCTTGACCTATGGGACTGGTTTTCTTTGGATAACTATGTGGAGAGCCTTGTTCTACTGAATATAAGCACAAGGTATTCATCCAAAAAGAAAACAAAAACAAAAAAAGAATACAAGCACAAGGTATTCATCCAAAAAGAAAGAAAGAAGAATATAAGCAGAGGTAGATACATGATACATGACAAGTCTTAGAAGTTACTATGCTGAAAATACATTTATTTATTTCCCATGGTAATTTTTACCAAGTGTGGCTTGTTTTTTGTTCTGAGCTCTGTTGTGTTGTGTTTGGGGCGGATGGATTTTTACAAATGTTGCTGGGTCTGTTGAGCATAATTTGCATAAAAATCCAAGTTTTAATTTTAATTAGGTAATCATGCTATTTTTCTTCCTCATTTAAGGTCAAGTATCCTGGTTATTTTTTATTTTTTTTATTATTATGATTGTTGGTTGCTCAAGTATCCTGGTTAATTTGAAATGCATGAACAGGTTTTTGAAGATTTATATCTCTCTTTAATTCCCATGAATCTCATTATTGCCTGCCTTTAATTTGAGTTCTTGTCACCATATGGAAGTGATTTTGGTCCTTCTTATCTGCTGTCATTTGTAGTAGATATTGCTAGTTCATCGTTGAAGTACATCTGCCTTACTTTCCCCAGGCAGATAGAGAAGGATATATTTTTCTATTATCATGCCAAAACTAGCAGATTAGTTTAAAGTCAAGAGATCATTTTCTGGGCCTTGAAGGGTATAAGAAACTTAGACAACATCAAATCATTGGAATGTGCTTTTACACTATGGGGCCAAAAGAGAATCATGATTTAAGACAACTTCATTGTACTTCCAGCTGGAAGGAATCAAAAATGAAAAACAACTATCACTCACAAGGTAGGCTGTTCATAAAAATGTTATCAAACTATCACAACCAAAGAGATTCCAAAGAGGCTAGTAAAAATTTCGAAGTACTGTGTAAGAACACTGTAGAACTCTTACCGATCTTTATTTGATCAATGTAAAGGTATGTGCATATTGAAATGGCCTACAGAAATGAGCTTGTCCTTTTTCTATTTTAAATAGAGATGATATAAAGCTAACCGATGGAAATTGTTGCATAAACTTTCTATTCCTAACTGATTATATTTATGTGATTGTCAACAGTATTGCTTTAAAATTTTGTATTCTGGTGCATTCCTTAGTATAGTCATTTAATTTACAAGGTGCATGTATGGTGGAAGTAGACTTCTAGCTTTTGCATTTTTTTACATCTTCTATATGATTTACAAGGTGCATCTATGGTTATCCATATAATGTATTTTACTGTAAAATCCTTAAAAAGTTTCTGAAACAATTGGTTCTTGTCTTCTTGATGACTACGTGGCTGCATTTTTTTACATCTTCTATATGATTTACAAGGTGCATCTATTGTTATCCATATAATGTATTTTACTGTAAAATCCTTAAAAAGTTTTGAAACAATTGGTTCTTGTCTTCTTGATGACTATGAGGCTTAGTTGATTAAGGGAGTAGATAAAAGGTGATTCTCCTGAAATGGTGGAATTCATTGGGATGGAAGATTTAAATCAATGCTGTAAATGGGTGGCTGAGACTTTGAAAAAAAAAATAGAAAACCACTCTTTGGATTGTGAGGTACCCAACTTTTCTAGGCCAAAATCATTAGTTGATTTTCTTCGCACAAAGGGGTTGAGGTTCCCTCTTGATCTGCTTTCCTTGCTTCAAATGCATGAAATATTTATTCTTTACCCCTTCTTTTATCCTCTACTGCAAGTCTTTGTGCTTTTTGTTCAAAAATGTTTGTATCTTTTAGGGGCAACTTTACTGAAGACCTATGAACTTTTACTCGATTAGACAAATCCTCCTCAAACTTCAAAATATCTCAATTTAGTCCTTTGAACTTTTAATTGCAATCAATTTGGACACTTCCGTCAGATTTTAAACATTAAGTAACGTTTATACCCCTAATTTTTTTATAAAATTTCAACTTTACCCTTTATTCCAAAACTTTTTTTATTTTAAAAAACGAAAACCAGGGATATTTTGATATTTCTAATTGCGAAATTTAACGGAGGAGTTCAAATTGAGAACAATTGAAAGTTCAGGGGACTAAATTAAGAGATTTTAAAGTTTGAAAGGTTTGTCAAATTGAGTGAAAGTTCAGGAATCTGCAGTGAAGTTACCCCTATCTTTTACTTCCTCCATATGTTGCAATCCTTCCGATATAGTAAAAGAGATTCTAGTTTTGTGTCCGTATATTTCTCTATGCCTCAATCTCTGTGCATATGCAGCTCTATCTCCCCCCCTCCCTTTTTTTATGTGGAATTCATTCACCAACTTTCTGAACTATGTTGATTCTTTATGTGCCAATCTTTTTCACCAATTTTCGGACTTAAGATAAGATTGGTTAGGATTTAATGGAATTTGCCAAAGTACTCACCTGAATCTTTGCAATTGTTTTATTTTTTATTTTTACAGAATAATGAAACAATGGTATTTGAGAATTTTGATAGGATTTAGGGGAAAATGTAGTTTAAGCTCCTGAAATTTCAGGAGTTTTTCAATTTGAACTCCAAAGTTTAAAAATTGGCAATGTACCCTCCTGAAGTTTCAAAAATTTTCAATTTAAACCTTCCGTTAATATTTTTCGTCAAAATTGATGGAATCCATCCCACATGCGTGTCACATGAGATATTAACGCCTCTTCTTCCAATTTTACCCTCAATCTAGATGCTCAATTTACGTTATTACCCCTTTTAAAATTAATTTACGTTATTACAGTTAGGTTTTTCTATTATTTTGTTTTTTAAAGAAAAGATATTCAGACACTTTCTCTCCTTCCCTCCCTGCCTCGCTCTCAGACGCTCTCTCTCTCCCTCACAGATGCTCTTTCTCTCCCTCTCTCTCTCTCTCCCTTTCCCTCTTTGAGCTCTCTCTCTCAGATGGTGACGGTGAAACTCACCGGCGTCGGTTGACTGGGTTCGGAAACGAAGGTTGTTTGGGTCCGACAGAGGTTTTGCTCTGAAGACGCCGGCGGTTTGGCTCCGGTAACGACGATGGTTTGGGTTCGGTGGGGGTTTTGCCTAGAAGACGCCGGCGATTTGGCTCCGGCTCTCTCCCAGACCACTCTATTAGATCTGGAGGTTTGGGTCCGTTGGGGGATATCGGACATTCACTTTCCTTTTTCCATGTTTCCATGTTTCCATGTTTCCTTTTGGTTTTAGTTTTCTGATTTCTGTTTATTATCCTTTGAGCTTTAAATAGAGGCTGTATACTTCTCCAGTGCGAACTTTGGTTTATGCTGCTTACTTATCCTACTTTATTGCAGGTGGGGATGAAGGGCGAGCAGCTGGTTTGTCTTCAATGGATTCTCCACGGCGGAGAATATCAGGACCAGCTTTAAACCTTTGAAATTTTTCGAGGCAAAGAAGTCCAGTTGCTATTGTCTGGTAAAAGAAGTTGTTTGATTATATGCAGATCTTCTGTGGCTTCAATTTGATATCTCCTAGTTTCTCAATTATTTTTTGTTTTCTCATCAAACGTTTTCAAGAGTTATTTATTTATTTATTTATTGTGATAATCAGATCACTGTCAACGTAGGAGATTGAGATCCCAATCTTCATAGCTTTTGTGCATGCCTATTTACTTGTTTTAGATCTAAATAAATGAACCAAATGATATTAGATCTAAATAAATTAACCAAAATGACCATGTTTGGATAGAATGGAATTATAGTTTCAGTCCAGGTGTTCCTTGAAAAGTTGAAAACAACTAACAAAGAAGGAAGAAAAAAAAAGTGATAGATTTTGTTGATTGCTCTGTTTGAGTTTTAGAGTTGTACCAGCTAAAGTCATTTGCTTAGCTAGCCTTTGGTTTGCTCTTTAGTGTTTAAAAACTTGGTTTTGATCTAGATGTTTGTTGGTTGCTCTGTTTTTGGCTTACTCTTGTTTTGGTAAGTTTTTTTTTACCTGGGTTTCTGTTTTGATTTTTTGATACTACTGCGTGTGTGGCTGTATGATTTTCTTATACTACTGCGTGTTTTGGCAAGTCATTGACTGATACTATTGCATCTTTGATCTTATCTTGTAACTATCATTGACTTGTTTGCAGAGATATTGACAGAAGTACTTAGAAGAGAGAAGACAACACATTTTGGAGTATTAAGAAGAGAAGCCAAAATCCTAAAGCATTTAGAAGAAGAGCATGCAACATTTTTTTTTTTTTTTTTAATTTTTTTTTTTTATGTAATACGTATTGAGAGGTCATATTTGTAGTGGAATGGAGGTCAATTCTTGATCCAAATTTCATCCATATACAACATGCCCAACAACTTGCTAATGAATCTCTTCATTGTGTTGTTATTGACTTATTGCTTGAAATGCCAATCTTTGTAATCTGATGCATGCCAATTCCCATTAATGTATGAAGTGCACGTTTCAAATTCATTATTGACTTTATTTTTAGTTAAATTCAGAGCATAATATCATATTGAATTTCGGCATAGACTTTTGCAACAAAGGTTCCATTCCCTCTACAAGTTTGCTGAGATACAAGCAGCAAAATAAGTCACCTATAACTCAATCCTCATAATCCTCACAAATTAGAATTTTCAAATGGGAAATGTCAATCGGATCTGTTAGGACCATTACTTTTGATTGAAATAAGTGGGGACATTCATTGATACAGCTTGTCTCAATTGAGTCGGTTGTGAAGCTGTACCTTTGATCCCACTTCAACCTAGAAAACACACCAAAGATTATATTTTGAGTCACTTGAATCACGCATCCTTAAATGCGAAGTGATAAAAAAAAAAAATTTAGTGATAAGGCTCTATGCACAAATAAATCACATTCATTTGTCAATGCTTTTGTGCAATGGATATCAATCCATGGAATCAAGATGCAAAAAAGTCAAAATTACTATATCCCCACAAGACATTGTACTTCAATGCACCAAGGAATAAATATCAACGTGTTGCATCAAAATATCCAATTAACATCTCTATATGAGAACTACATCTACATGTTACAAGTTTCAACATGGAAAAGAATCACTCCTTTGAATATAAAGTTTTCCTGTTAGAATGAAGGAATAACCTAAAAATACAAACAAGAAAGGTAAAAGACAATTAGGTACATAGTGTAACAGAAAATTGTCTTCTCCTTTGCTATTGCTTTGGGTTGCCTCTCCATTGTCTCCAATAACCACGCTACCTCCAGATTGTATCCATCTCTTCTACCTCCAGCAAAATAAGTGCTTTGTTTTGTTTTATTTTTATTTTTTTTTTGGTAAAACTTCACATTAAGCAAACTGCAAACACCTACTCACAGTGGTGTAGCAACATTTATATATAATAGACACAAATGCTTGAAACTAAAGGGAATGGAGAAATAATTGATCCAAAGGAGAATTAATAGGAAACCGTAAACTGAAGGCAGGGGAGAACACTTACCAAAAAAATAAAATTTCATTTCAAAATCATAACTTAAAAGCCCTAAAATTCTTACCCATTTTCGAAATCAAACAAAACAACCACCAATTGTAGATAAACAAACAAATCCAAACCCAAATCAAAACAAAAACCAAAGCAAACCCATTTAGGCAATTTAATCATAAACAAAGAAAAATCTAATCTTCATATAAAGGAAAAACCCATTTTCTTGCATTTACATGGAGAAAAAACTTGGTGGTTGAAGTGAGTTGGGTTGATTTTCTGTGGGTTTGTTTTGATCTTTCCTTTGATTTTTTCTATGAACTGAATGGGAAGCAAAAAAATTTCCTTTGGACCAAAATTTTCCAACCAATTTAGTGAAGCAAAATCGAACTAGTGGAGCAAAAGAAACCAAGCCCCCAAACTTGCCCATTCGGCTATGGCAGAAAGAACAGAAAGTTTCTCCCCATGCCCAATCGGTGCTCAACCGAAATACAAAGGAAAAAGCAAACCATAACTAACTAAAATTTCATACCCATTTTCGATTTAGCAAACAACCCAAAGAAAACCCATTCAGTTCTTATAAAAAATCAAAGGAAAGATTCAGTTGAAACTCTTGTGAAAACCTATCATGATTCTGGCATGAATTCTAGTCCAGGTCCCACCGGAAAAGGCTCAACTCCGGCTAAAATTGAGGACGTTTGTCTCAAACCAAGTGAGAAGAAAGACAGTGGGTGCCGGGTGGGTTGATGGATTGCGATGGACTTTGCCAAAAAGGTACAGGTGAGGAAGAAGGGGAAAGAGCTAGAGGGCAAGATTGGAAGAAGAGGCGTTAATATCTCACGGAACATGAATTCCATCCATTTTGACGGAAAATATTAACGGAATGTTTAAATTGAAAATTTTTGAAACTTCAGGGGGTGCATTGCCAATTTTTTAACTTTGAAGTTCAAATTAAAAAATCTCTGAAACTTCAGAGGGGTAAAATGCATTTTTTTCCTAAAATTTAATAGAAAAACCTAATATATTGATGAAATTGTATAAAATTAGAAGTTTCTTGAAAAGTGATAAGTCCAATTTGCTAACAACCTCCGCACCGTTTTAGGTGGTTAGTTATTATTAAACCTATATCAAATTTTAAAAAATGAAGATGTAAATAAATAAGACCCACACGAATATGTTATGGATCTAGGAAATAAATATATTAAAAAATACTAAATTAAATCGGGAATAAATCTAAAAGTGTAAATTCTCTATCCCAATGATTGATATCTGGGGTATGAACCTGAAAAATTAAGGATTCAATACTAAATTAATCCCTGGGGTTTCACAACTTTTTTTTTTTTTTTCTTGGGGTTTCATTTTTATCACAGGAGGTCCCTATGGTTTTGATAATAGATCAAGTTAGTCATCCGTCAGTTGACTGTTAGTTGACTTAACGGAATTCCACGTGGACTAATCACATGTTGACACGTGGCATCCACTTAAATTTATTATTATTATTTTTAAAAAATTAAAAAAAAAATGTATTTTCTAAAATAAAAAAATTAAAAAAAAAAAAAAGATCGGGGGTGGCTCTTGGCCATTTGAGAGTGGCCGGCCATGGAGGTGGCCATCTGGCCGGATGGGGGTGGCCGAGCCACCCCTTGGGCACCAAGGGAGCCACCCCCTTGGAGCCCAAGGGGGTGGTTCGACCACCACCATGGAGCCTTGGGGTGGCTGAAACCACCCCCAATGGTGGTTGGGGGTGGTTTCGGCCACCCCCTAGGCTCCATGGGGGTGGCCGAAGGCCCGAAACCACACCCAAGGCTCCATGGGGGTGGCCGAGCCACCCCCAGTGGGTACTGGGGGTGGTTTCGGCCACCCCCAAATGGCCAAGGGGGTGGCTCGGCTACCCCCGATCTTTTTTCTTTTTATTTTTTATTTTTTATTTTTTATTTTTTTTTAGAAAATACATTTCTTTTAATTAAAAAAAATTAAGTGGGTGCCACGTGTCAACATATGATTAGTCCACGTAGAATTCCGTTAAGTCAACTAACGGTCAACTGACAAAGGACTAACTTGGTCTATTATCAAAACCACAGGGACCTCCTGCGATAAAAATGAAACTCTAGGGGAGAAAAAAATAAAGTTGGGAAACCCCAGGGGGTCTGGAGTATTTAACCCAAAAATTAAACTAAAAAGTCAAGAGGTAAATATTATTTTTTTTTTTTAAATTACCTTTTAGAGAAAGACGGGAGGAAGTTGAGAAGTGGGGGTCTGGTCTTGTCTGGGGGGAAAAGCTTCTGGCAATCTGGCTCTCCGGCGACTCACAAAACTTGGAAAAAAAAAAAAAAAGGGCCTGACTTTTAAATGTTAAAAGTGAGACATTTATACCCCCTAACTTTTTTATAAAATTCCAAATTTACCTTTAATTCCAAGGGTTCTCTGGCTTTTTTAAAAAAAATTAAAAAAAAAAAACAAACAAACAAAGAAAATAAAAAATTAGGAATATTTTAGTTTTTTTAGGTATTGCCGTTAGAAGTTAATAACTAAATCTGACGGAGTGGTTTCAAATTAAATGCAATTGAAAGTTCAAAAGTTCAAATTGAGAGATTTTAAAGTTTTGGGAGCTTGTCAAATCGCATAGTAATTTAGGGATATAAAGTGAAATTTCCCATATTTTATAATTTAGCTTTCATATGGGTTGCATAATTTTTGTGGACTTTATGTTATTTTAGCAGGCCATTAGCCCAACTACCAATGGAGAAGGATCCTCTCCATTTCAAATGAAATGGAGGGGATCCATTTAGTTACTTTTATGGGGCATTTTTGTAAAAAATAAAAATAAAAAAAAATGTATAAATGACAAAATTGCCCCCCTAAAAGTAACTAAATGGATCCCGTCCATTTCATTTGAAATGGAGATGATTCTTGTCCATTACCAATAGGGTTAGGGTTAAGGTATAACTCTTAGGTCTCGTTTGGTTCGCAGAATAGACCCCAATAATAGCCATTCTTTCATTTTGTAGAGACATATTCCTTGGAAAAGACAACATTTTCCAAAAAAAAAAAAAAACTATCTTTTTTCCAAATTTTCTTCAACCTTAAATTTGTTTTTTATTAAAAACAAAAAAAACACACAAAAACATTGAGTTGCAGTGGGTGATCGGCCACCCACTATAGGACCTAGGGGTGGCCACACCACCCCCAGTGGACTTGGGGGTGGCCCGCTCATCGGGAGTGGCCTGGCCACCTCCAACTGGCATTGAAGGTGGCCACGGCATCCTCCGTTGCCATCATGAATGCCCAAGGCCACCCCCAAATCCACTAAGGGTAGTGTGACCAGTCCAGGTCCTACATTAGGGTTGCCGGCCACCCACTGCAACTCAACGGGTTTTTTTTTGTGTGTGTGTGTTTATTTATTTATTTATTTTTTAATTTTTTAATTTTTTATTATTATTATTTTTTTATAACTTTGGTTCAATTCCAATTAAAACATGTATATTGTTATCAAATTAAGGAATATGAATAACTATTCCATTTCACTATCGTTTATTTTCAATAATAACTATTCATTTTTCCATGAGAATACTCATTACATGAACCAAATGAGCCCTTAATCTATTTGAACATGCTTTTCTAATATATTTAGTAGCTTATGATGAATTGAAAAATTAGATTAGCAATTGTCATTCATCTACTCCCTCGTCTCTTTCTCCCCTCCTCAGTGCTTCTTCTACTTCTCCTTGGCTTATATCTCTTCTCTTCTAGGCTTCTTCAGTTCTCCCCTCTAAAATTTCAAAATAATAATAATAATAATAATATATAGAATACTACTGCGTAACCCAACCCCTACTCCAATTGGAAACCACCGCAGTTCAAAGAGTAGTGATTTAGTGGACACTGGTGTGCATGAATAGTGTGTATGTCGGTGTTATAATATTATTTTATTTTATTTTTTTACTGTTTAAATATTATTTTAATAATATTTTATAATATTATAACACCGGCGTGCACACTGTTCATGCACGCCGGTGTCCACTAAATCACTACTCCGGTTCAAAAGATGAAAAGAAAATTAGAAAAGAAAGCCACACCAAAAAAAAAAAAAAAAAAAGATTTTTATTTTTAATCTTAAATATATTTCTAATTTAAAGTAAATTTTTTATGTGAAATATATAGTTGGCACCTGCACCAAGCAGTCAAAGCATTACTTCCCATAAGCTTGAGTATCAATCTTAACTTGTGGAAACAACACCTTTCACCCCCCATTCATACTTGTTATGGTCTAGGGTTTTTTTCTTTTCTCTCTAGCGCCTCCAGAAAGAGAAAAGCTAGCCTTGGGGTGGGAAGAATCAGACTTCCCATCAGATCAGTCTGATTCTTCCCACCCCCCTCCTCTCTTCTTTCCCTTTTCCTCTCTCTCTATTATGCCTCTCAGCGGTGATTTCTTTTCTCCGGCTTTATCCATCGCCTTGTGCGATTTATCCAATCTCTGCCTGAAATCCCAACACCAGCCCCTCCTCAGAGCCGCGGATTCAACCTTTTCTTTTGGTTTTGTCATGGGTCTCCGATTTGGTTTCTTTGAAGTCCGATCTCGTTTCCTATGGCAGCCTCGCCACCTATCACGCCCATCCACCATCATCTTCGGCTTCATCTCCTTCCTCCGCCGCGTCTCAACCATCTCCACCGCTGGGGTTGCTGATTTTTGGTTTAGGAGATTTTATTCTGCTTTTATTTGCTTGTATTTGTTGTCTCTTTGTATTTCCTTGTAGTTTTCTGTTCTCTGTGTTCATTTTCTGGACTAGATCTTTGATCGGGCCTTTTTTGTATTTTTGACAGAGATTTTCCTCTCTTTTCCGACCACGGATGGTCGTGTCGGCTACCCTTTGGGGTGTTGTTCCGTTTACGGAATTTTGCCGTTTATTACAGCCTTTTTTGGCTGTTTTGACTCGTTTGATGGGCTGAGTCATTTATTTGACTCATTCCCAACAGTTACTAGGATTTCTCTGTCGTTTTCGTCTTTAGTTTGTTTTGGGTTTATTGTTGGCGAGCCCACCCCTTTTGCGTTTTTAAGATTGTCCTCTCCTTATTCCTTTTGGATCAGGAGTGGAAAGGATCCTTCCCTGTAACCCCTTCCTTATTCAATTAAAAAAAAAAAAAAAAATCTTAACTTGTGATTTTAGGATAAGTAATAATTGATTATCATCTCGTATGTTTTGGTTGAATTGTATATTGTCATTTGATTTATATTGATGGGACTTGAAGTATTATTATTATTATTTTTAATCCAAACTAATTACTATTATTACATGAAGTTTATAATTTTTTTTTTTTTGGTTCAATGGAAATGTCTTAGTACATTTAAAAACGAGGAAAAGGCTTGAAGACTATAAAGAAATAGATTGAATATATTTTTAGCGGTGTATATATATATATATATATATATATATATATATATATATTAGGTGTCGGTATTTATATTCACAGTTGCAAATAGATAATGACCTTTGTAGTATACAAAGACTAATTAAGAAATTAAAGAAATCTATACTAAGCCTTGATTTAGACTGTATTTCCAAGCGTTGGCAAAGGTAAACAACTACTTTCAAATACCAAACCTTATGCATTGTATCGGAATAATTCTTGCAATTTTTTGTTTCTATGATGACAAGACGACAACATTTTTATGTGAAGAGCATCTCCAGCAGTAAGAGGTATTCTACCTAGTCAAAAAGCATAATTCTCTATTTTAGCTACTCATTTTTTTTAATACCAACTCCAACAGATTCTTTATTTCATTCTTTATTTTATTAAATATTATCTTTTAATCTTTCTTTTTCTTTTCTTTTTTTGATCTGTGACTGCTTCTGCATTATCTTGTAAATTGCAATAGAATTGATTCACGCAGCATACCTGTGTGTTATTTTTATTTTTTCATTTTTAGTTTGTCAATTATATGCATGCTATTTAATTTTTTTTTGAAGAGTTTTTAGTGATTCAAAAGACTTAAATTTGTATCATAAATTCATTAACAGAGAAGAGAGAAGAGAGAGAAACGTTGAGGGAGGGAGAGAAGAGAGAAGAGAAAGAAACGTTGAGGGAGAGAGAGAAGAGAGAAAAAATAATGTGGAAATAATATTATATTTAACAATCTAGTGTGCTACAGTGAATAGCAATATGAAGCTATTCACTATAGCAGTTAAGGTATAATAGCTAATATGAAGTTATTCTGTTGGAGCAAAAAAAAGGACAAAAATAGCTAAATGTAGCTAATATCTCCTTTTTAGCTACACTACTGGAGAAAATAATATGGTTAAATATATTTAAGCCCTATGAGCTATCAGTTATTTTCAAAAAAAGTCACAAAATGACATGTTTGACGTTTGAATACATCAAACTACCATTTTGTGTCAAAAAGGACACTCTTTTAAGGTTGATAGTTAGAATAGATGAAAAATCTAAATTTGTCCTCTTATAATTATTATTCAGTACAAAAAAAAAAAAAAAAAAATTATCTAAAGAAGATTTGAAGAAAGGAGTGGCTGAACTGCTTTAGATTTTATTTTTATTTGTTCTCATATTTATTGTTAATATAATTTTTGTTTTTATTTTTATGTGAACGTTAGTTTTCTTTTCTTACACGTTAATAATTATAAATGGTAAATTTGATTTTTTTTTAAATAGTAAAGTGATGGTAGTTTTGGAAGATTTTGGTTTTTCATCCTGTCTGATGGTCAATCCTAACGTAGTAGCCTTTCGCCACAAAAGAGTAGTTTGACATAGAAATGCCAGGTTTCATTTTTCCAATCATCTTTTTTTTCAAATGGATTCAAATCCAATAAGATTTGTAGATTTACATGTCGGTTCTACATATTTAATGAAAATTTGTTTTTTTTTAAAAAAATGTATAGAGATAGTTAGGAGAACGAGGCCTAACATTATATATACAAGTGTCACACGTGTCAGTTTGTGGGGCTTTTAAAAAAATTAGTGGTAGTTTAGAAGACTTAAAATGTATTTAATGCAAAATAATAACACTAAAATGGGTCCAGGGGGCCGGTCGGGCGGAGCCCATCAAAACAGCCTCGCCTCAACTCGGACATGTATACCAAAATTCCCTAACCCTAGTCTCTCTCGAAATGCCACAGAACAGAAAGAAAAAGAGAAAGACGATGTCGGACAATCTCCCAAACGAGTTGATCATCGAAATCCTATCGAGACTGCCGGTGAAGTCGCTCATCAGATTCAAGTGCGTTTCCAAGACATGGTACTCTCTCATCTCCAGCCCGAGCTTCATAGCCGCCCACCTCAATCGCGCTCTTTCCAATCCCCAACCCTACATTCTCCTCCGCTATAACGACCACCAACTCAAGAAACCAGTCGTTACTCTCCATTCTTGCGACGAGCCATTCTCTCACAACCACTTCACCAAACACCCGGACTACAATAACCTCCTGCTTTCTCTCGATAAAGAAATAGAATCATTACCTACCAGATTGTACATAGTTGGATCATCTAACGGCCTACATTGTCTCACTAATCATATTTTCGATAATGTTTTGGGGAAGAAAGTTGAGTTTTATGTTATTTGGAACCCTAACATTCAAAAAGCTATTTCCCTTCCGGAGCCTAACTTTGGCCGTGGCATTCAATATTATCATTCTCTTGGCTTTGGGTATGACCCCAAGACGGATGATTACAAATTGGTGAGACTTGTGTATCTTAGACTTCTTGGGTTTGACCGCGAGACTGTTTCACCTCTAGTCGAGATTTATACGCTTCGAACCGGGGCATGGCGATCTATGAAGACCCCGGTTCCTCCCTATGTCTTCCATAACTGTTACTCCTTCCACAACTGTTACTCCTCAGTTTTTTTGAATGGGGCGCTACACTGGCCAGCACACACTATGCGACACCAGGGCGCGTTTCGCAATGTGATCGTGTCGTTTGATATGGAGGATGAGGCCTTTCGTGAATTGCCTATGCCTAAGAGTTTGCAAGGAGAACAAGACTCTAGTTTTATGGTGGCACGACTTGATGGGTTGCTTGCGCTATTATGGCCCGACATGGGGTTTCACTCCTTGTGGGTGATGAAAGAGTATGGAGTAGCGGAATCTTGGACGAAGCTGTTCGATATTAACATTGCGGAAGGATTGCAGGAGGTTTTAGGCTTTACAAAGTATGGTGAACTTCTACTGATCCAGTATGGATCGTTGATTTCTTACGAACCTAGCCAACAAACTTGGTATTTTCACTTTGGCCTATTTGACTGGTTGTCTTTGGATACCTATGTGGAGAGCCTTGTTCTACTGAATATAAGCACAAGGTATTCATCCAAAAAGAAAGAAAGAAGAATATCAGCAGAAGGTTAAAGGAGAGGTAGATACACGATACATGACAAGTCTTGGGAGTTACTATGTGATATGGCTGAGGATATTATGCTGAAACTACATTTATTTATTTCCCATTCTAATTTTTACCAAGTGTTGCTTGTTTTTGGTTCTGAGCTCTGTTGTGTCGTGTTTGGGGCGGATGGATTTTTACAAATGCATAATTTGCATAAAAATACAAGTTTTAAAATCATGCTATTTTTCTTCCTCATTTAAGGTCAAGTATCCTGGGTGTTTTTTTAATGATGATTGTTGGTTGCTCAAGTATCCTGGTTAGTTCCAAATGCATGAACAGGTTTTTGAAGCTTTATATCTCTTTTTAATTCCCATGAATCTCATTATTGCCTGCCTTTAATTTGAGTTCTCGTCACCATATGAAAGTGATTTTGGTCCTTGTTTTCTGCTGTCATTTGTAGTATATATTGCTAGTTCATAATTGAAGTACATCTGCCTTGATTTCCCCTGGCAGATAGAGAAGGATATATTTTTCTATTATCATGCCAAAACTAGCAGATTAGTTTAAAGTCAAGAGATCATTGCTGGGCCTTGAAGCGTATAAGAAACTTAGACAACAATAAATCATTGGAATGTGCTTTTACACTATGGGGCCAAAAAAAAATCATGATTTAAGACAACTTCATTGTACTTCCAGCTGGAAGGAATCGAAATTGAAAAACAACTATCACTCACAAGGTAGGCTGTTCATAAAAATGTTATCATACTATCACAACCAAGGAGACTTCAAAGAGGCTAATAAAAATTTCAAAGTACTGTATAAGAACACTGTCGAACTCATACTGATCTTTATTTGATCAATGTAAAGGTATGTGCATATTGAAATGGTCTACAGAATGTGAGCTTTTCCTTTTTCTATTTTAAATAGAGATGATATAATGCTAACAGATGGAAATTGTTGCATAAACTTTCTATTCCTCACTGATTATATTTATGTGATTGTCAAAATTTTGTATTCTGGTGCATTCCTTAGTATAGTCATTTAATTTACAAGGTGCACGTATGGTGGAAGTAGACCGCTAGCTTTTGCATTTCTTTACATCTTCTATATGATTAACAAGGTGCATCTATGGTTATCCATATAATGTATTTTACTGTAAAATCCTTAAAAAGTTCCTGAAACAATTGGTTCTTGTCTTCTTGATGACTACGAGGCTCATTTGATTAAGGGAGTAGATAAAAGGTGATTCTCCTGAAATGGTGGAATTCATTGGGATGGAAGATTTAAATCAATGCTGTAAATGAGTGTCTGGGACTTTGAAAAAAATAGAAAACTACTCTTTGGATTGTGAGGTACCCAACTTTTCTTGGCCAAAATCAATAGTTGATTTTCTTAGCACAAAGGGGTTGAGGTACCCTCTTGATCTGCTTTCCTTGCTTCAAATGCATGAAATGTTTATTCTTTACCCTTTCTTTTATCCTCTACTGCAAGTCTTTGTGCTTTTTGTTCAAAAAGGTTTGTATCTTTTATTTACTTCCTCCATATGTTGCAACCCTTACGATATAGTAAAAGAGTTTCTAGTTTTGTGTCGGTACATTTCTCTATGCCTCAATCTCTTTGCATATGCAACTCTATCCCTCCCCCTCCCCCCCTTTTTTGTGTGGAATTCATTCACCAACTTTCTGAACTATGTTGATTCTTTATGTGCCAATCTTATTCACCAATTTTTTGGACTTAAGATAAGATTGGTTAGATGTCAAATCCTGATATTGGTGTTTGTTAAGATTTAACGGAATTTGCAAAAGTACTCACACCTGAATCTTTACAATTTTTTAATTTTTCTTTTTAATGAGAAATGAAACAATATGTTAAAACCTAATATATGGGTGAAATTGTAAAAAAAATAGAAGTTCACTGTAAAGTGATTAATCCAATTCGCACCGCCTCTACACCGTCTTATGCAGTTAGTGGTTATTAAACTTAGAACAACTTTAAAAAAATGAAGAAGTAAATAAATAAAACCCACACTAATATGTTATGGATCTAGGAAATAAATATATTAAAAAATACTAAATTAAATGGCAAATAAATTTAGAAGTGTAAATTCTCTTTCTCAATGATAAATATCCAGGGTATGAACTGAAAAGAAAAATAAAAAGAAAAAGTTAAGAGGTAATTATTATATTTTAAAAAAAACTACCTTTCAGAGAAAGACAGGAGGAAGTTGAGAAGTGGGGGTATGGTCTGGAAGATTTGGGAGCTTTTGGCTCTCCGGTGACTCACAAAAAACATTAAAAAAAAAACAAAGGCCAAAACCAATGTGGACCAAAACTGTAGCGCAAAAGGGGAAATGACATATAGAAACGAGAGGATGAAGAAAATGAAATGTCAAATGATACGTGGTGTGCGGCACTAGGGCGGGAAAGATAGAAGTATAAAACCCTATAAGTGAAACGATGTCGTTATATATATATATATATATATATATATATATAAAAGCAATTAGTGGTTTTTTTCAACCGCTTCTAAAGATGATTGGGCGATTTAACATTTCGCGGTTAGCAGACGGTTAATAAATGCCCTCATTTCTCATTTGGCCAAAGGGATCGTCCTCCTATTGCATAAAAGAAGCTAGCATGACAAGCACATATAGGGTCCTGGATAGAATAGTCAAATAGGCCTTGGCAATTCAGCAATTGCTTGTTAAGCCGTCAACTTTTCTTTTTTGTCTTTTTTGAAAAAAAAAAGAAAAAGAAAAGGAGAACTAATAAGAAAACAATTAAAGGGTATTTCAGGAAACAAAATGGCATAAAAGATCTCCATAAATAGATACATGCAACCTACTTCCCAAGGTCTGGATCAAAGTTAACCCTGGGACTTGGGAAAGCTGTTTTCCCTGATTATCATATCAGCATCCAAAAAGCTGCTTTTCATCTGTCTCTTCTAACCGTGTTCTTTCTGACATCCTTCAAAGGTTCAAAGGTATGCATGCCTTTAAATTTCTATTTCTTTTTATTTATGATTATTATTATTATCATTGTTATTATTATTTATACACAAATGCAGTCGTGCTTTCTTTCATTGTCAATATTTTTCTTGCTAGGCTCAGAGCTCTTGTAATGCCTAGACAAATTCCACCATTCTTTTCTTGCCTTTTACTATATGATTTTGGGCCCTTTTGTAATATTTATTCACGAAAGGGGTTATGGTATCTGCATTTGTAATGCTGCTAAACATTTTTTTTATTAGAAATATGATGATTGTCCATTAATCAAATTCTTAATGTTTGATCCAAGTGATCACTTCAAACATCTGAGTTCTGTATGGGTTTCTTTGATTTGTTTTAGATTAGGTTAGATAGATGATGGGTAAAATTGCTAAAGAAAAAAGAATAGGCAACTACATGTAGCTCTCTCTTTTTTCTTTTTTTGTTCTTTTTTAAAAAAAAAAAAATGTTTTGTTAGAAGGTAGGAAGTGCATGTAGCCTTGTCTTTTTTGATAAATTATACGGAATTTTTTTAGATGAGTAATGCTATAAGTAGGAATTTTGTCCCGCTTTTATTCCCAAAGATAATATGGCTTCTTCTTCTTCTTCATATTTTTTATTTTTTATTTTTGGTTTAAGTAGGTAATGTGTCTTTTAAAGTTACCATTGGATTATCTATTAGTAATTTTAAAAGCTACATCATCTTTTGGAGATAAACATCCTACTTATAGCATTATATTTTGGAGCACAATATTTCACTGTGAAGCTTACAATTTGATATTATGTTTGGCACCACAGCATTAGGGAGTGAACCGGTAGTCTAATAAAAAGAAATTTATACACCACATTTCAATCGGCTCTTGAAATTTTTTTATTATTATTTTAATAATGGCAGATTAAAAGTGTCACATCAATAAAATAAAATAAAAGTATAATTTCTAACATTTATTCTATAAAAATAGATACAAATGATGAGTAATACTAAAAACTACATCTTTATTCCACCATTGAGGGCCGGCCCAACCCTTAGGCGGATTAGGTGGCTGCCTAGGGCCCCCAATTAATAAATATTAATAAAAAAATAAAAGCCCTTATTACCGTGCTTATTCTTTAATTAATAACTAATCATGATAAAGAATTAATTTAAATAAGGACAAAGTTTTCCTCCAAACTGGGTTGGAAGAATTTCCTTCAACCTACTCTATAAAAGTGACATGTGTCTCTTTTTTTATTAACATGTGAGATGCACATGAGCTTTTTATAAAATTTATTCCAACTTTGTCCCTACTATTAAAAAAACATGTGCATCTCACATGTTCATGGGACACGTGTCACTTTTATAGAGTAGGTTGAAGGAAATTCCTCCAACCCAGTTTGGAGGAAAACTTTGTCCTTTAACAAAGGCGTCCAATTAATCTATTCATTTCCATAAAAAATAAAAAATAAAAAACCTAACTGTCATCAATATATATGCTTTAATTAAGGTCTCCAACAATTTAAACAAATGCATTAATATCATTTGATTCTCTAACATTCCGAAATAAATAAGGCTTAAAAAATTGGTAGCAATAAATAAGGGAATTAAATAATAATAATAATAAAGACAATTCTTAAATAAAATCCAATCTTAAACATTCAATTCTTGAAGGTTGTGGGTAGATATTTTATTGGCCTTGTGAGGAGCATTGAGCAGCCAAAATTTCGGATAGCAATAAATTTTGCATTCCAAAAAGCAAGAAAAAAGATTTTTAAATAAAAATATAATATTAATATTTAAATAAATATTATTTAATTAATATTTAAATATAAGAAAAATGTTTCACTTAAACTTTTCGCTTTAAGCCTCAAAATATATCGAGCTAGCCCTGTCCACTATCTTATCATATTGACATGACACTGCTAATCAATAAGATAAAATATTGGTGAGTGCATGTTAAACTTACCCAAATCCATCACCCCATCACAGTCCCTATTCTTTTCTACTAGATTAATTTTTTGGTTATTAATTAAATATTTTAGTTTTTTTTTTTTTTTTTTTTTGACATATCCTCACAAGAGGGGAGAGGGAGATTCGAACTAATGACATCCGCTTCATTAGGCGTGGTCTCAGCTGATTGAGCTACATCTTGAAAACTTAATTTTAGTAATTAAGCACAATTGGACAAACCATGTGGCAGCCCTGCTGTTGTCAAGTCTTTTGTGATTTCAAAATGATTTTAATAGGGTCAATGACTTTTAGAATTCTGGATTCCTCAAAGAAAAATCCATAATTAAAAGAGAAAAATAGCTCATCAAAATCAGACGTGGGTTCACCGGTGGATCTAACCCACTCGTATTGTGACCCACAGATTATTATTATTATTATTATTATTATATTTATAAAATTCAATTAAAAATAAAATAAAAAGAAGAAAAAAATAAAAAGGTGACCCACGGCAAGTCACTTGGCTTGGTGACCATGGCGACCATGGGTCACCTTGCCAGCCGGTGGGTCACTTTTTTTAAAAATATAATAATTATAATAATAATTTTTTATTTATAAATAACGTTAAATTTGAAATTTTTAAAAAATTTAGGGGTATAACGGTCTTTTATTCATTTCACCGTTTGATTTAACTGCAATATCTAATAGTAGGGGTATTTGAAACTAAACGAAAGCTGGATACACTAAAGTGAGAGATTTTTAACAATAGAGTTGTGTTTGCAAAAGACGAGTAAGTTCGTAGGGATAAGTATAGTTTTTGCACTTTTTTTATATTATTTTTTATAAGTGCTGATCTAAGGGCAAATTTTTACTATTTGGGTTTGTATTTTTAAAAAGTGAGATTTAAAAATACTAATTTTAAAATATGATAGAGGTGTCAACCCGGTCCAGTTTCCCGGTTTTTGGCCGAAATCGGGATACCCCGGTATTGGATTTTGGGAAACCGGAACCTGGAACCGGGGTACCCCGGTTTGTACCCGGTTATCCGAACAAGGTAACCGTTTTTTTTTTTAAATAAAATAAAATAAATAATAATAATCTTATTTTAGACCAAGAATTTTTCTCTCCTTCACGGCTTCGGCCATGGCAGTCAAAATACCAACCAAGAAATCCAACCCAATCTCAATCAAACAACATTTACATACCCGTCAGTTGTAGAAAACCCAAAAAATTTTCCTCTCCCTCACAAACCCATTTGGCCATGGCAGTCAAAATACCAACCAAGAAATCCATGAGACGAGCGAGATATGAGAGAGAGAGAGAGAGAGAGAGAGCGAGTTCAGAGAGAGAGCAAGAGAGAAAGAGGTGGATGTGTAACCTAATTCCTAAAGTGTATATATATATATATATAAAATATTAAAAACATATTATTATATATATCCACCCGGTTCCGTTATTCCGGTTTTTACCGGGTGCCAAAAACCCAGACCTGAACCGGGTCCCCGGTTTTCCGGTTTCGATTCCCCGATAATTTTTGACAGCCCTAAAATATGCGATTTGAAAACGTGATTTTTAAATACGCAGTTAAGCCTTTGAAAAAATTGCAGTTTGGCCTTTATATCACGGTTTAACCTTTAAAATTATGCGTTTTTTTTTTTAATTAAAAAAATTAAAAAAATAAAACAACTCATTACATTTGATAAGGCAGTTTTTCTATATTTTCAAATCCCAATTTTGAAAAATGCAATTTCAAACGATTCACTTTTTGAGATTGGTTTAAAATCGAACTTATTTTCTATGAAATGGCAATATCAAACACACCTCATCCAATTGTATCACAATTGTCGATTGTATAATCAGAAATAGAACCATTTTGTGAGTCATGAAAGGGATAAAAAACGAAGAGATGAAGGATCTACGTTTCCAGTTATTAATTAGCCAAAATCTTCTTCTCACCCCTTCCAACTTTTTAAATAAATGCACGCACGTTGTATTCTTTTTTCTTTGTTTTTTTACATGCCTGCACAAGAGGTGGAGGGGGATTCAAACTAATGACATTTACTTCATGAGGCGTAGTCCCTAGCCAGTTGAGCTACCCTTGAAGACCTATTTGCAAGAAGGAATAAGTTGTTGGAGGATTTTTGATCCCCTACTTAAACAAAATCTCGTCTCTTGTGGCATAAGGGATCTAATCTTACCCAAATAGTTTTTCTCATGTTGAATTTCTTCTGAGTGTTTCAAAAGCAAACGTTTATGCTTAGATTTCCATCTTGAATCACCAAATGAATCAATTTTACTTTCATGGGAGTCTTTAGCTCATTCATATTCAACTGGGTTTTCATCGTTTTTTAACATCCACATAACTTTCACGTTAGTCCATAATTTTGGGCATAGATTCAACAAAAGTACGTAGTTTCTCTATATCTGCAGATTTACTGTTAAACTTCTTGTAATTCTTTTTTCAGGGCAACAATGGTGACAGGCATTGAAGGTAGTGGTGGTGGAGATGGCAATGGGGTCAGGAAGAGAGGCTACACATTGAGCAAGCAAGATTTCTTGCCGGAGGAGTCATTTCAGAGCTGAGGGAACTATGTCAAGGCATTGGGAAGCACCAAAACCAGGCTGAAAGATCGCCTTCTAACCCGCTTCCTCGACCGTCTGGAGTTATAAGATATGTGTACTCGCAGTCAACATGAGATGAAGAAAACCCTGAATTGGTGGGACCTTATTTGGTTCGGGATCGGTGCCGTCATGGGCACTAGAATCTTTGTCCTCACTGGCGAGGAACGACGCCGGCCCTGCGGTGGTGATTTCGTACCTCATATCCGGCGTATTGGCACTGCTCTCGGTGCTGTGCTACACCGAGTTCACGGTCGAACTCCCGGTGGCTGGAGGGTCTTTTTGCCTATCTTAGAGTGGAGCTCGGTGACTTCATAGCTTACATTGCTGCTGGAAACATTCTTTTTGAGTATATTGTAGGTGGTGCTAGTGTGGCAAGATCCTGGACTTCATATTTTGCTACATTGTGCAACCACAAGCCTAATGATTTTCACATAAATGTCTCCTCCCTTGCTGGAGGCTACAACCATTTGGATCCAATTGCCATTGTTGTCTCAATTGCAATCTCTTTTGGTGCCTGCCTAAGCATGAAGGGGTCCTCAAGATTCAACTCAATTGCAACCATCATCCATATGATAATCTTGATATTCATCTTAGCCGCAGGCCATTAAGGCCAACCCTACCAATTTTGAAAACTTCATGCCTTATGGCATTCATGGTGTTCTGAAAGCTTCGGTGGTGCTCTTCTTCGCCTACATAGGATTCGACGGAGTGGCAACCTTGGGAGAAGAGATCAAGAACCCGGGCAGAGATATCCCGATTGGCATAATCGGTTCAATGTTGATCACCGTAGTACTTTAGTGCCTTCTAGCAGTCACATTGTGCTTGATGCAGCCATTCAACCAAGTTGATGCTGAATGCACCATTCACCATTGCATTTCGAGCTGTAGGGATGAATTGGGCAAAGTACATTGTTGCATTTGGAGCATTGAAAGGCATGACCACGGCTCTTCTAGCTAACATCATTGCTCAAGCACCCATATTTCACTCATATTGCACGTACCCACATGGCGCCTACTTGCCGTCATCAATGAGAAAACTAGAACAACAATGAATGCCACAATCGTTATGACTATTGCCAACTCCATTGTTGTGTTCTTTACAAGTCTTGACGTGTTGTCAAACCTTCTTTCTATCTCTACGCTATTTATCTTCTCTTGTTGCAGTTGCCCTAATCGTGAGACGATACTATGTTACAGGCGAGACGTCAAATGCTGACCGAAACAAGCTTATCGTGTTCTTGGTGTTGATTATTGGATCCTCAATCTGTTCGGCTGCATTTTGGGCAGCTAGTAGGAATGGTTGGTTTTGGTACGTACCGACGGTAACGGTTTGGTTTTTATCCACATTGGGGCTACAATTGACAGTGAAGAAAGCAAGGAAGCCTAAGATGTGGGGAGTGCCATTGCTTCCTTGGTTGCCATCAGCTTGCTTTGCAATCAATGTCTTCATCATGGGCTCGATTGATGGAGCATCATTTGTGAGATTCACTTTATGGACATTCATTTTGCTTCTCTGCCATCTGTTTGTGGCGCTACATGCTTCTTATGATGCAGCTAAAGAAAGCGAAAGGGAAGCTGCTGTGAAGACTCAAGCAACGAACATTGAGGCGGGGATTACTAACTAGCACAGCAGATTTTACTTGAAAAGCATCTATGTTGCTTTCGTGTACTGGATGTACATAAGGTTAGAACTTATATTCATGGGACAGTACATTTCATTTGCAATTTGAATTCCTCCTATGCCTGAAGCCAGTTGTGGAGATTAGTAATGGTTCAACCTGGTTACCTGGAATTTTATCCTTTCAGTTCGATAAAGATTTGAGTTTTCTTTTTTCCTGTTTTCTCTACCAAGTCTAGATCCTTCCTTGTGCCACAAGTTGATGATTCTCAATCTAAATTAGGTGTGATAAAATTCGGGTTTAAGTTCAAACTGATCAAGAGAATGATTGGTAGTAATTGTATAAGCTTCCATTATAGCCGTTAGAAGACTCATTAGGAATTGTGATGACATTAGGGTTTAGAGATATTTTGGTTATTGTTATATTTCTCTAAACCTATGTCTATAAGATGTGTGCTATGTAACAAGTGCGTGCTTCCACCTTTTCTGTCTAAATCATTCATGCAAGCTACAACATTAGCAAACACATTCCAAGTTCGTTTGACTTTACGATTTCAAAACGTGCAATTTAAAAATGAGAATTTTAAAACATATTTGTAGTTAAAACCTTTTAAGGTTGAGCGTTTCTAAAAGCACACCCCCTCCCTTGCATTTTTAAATAGTTTTTCCAGGTTATAAAATCGCAATTAAAAAAAAAACTCCCAAATAGATACATTTTTCAAGGAATTAGTTTAAAATCCCACTTTTGGTATACAAAATCGCGAACCCTGCATTTAGTGGGAGCCAATTAACTTAAAAGTTTGTTATGGTCGGACATAGATCTCCAATAGACCAAAAAATAAACACATTGCATTTATGTAGAAACCATAAGAACCTACCATGCGACCCATGGCACATTGCCCACCAACCACTCAAAATGTCAATAACCAAACTGAAAAATATAAACACCTGAAATATGATCATTTTGACAATAATATACAATGATTGTGACAACAACTATCCACACCACTGCACAATATTTCTTACATTAAAAATAATGAATATTTCAATCAGACAAACAATTGATGGAGGGGGAAAGGGGGAGAGATGACATGTATGTATGCCTCAAAACCTATAGATTGATATATTTCAAAACAAACTTTACACTGCTGAAATAGACTTATGTTTCTATTTTGAGAAGGGAATTGAGAGATGTACTATTAAACCGCTGAGCAAGGCCTCGGATCACAAGCACAGTAACATCCCGGAGGTGCCTCGACTGCACCATCAAGTCTACTTCATTCTCGCTGTCCACTACGATTCTAAGCCGATGCTGATCGTTTCGGAAAAGCTCCACCTGTTACATCATTAATCTTTAGATTCCAGAGTATGTCAACTAACACTTGAAACTAAATTATGGTCAACTTTGTGGATCCTGACAAACAATATGGATGGAGACATAAACTTACATGAAAAGGGGGAGCATAAGTTCCACGAATTTCAGTAGTTGGGAAAGAAGTTTTAGACCCTGGTTTTACAACCTTGACTCTTTTTCTATTAACTTCTAGAAGTCTTCTCTCGAAACTCCCCGCTGAAGGCACCTGCTAAATTACAACAGAGAGTTTATTTGTTCCGACTTCTATCTTCACAACATACATAAACACAAAGGAAATGTACAAAGTGAATATCAAAAGCAACCTTTTTAGAAGTTCGGTCCTTGTCACACAATGTCTGTTTCCAAAGAGGTAAAAGTGAGACCATGGAACATTAAAAAGCATAAGATGACAATGAAGGAAAATTACAAACATTTAATCAAACACAATTTGAAATTTAAATTTTATGGTTCTGTTTCTAGTACAATGAAAATCTGACAATATATATATGCAACAAACCAAAGATTTTTTTAAACAGATTAGTGGTAAGAGTACTCAAATGATAAAATAAATGAGCGCCTTCCTAAACAAAGGGGTTGAACAGAACTTGATTAATTAAGTGAATGTGCTTCAATACAGGAAAACAAAGATTACTATCAGACTATTATACTTCCAATACAAAAAGATTACTATTCTGTTTACTAATCCAAGCACGTCTTTCTCGGCAAAGCACCACATTAGACAAAGAGGAATAAAATTCCAAATGACTCTCCGTACTTGGGTCATTCCCCTTTAGAAAATCATCAAAGTACTTCCCTTTTATCAACCATTATTGCCAAAAAAAAAAAAAAAAAAACTAGAAGGACCGCCATGTTCAGAGGATTCGAATAAAAATTCACAAAAAGTCCTGCCAACCTCAAACCTCAGCCTTTTCTTTTGAATACAAATTCCAAAAAAAAAAAAGACCTTTTAGATATATGTGTCATGATGTATGTTGCATTATTTATTAATGAAAAAACTAAAGAGTGAAAAACATCAGTTAATGCATTGATCCATATGTCTTGGCATAAGACTGGAAAGATAATCACACCTCAAACTTCACAGATCCAAGATCAAGCTTCTGCTTCACTTCTTTAAGAACATCAGGCTCTGCAAGCAAATTAATAGATCGAACTCAGTAGAAGATATCTGCCACCACAAAAGTGCAACAGCACAAAAAAGAAGTACAAAGAAAGAAAATTCAAGAAAAAGAGGACATTTCAGGTATAAAGAGAACCAAAAATCGTAACCTTGTAAATTGGTATTTGTAGCATGAGAAAATGATCATAAGTGATCATGAATGATTTCTTAACATTGGTGATTATCATTGAAACAAAGCTTTTGTTGCCCACATTGAATTTGTTTTCTCAATCTTGGTGACTACTTGGCACCAAATGAATTGTTTAAATAGGAACACTTTTCAAAACCTAATAGAGTTCAACTTGTTACAAGTAATCAGCTTATTGATTTCATACAGATTTCCAATTCATAATTAAAAAATATCCAATATACCCATTACTGTGCTTCTGATTTAGTCAGATCAAACTTCGAAAAAAAAAAAGAAAAAAAAAAAGAGAAGAAATACAAAGCAAGCAATTATTGCTTGCACTGAAAGAGTTGACAGAAAAAAATAATAAATAATAAATAAATAAATAAAAAGGAAAGTCACAAGAAGTTATATGCAAAACGAACTTCAAAATCAACATAAGATGGGATTCCAAATTACCAACTGCAATGGGGTCTGTTGATGCAGAAACAGGTTGCCCCTCAACTCCGTCCTCTCTTACAGGAGTATAAATGGCCACCAATCTGTACCCCACATCATCAACATTAGCTTCATACATCCTTCCTACTTCTCCTGCAACCAATCTTTCGCAATCAGATATTGAAAAATGGAAATTTTGGGATTATCTAAAAATATATACAACATAGAAGAAACGAAAGAGGAACCAATAAAACAAGCTATACTGTTTACTGCCACAAAAAAAAAAAAAAAAAAAAAAAAAAAAAAAGAAAAAAAAAGAAAAGAAAGAAAAAAAAGCCCTGTACTAGCTGTTGAGATCAATTTAAATCAATTAAAAGATAAAGTGTGTATCCCAGAGATCATTAAGTGCGCTCTGGGATACACACAACTTCTTCAATATATATATACACATGTTGATTATTTGATGGCATCTATATAAATATCTTTACACAACTTGCAAACTTTATGACTGACCAGTATTTATTGTGATCAAAGGAACAAATGCTCAGGGATTTAAGCTCAAAACAGTTGGCCAAATATCGGATATTTCAGACAGGCCTTTAAAGAATGACAAATTTAACAATGAGCAGTAAAGACAACTTGCACAGAGAGCCAAAAGAATTACTAAATTCAAGGGTGAACCTAGTTGACTAATGGGATAAGTGAGTCCAATAATAGCAAGAACATTTGTGCAAACTTTATCTCATGTCATTCCTCAACCATATATTCTCTTCTCTTCTCTCTTCTGTAGTGCTAGTGAGACTTAAGGGACAAATAGTGAAGAAAATGAACTTTTGGGTCACGCGCGCGCGCGCACACACAAACAAACAAACAAAAAATCCGAGGGACACTTTAAAGCGTGTTTACAAAGAGTTTCCAAATCAATAAAATACACAAGCTTTTTGCACATTTTTACCCCAATTTTATCATCAGATATAATACACATTATCCCTTTTTCTTTTTTAATAAATTGACTGGTTAATACATAAATGCGAGTAATAAATAAAGAACAATACTTATTGTCACAAAAACACAAGATATGAACTTCTGACTAGTAACTTAAAGATTTAGCATACCTGGTATGGTGATGAGATCAGGACTTCCAACCATTGATCTAAGCCACTGAATTCTACTTTTGCCTTCCTTTCCTCCACTATATATGCCACGAACAGCATATAAGTTGGTGTGGAAACCCCTCCCCTCAATCTCCAACTTATCTATTTTTGGAATCCCTATAGATAAACAAATCATTTTTGTTAAAATACTAATTAAATGATTAAGTTCACTCTTTCCTATAAACTTAAGCTTTTGAGATAAGTGGTAATTTAGCAAGGTATCAAAGCAAAGATCATAAATTCAAACCTTCTCTCTGTCATTCACGTCCCATTTCAATTAAATATTTTACATGTTGAACTTTACTTAATAAGGGAAAGTTTGAGCCAATATGTAAAGGAGAGTGTTAGAATATTAATGAAATAATTAAATTTATTGTGGTTAAGAAAGGGAGACAAGTGATTGGCCATTTCAAATAGAAGGAATAATTCCATTGAGCAACTGGTGGCTAATGGCTCATTTTGCTCAGACCATTCAATGATGAGAGATCACATTGTGTAGTTCTACAACAGCCTGTTCACTGAGCGGTTTGGTTGGCGCCCCAGATTGGATGGTCTCTTGCTTGACTCCATTGGGGGAGGGAGGACAATTGTTTAGAGAGACCTTTTGAGGATGATGAGATGGTGAAAGCCCTTAATAGTGACAAGGCGCGGGGTCCTGATGATTTTACTATGGGTTTTTTCCAAACTTCCTAGCAGGTGCTTAAAGCAAACATCATGAATGTCTTCCATGATGTTCATTCTAGAGGTAATTTGGAAAAAGCTTTAATGCTACCTTCATTTCTCTTATTTCGAAGAAACCAGGGGCCATTGATATCAAAGAGTGTAGATCTATTAGCTTAGTGGTGAGAGTGTATAAGATTGTGGCCAGAGTTCTAGCTAATGGTTGTGGAGAATATCATCTCCAAGCCATAGAACGCTTTCATCAAAGGCAAGCAAATCCTAGACTCGATTCTCATTGCCAATGAGTACATCAATAATAGGCTTAGAACTGAGGTTCCAAGTGTTCTTTGTAAGCTGCATATTGAAAAAGGCTTTTGACCATGTCAATTGGGATTTTCTTTTGTATATGTTGAAGAGATGCGGTTTTGGGGAAAAATGGTGTTAATGGGTGGATTATTGTATTTCATCTATGTGCTTCTCAATCTTGGTTAATGGGACCCCGTAAGGTTTCTTTAGTAACTCTTGTGGCCTAAGACAAGGAGATCCTTCTTTTCGTTATTGTTATGGAAGCATTAAGTAGAATGATTTCAGCTCTTGTGGATGGCCGGATACTTACAGGGCTGTTTGAAGGTCTTCTAGCAGGGTTTGAAGGAATTCCCTTAAGGGAAAAGATATGGGCTGTTTTAAAAAGTCTGAAAGGCCTTAAGGGCTTCGGGCTTGGGCTTTCTCTAAAGCCCAAACCCGCTGGACGTCTTAAGCCTCCTTGCAAGTTGCAGATGAAGGCTCGAACTAAGCCCTTCCAGGGCAGTCCTTGAAAATCAAGGTGTCATCCTTGATTTTTTAATGCTTTCGTTATTGTTATGGAAGCATTAAGTAGAATGATTTCAGCTCTTGTGGATGGTCTTTTATCGGGTACTTGCCTCGCAAAGAAGGCCCCAACGAATTGTTTGCACCCAAGGGAATTCGAACCTTACCTCGTGGACTACCACAAAGACCAAGGCTCTTACCACTTGAATGAGTTACATCGGGAACAATTAGGACAATAACATGTCTAATCCACATTTGGCTAAATTATTATAAGAGTGACACTTCATACCTGCTTGTTATGACTGCAAATGAGCTGAGCTCAAGCCTTCATAACTATATGCGAGTTGAGCTCAAGCAGCACAAAGTTCGCTATTTTGCAGTTCCACAGTATTAGACAAACTCATTGTACAACACCATTCTACCAGTATAACCCCTTACATCTTACAACATTTTACTAAAATGGGTGAACGAAAGAAAAGTGATTGTGTGCCATTAATTGAGCAAGAGAGCAGTACATGGAGTCAATTTACTATAACAGAGTAGAATAATACCTGGCTGTACAGGTGCAGTCTCAGTATAAACTGGCTCAGTCAACCTCCCAAACACATCAGTCACAATGCATTCACATCTCAAACACCGGCCAATGTCCTCAAACCGCACCTTGTAGGAGCAGGAACACTGTGTAGGTAATGGTTCATAGGACTTTCTATCTCCATATTCTGATGAACAGAACCTGCAGTATCCCTTGTGTCATATATAAGGAATACAGTGCTTTTCAAAAGCCTATAAACCAGTCACAGAGATTAAATAAACTTCTAAAAGACTGGATTCAATAAATCAGGATAATGCAAACAACAAAATGACAGTCCCGGGATTCTATATGAGAGACAAAAATGTAATTTAGAGAGCTTCATTTTGTTCAAAATTTATTTCCCTTCAATATTACTCTGATTTTTTAAAGATTCGTGCAACTGAATGAAGAATTTAGTGAATGCAAAGACATTTGCATATGCTGCAGGGTAGTCAAAAGTAGCACCATACCACTGGTATTTGACATCTTTCTTGTACTTGCTCCACACACGTTGTTGAGTCTCACTCTTTGGAATTACTTCAACGGCAGTG
Source organism: Corylus americana (assembly GCA_036287905.1). Taxonomy (NCBI): domain Eukaryota; kingdom Viridiplantae; phylum Streptophyta; class Magnoliopsida; order Fagales; family Betulaceae; genus Corylus; species Corylus americana. The sequence goes on from CP125815.1 coordinate 24,643,268, forward strand.
AGTACATCACCTTCAACTGCCTTTCCGGTGAGTGCAAGCATCTCCACTTTTGGAAGCTCTGGAAGGCAATGCAATACTCAAATTCAGATTAAAATAAATAGTCTTCTTCAAGTTCAATATGTTGGACAAGTTACATTATACATGCTTTAGAAATTCTTTTACTTTTTGTAAATCCACATCCCAAATAAGGAATACAACTTATATGAGTCCAACATCATGAACGACAAATGTTCATGCTATTCATGAAATAATTGTAATATTAAAGGGCCCAAGCTTTTGCATAGCCAGACAAAGTTTTTACCTGGGAGAATAATATCAGTCGGCTCAGACAATCTGAGTTCTCCCACAACTGAATCTGAACGGACTGGAGTATATCTGTGAGATACATAAGAAAAAGTTTGTTACAGATCAGTGTTCATATAAGACACAAATCTTTTATGTGCTAAAAGATGCATAGGTCACATAGTAGGATTAAGATATGAAGAATCACAAATCTTTTATGTGCTAAAAGATGCATAGGTCACATGGTAGGATTAAGATATGAAGAATCACTAGAAAATAGCACGTATGTTGTTGATTCAATAAGTAGTACAATAAATGAGAAAAGACAGAGGAGAAAAAACAAATTTAACCACTACATGATACATTGGTAACGAAAATGGATTTGCAGACTACCCCAGTCCCTAGGCATGTCAGATAGGCCTTTCTTTGATCCTTGGAAAAATCCAGGTCCAAAAAGGCTGACCAGCTCTTGGTGTAACACCACAGACATTGTGTTGCAGCCAAATGCACAAAAGCTTAATTTTGATATCAACAAGTACACGCAAAATGAATTGTTCTAGGTGACAACTAAAGATTTTCATGTTCAATTTATTACAAAGTTACCTGAATGCCCTTCCAATGCTGAACGACAGCAAGTTTTATATTTTTAGAAATTGATGTAAGCATGAGAAATCAATTATTTTATTGATGGTCCATTTAATTAGAAAGGAAGATCCATTCAGGGGTATCAAGGTTATACAGATAGAGAAAACAATCACACCATTGAAGGCCATTAACAGATCAACCTTCCCACATAGTAACGCAAGATCCCACATTTTGAGTCATTCTAAAAGTCAATATGCACATTGATTGACTATTCAGTCAAACAATCTGTTCAAAATTTAAAACTTCCTTGAGATCTATCACCAGCTATTTTTTTAGCTCTCTATTCAATAAATAACATCCAACAATAGGTATTAATTTAATGTTCAACAAAATTCCCAACTACAAACAACCAAAACCAAAATTGGTTTTTTTTTTTCCTTTTTGGAACTTTCAGATGACAACTTTAACATGTTTTGAATTATTCCTAGTACTGAATAAACTTTCTTCTAGTTAAACAAATGACAGTAAAAATAAATAAGGCAGAATAGTTACCCAAACAATAAACGGCAATTGTAGTCTGAATCAGTAACTTCATAAGTACTCGAGTTAGCTCCATTGATAAGAATAATGGTGCCCTCGTTAGTTTCTCTATACCAGCTGAAAAGGCTTGATCCCTCGTACCCACCAAAATATTCACCTTCTCCAGAATAGGTACCCGAAGACAACTCCCTCACACAAACATTAGAAACTACTGGAAGAGCTGCCACATCATTTATTTAATGTATCAAATAACAAGACTGAAAAAGTAACATATGAATGCCTAGGTATTACTAGGGCCAAAAGTCAGCCAGTATGGAAAGAAGATGGATCACATGCATTATAAACAACTATTTAATGGCTCAAGAAAAGGTAGCATCACTTGGGCGAAAATCAACTAGAATGAATGGCAACAACCACTTAAGCTTATCGCTTGCTTAGAAATATACTCGAATCTATGTGCGCTACAGACAAAATCTACGGGAGAGTTCCAATCACCCAATCAGAAAAATATTGATATTATACCTAGATAAGGCCGTCTCGGTGGTAGGTCTTCTAGTTGGCCACCAAAAAAAAACTTCTAATTCCAAACTAAAGACTAAAAACTAGAGTTGTACCTGGGGCAACTGGAGAGTTGGATACTGCAACCAGGGGTTTCCCACATTTGCCATCAGCACGAGTGGGAAGCCAATATAAGGCCAAATAAGCCCCAACGTCTTCAAGTGATGGTGTATAAGATCTGCCACAGTTGCATATAATTCATTACAATGCATTTTAAGGATGGAGACACGGATTCCTATATCTCAGAATCGTAACAATATTCAGAACTTACAGTGTTTTCCCACATATAACAGCATCTTCACAAGCACTAGATATATCTATTAATGCAGACCCATGCAGCTTATTCTTTGTTCTGTACCAAATATATTGTCCAACACCTTCTTGTCCACCAAAATATGTTTTTTCTGGGATTGCCTCCTCATCCTCGACACAATCAGGAATTTCCAGGTCCACTCCTATAGGATCCGCTGTTGAAAAAAGAAAGAAAAAAAAATTATACATGGAATATGCCACTTGCATAAGCACAATTAAGTCTTATAGAATGCAACATACTTATAACCAAAAAAACAATAGGGAATCTTTGGAAACAGTAAAATATGAAAGGATGCACCAAGTATCAACAAGAAAAAAAGAACCAGCAAAGTCAAGGATCTACTTGTTCCCTATACCAAATGAATCCTACAGCATCTGGTTCATTTAATTCTACGGAGGCCGAAATTTACATGAACTTCGAAGTTAATGTAGACAGAAGCATGTTGCACTGCCCCAACAGACTAAAGTGAATGATTACAGAGAACGTCCAGACAGTTATCACTCAAAGTCCTTGGAAGATATGTTGAATTCTTTACAATAAATGTTAAACTAACCTGGAGCTATAATGTCAGATAATATGTTCCTAGGACTCCCTTTTGTTCCATCTTGGCGCACGGGAGTGTAAACAAGTTCAATGCATCTTCCCACATCCTCAAGAGTCAAATCCAGAAAATCTGCTAAAAGAAGTTTATAACAATTAATATTGTAATTCCAAATGGATGAGGTAAAAGATCTCATCTCATAAGTCAATAAAACTCACCAAAAGTACTTAGTTTCTCCTGTACACCATTACTTTTCACTCTAAACCATTCATAGAAGCAATTTCCTCTTTCCCTGAATCATAAACAACAACTTTCATTCAGGCGTAACAACCACAATAGTAAGGCTTGGAGTTGAAGCATTATCAAATATGAAAGGTGGTGATGTCTGACCCTCCGCTATACGATGCAATAAAGCTCACACGTTGCCCTTCTATCATTGATCCAAGAAACTCTAAAGAATGACAAGTAGGGGGACCTGCATTGCAAAATAATATTTTTTATAAGTAAATGCAATTTATAAAAAAGCACAACCAATGTACACAGAAAGTATACATGAAAAACACCTAACTAAGATAAGAAAGAAGATCAACGAAAACATGAAAGCTAGAAATATTTAAGTCTAAAACAGCTGTCCAATGCAAAAGAGTTGTGAAGAAAAAATCATTTAATTCCACCACCGTCTGATCACGGTCTTCAAAACTCCGATCATTTCTTTCCCTCCAAAGACACCACATAAGGCATGATGGAACCATCTTCCATATAGCAGCATTCTAAATCCTACCAAAATGCCCTTTCCATCAAATGAAGAGGTCTACCACTCGATTAGGATGATCCAAGCTTCCAAAGGGCACTAGTCATCTCACAATGGAGTAAGAGGTGGTTCACTAACTCCCCACTCTTCTTACACATACAACACCAATTAACAATAATGACATGCAATTTTCTGAGGTTATCCAAGGTTATAATCTTCCCTAAGGCAGCCGACCAAGCAAAGAACACCACAGAGTCTTATTCCGCCAAATACACATCTAAGGGAAATTTGCAAATTAAAATTCAAAATATCTTCTATATCTATTAAGTTCCATAATCCTGCTAAATGAATTGATTTATCAGCATTATTATTTCTCCACAGAACTTTAATGACTAGATTCCTGTTTAATAACTGTTAGGCAAACATAGTGAAAAAACAAAAAACCACAGTTTTCTGAAAATAAAGCTGATTGAAAATATATATCAAAAGAAGAAATTAACATTGTACCAGGTATTATGGGACCCATTTGTTCAGAAAGAACAATAGGACCACGAGCCCAGTCAGTTCTTACAGGTTCGCATGAAACTGAAATGAAGAAGCCAATGTCGTCAACTGAGAGCATGTACGATGCACTAGATGCACCCCTAATTTCACATTGCATGCCGTCTGAACTAGTCTGCAAATCCATACAAATGGTTAATCAAACCTATCAGCCGTTAACAAACTGCTACAACAGCAAGAGAGACATGTCAACATGAATTAATTAATAACACCAAAATTTTAAGGAACCATGACTTTCTGATGCTTGAATGCCAATTACAACAAGTACTATTCCTGTATGACGCAATGTCACATCTGAGAGTTCTCAATCCAGTAATGGCTATGCAAGATGAGGATAAAATAATATTAACTAATACACAATATTAAACAAAAATACCCGGAACCAGCGAAAAACTGAATCTCCCTCTTCACCGCCCCAATATTTCTTTTCAACGCTTAGTGTGGTTCCTTCAATAGCATTCCCCACTATTTGTAGAGAAAGCAACCTTGGGCTTCCTAATCATTGAGTAGCCTCAGCATAAGAAGCAAATTTCAAGCAACAAATATAAATATCAATCACAATTGACGAATTAAATAAGATCATAGTTCAAATGTATACGCATGAGTGCACAATGCACAGTACAAATATTCATTTGCAAACCAGCACATCATACATATAGGTTAGAGGCAATCATGCAAAACAATAGCCCCAGATCAAAGGCCCTGTTTGTTAAACAACAGGAAACTGTTCATGCATTTTGAATAAAAAAATTTAAAAAAAGAAAAAGAAAAAGAATAATGATTAGTATAGAAACGTGAAAAAAGTGGTATCGAAAAGTGAAAAAATTTTGTTTTGTAGTGATTTTTTAATTTAATAGTAGTAAAAAGTAAATGATGTGATATAAAAAATGAAAATGTTTGATTTCCTTGCTCGCTTTTCGTTTTCTAGTTTAGGTGATCCTTTTGTATACCTTGTGTACCTTGGGGCGCCTTACGCTTTTAATAAGACTAGTTATTACTTGTCAAAAAAAAAAATGAGAACGTTTTTATGTTGATTTTTTTAGAAAAATAAGGTGAATAGAGTTTAGGGAGTGGTGGTGTTTAACAAACACCACCAAAATCACCACCAAGAAAATGAAATCACAAATACTGAACGTGAATCTAGCATAGGTTACAGAAAAATTTCACATTGATTCTTTAAAATTAGTGCCTGTGCGAGAGATAACATTGGCATGGGTACTAGATATACAACTGCATATTGCTCTCAAATGCACACCATCCAGGAGAGTCCAGTAAAGAACAAGAGGTATAGATTCCCAACAAACAGCAAGCTCACTGGATTAGATAAATCTAATACTAAGTAAACAGCAGTAGCATATCAATCTTTTGACAAGATGTGCTTAATTGAAAGTCAAGAAACAATATAAGAGTAAATACTTTTGGATTCTGCTGACTAAGAAGTTATCTCAACACTGTATGTTGTCTAAGGAACATGTTTACCATATTGTCTAAGCACTATAAAATTTCAACCGCTGACATTATAAATCTTTCAAACAATATATCCTTCCATGTATCACTTTTATGTGAGAATCTGATTATTAAAATCATTTTGGCATTTGCTAATATAATTTTCAGAACCAGAGAGAACAAAAATACCAGGTCGAACGCGTTCCTGACCCATGCATGTTCTTGGCTCACCCACAATCCCATCATCACGGATCGGAGTACATTCGAAGGAAATGAATCTACCAATCGCATCCTTGGCAATATGATACTGAAGAAGTCCTGAAGCCTCAGGTATGAGAGAACCGGAGTCAGTTTCAAGCTGCATATTCCCAAGAAAGTTTAAGTTAATATAAGAATAATGATTGATATATGCTGTATTTTTAATGTGACATAAAGGACAGGGCACTTTGCACCAAATTGTTGAATGAAACAAAGTGTTTGCCTCAAAAGTAATCCGTAGATCTTTTGGTTTTTGTACTTCTTTAACTTCATGAGAAGTACTGAACAAATAACCTAAATCACATCTTAACATCTAAAGACATATTTATAGCATATAAGAATGGTAAGAAGAAAGATGCAATTTCATCATAGATTTATACAATATGATAGTAGAAAGAAGTACCAAACAGAATATGATTCAGAAAAAAGAATAGCTAAAGAAAGAAAAAGAAAAATTACAATGAAAAATGAAAAATGAAAATTACTAAAGCCACAAAAGCAGGCACGCATATATTTTTGATAAATACGTAATTCATTGAAAAACACAAAGGGACGCAACCCTAGCACACAAGATGTATACAAAGAAAGGCCCCACTAAAGGCAAAAAGAAGAACATAAAGCCAGAAATTGAGGCATAATAGAAAACTAAGACACATTAAAAACGTCCGCCCAATGAAACATAGTCTGGAAACACAGAAAGAGCAATAATAGTCCCAAGTATTATGGATTCAGGTAAAAAAAATCCTTTAAAGGTGAACCTTTGACTAAACACCGCCATGTGAGCCATAAATCTAACCTGAGGACTTCAATTATTTCATAACCTAATATTATTCTTTTGGAACCTTAAATCTAAAATTTGATGCAAAAACAACAAATTCAATGCAATAAGCAAGAATATATAACCTTTTATTACACCAATAGAATCCATGCAATAAGGAATAATATATACATATATATAAGGAATATATAATTTATCAGGATTTAGAGATGATTTCATTGTAATGAATCCTGCCAGTGGAAGAGTGATGAGATGGCAATTGTAATGACTGGAAAGTCAATGGGATTACCATCGATTAGACCTACATTGTTTTCTACATATGGTTCTACCTAGAAGCTATTTCTCTTTTTAGGGTAGATTAAACAATTTAGAAAAGTTCACAGTTACATACCATGGAAACCAAGGCACTAAACCATACACAAAGCATTACTTATTGGAAAAAGAAAGTGCACATAAAGCATTACACCATGTTGCTAAAACTGTATACCTCATGCAGATACCAATTATAGATACTCTTCCCCTCATGACCCCCTATGTAGCCGTAAGATGCTGTCAATATTCTATCTTCAGTGTATTCACCAGTAATAGATAAGAAATTCAAGCTTGGGGGAAGTGCTGCACAAATTTAAAATAGAAATTAGTGATAAATTTTGCATCAAAATTAAAGTTTCAGGAATGACAATGCTGCAAAACAAGAAAGTTGTTCATTAATTATACAAAGTGTTGCCAGAAGAAGAGAGGTTTTCTTACTCTCGACTGCTCTATCTGATATGGCATATACGGGCTCACCAGATTCACCATCTGGAGTCATAGGAGTATATTTGGCAACAATGTGATAGCCAACTGCACCTAAAGGTATGCGGAACGCCTAAACAAAGAACAAAGCACATGTAAGATGTCCCATCAAATATTAAAGGAAAAAGATAATGCCCTACAGTGTAAGGACAACTACATATGCACGCTCAGAGAAAATAAACATCACCTACCTTTGCAATCTTGGATGCGCTCAACGCTTCGAGATCTTTCTCACCATCCAATATGGATGATCTTTTCTTAAACCACTGTACTCTGCTAGAACCCTCAGTTCCTCCAGTAACAATACCAGTTACAGTAATCTTGTTGTTCTCCCTCAATTCACCAATTATCTTTACATTTGTCACCTTTGGTGGTGCTGTAATTTGGACAAAGATAAGCATCACAACTAGAGGAAGCTAAATAACAACATGCACCATGATAAAGGCAATATAGCAGCAACTTAGAAGTAAAAACAGGATAATACATATAAAGCAGTTGACACCAAGAGGTACCTTGCTTCACTACAGGAGACACTACTGATACAGATTCCCCTTCCTGCCCTGAAAGGTATATCAATTATGATATTACATGATGATCTCTGAGAAATCTACATGTTGACCATTAATAGAACAGTGCCACAATGCAGAAAGGCAGTTGACATACCCTCAAAGTTGATAGGTATATATATGAAAGCCAAGACTCGCCCAACATCTTCTTTGGTCAAGGTATACTCGGATGTACCACTTGACACTAGTAGAAAGTCTCTGCCAACAAAAGCAATGATAATGGGGTGGAGATAGCTGACTTGTAAAACGTAACAATATAAGTAAAAAATCAATCTTTTCCACAGAAGTAGGTCCATATCAGTATTTTAAAAAACATCCAAAAAATAACTTTTGAAACTGAAAATATATACATTTAGTACACTCTGCAACAAAACAACAAACCAAAAACAGATTTAAATGAGGAAAGTTAGAAATAAAAAGCTCAAAGTGATCTAGGCCCATAATAAGAATGATCTATTAAAAAAAATCATGGGATACCCCACACATGCAAGCGAGTAAAACAATGCAGGTAAAATTGAGCAAGACAAAGTATGTGTGTACTGACCCTGTATCCTTATTCTGCCGTAACCAATCAAACTTGCTGGGACCCTCCCTTCCTCCAAGGTAATCACCAACTCCTTTGATGATACATCCTTCAACAGCATCTCCAATAATTCGGACATTACTGACTGATGGAGGAGCTGCCATCACAAGACAAGATCCAATTATAACTGTTAACACTGCATTTTGCGACTCATGACCAAGAAACACAAAAAACAAAAAAAAACACAAAAGGGAACGAAAGAAAGAAGGATGGCAGATTTGGAAGGTAAATTTACAGAGCATAAGTTTGAATGGCATGTGTTATTTATGAAATCTAATTAAAATCGATCACTCACTGTGCTATATTTCAGGTACAAGGTGCTCTAAGACCATCCCTGACCAGCAATATTAGCAAGCATTTACTAGATCAGCAACCACAGCCACATACAATGAGCTTTAGCTCAAATGAAAACTCTTTCGCCATCGTCTTATGCTTTTAATGATATTTCGATTACTTATCAAAGAAAAGAATAGGTGGGAGGGTGTGGCTATGGGTTTAAAACCCAGCGGCTGTGTGAAACTTACAAAAAGCAAAAACAGAGCGCCCACTGCCATAGACAATATATTCCAATATGAAAATTTTACCAGTATTGGATGGGACCATTCATTTCTTTTCTTTCAGCTTTGGGGAAAGGCAAGGGAGGGAGAGGGGGGCAGGGGGTGGGGGGTTGGGTCAGCCCACCAGGGGAGGGATGATAGCTCATAATGTGAGGCATTCATTTCATCAAGGCACCCTAAAATTCTGTAGCTCCTTGGAAAATAATGGCCTTGTTTGGTAGCGGTACCAAAACTACACATTTCTCAAACCATTAATAAGCAATTCAAAACACTTTTCTGAAAAACTTTTCACACTTTCTTATATATTTTGAGAAAACAACTACTTCATTTTTCGGGTGCAGAGGCTAACCTATTACGTAAAAAAAATTAAAATATAAAAATTATAGTAATACATATATATATTAGAGAGAGGTGCCGCAAAGCCATCGCCAGCGGAAGAGACAAGTGGCCACCTCTATTGGGATTAATGTTGTGTAAACAGTTTTGCCACGTCACATGCCACATGTGAAAACAAAATTTTATTTTATTAAAAAAGTACCAAAATCCAAAAAATTTAAAAAACAAAAACACTAAAAACATATGGCCAGGGATGGCAAAGTCGCCTCTCCATCCCTGCATGGGGGGCCGGCCATTGCACCCCCCAACGATGGCGTGTCTCACACACTAGTAAAGCAGTGGATTCCGCAGCCACCCCCAACAGATGGAACGGCTTGCTTGGCCGCTCCCAGCGAAAGGGGTGGCTCGCACAGCCGGCCCCAATGGAGGGGGTGCTCGCATGACCAACCCCTACAAAGGGGCTGGCTCATGAGGCTACCCCCAACCGAAGGGTGGCTCATGCGGCCACCCCATTTATTTGGTGTGGCCGCACGAGCCACCTCTGGGTTGGAGGTCGCCACGCAAGCAACCTTGAGTTGAGAGTGAAAAACGCAAGCAACCATGCAAGCACACTCATGTAAGCATGGGTGGTATGTAACATGGTAAAATTGCATACATGGCATTCGTAAGCAATTTTGGAGAGGGGTGAAAGTGAAAAGCCCAAGAAATTAAAAGTCAAATTTAAAAACCAAGTAAATTGAAATGGCACGAAAACTCAGAGAGTTTTAATCAAATTTCCCCTTTAAAATTATTTTATTCCTTTTATAAGTAAGAACTCGGCTCTACACCTGCTTGTGTTTTCTCAAAATAAGCATATTTAGTATGTATTTCTTTGAAAACAAAACCAAACTATTTTCTTTAGTGGACCCTACAAAAACATTTTCTCAAATGCGGATCCCATCAAAAAACACTCACCCACCAAACAATACTTCTCACCTTCCAAAAACACTTCTCACATTTATGTCACATCAAAACACTTTTCCAAACCAAAACTAAAAAAAACTTTTGAAAACGATTATCAACCATACCCATCATCTCTTTTGCAGAGACAAAGCTAAATTGTTGATAGAGCATGTCCATAGTAGTGGATGTCTTATAGTGCAGTATCCACAAAACTATGTGAATTTATATTCTAACTTTTCAACTCTTTCAGGTATTGCTGAAGTTTAAAACAGCATGATTGAACTGCAGATAAGAACAACCAGTAAGAACAGTAAACTTCAGATCATCACTTCGTTAGGTTTCTGCCTTCGCTCATTACAGTTTTGTATAATTCTTAGTTTGTTTAGGTGCTGTCAATTAGCATGCTTCCAGCCATCTTTTCTGGGCTTATTGCAAAAGTTTCTGTCAACTTTTATTAATAAGAACAGAAAAGGCATCCCCAAGCCAATCCTGGAAAACACATTGGTCCATGTACAGGCAGCAACTGAACCAAAAGTTGATTTAGGACACCATTCCCACAGTATATCTCATGTTTTAAACCATAGAAGCAATATGTGATCTCGAACTCCAGCACATATACAAAACATTGTAAAAACAGCTAATAGAAAGACAATATGCATGTTAGAAATAATTGCAAAGGCAATCAAGCATATTCACGAAGGAAAGTGGAAACATCCACATAAAGAAAGAAAAATTGAACAAGGTAAACTTTAACAAAAGCAAATTGAAAAAGATTAAAAATTAAAAAAGAGAAGGTTTGCCGCCCACACACCTGCTTTTACAAAATCTGTATGTTTATATTGAGGTTCTCCTTTGGCACCTTCTTCAGTTACTGGTGTGTACATGAAAACCAAACTTGAATCAATGTCATCTATAGTCAACTGGTACTCCTCATCTTCTGCTCCAGTAATTACCACAGGGCTGCCATTCCATTTTCTCCTTAACCAACTAAAAGATATGAGTTGTACGGTTAGATTGTTTCATTTTATTTCAACAATTTATTCATACATATATATACACACATGATGCATCCATATTCACACATAAAAGCGCGCGCACACACACACGTAGTTGTGTGTATTTACAAGTGTATAACCATTTTAGTAGTGCAACTGACCTAGCAACACCTTTCCCTGGAGTCCCACCACACCATGCAACATCAGCATGACCCCTGATGATATTTCCCTCCACCAATTCCCCACGGACTTCAAGATTCACAACCTTTGGAATTCTACTTCCTTTGCAAGACAAGACATATGAAAGAAATAAAAAAGGAAGTTAGAGGGAAAAAAAAGATCTAGCGGCAAGACACGTGCAAATATGGAAACTATTTCAAAAACAATGGCAGGAATTTACAAGATAGAAAACTATACATGACCCCACAATAGAAACTTAAATGGAGATTTGAACACACTATTATATTTTTTTTATAAGTAATCAAAATTCATTAAAAAGTGTGAAGGCACAACCCAAGTACACAAGAAGTATACAAGAAAAACACATAACCAGAAAAGAAAAAAAATAATAAAGAAAGTCACAAAACTATAAACATTAAAGTAGTCAAAGGCAACTGTCCAATGGTAAAGGGTACTAAAGAAAAAAACATTTAATTCCACCATCATTCTCTCGCAATCTTCAAAACTTCGATCACGTATTTCCCTCCAGAAACATCACATTAGACCACCAGTAAAGGGATTAAAGGAACTTTCTTGAACATCCTCTAGTTAGATCAGACAAAGCCCACAACCACACAAAGTTGAGTATCATTCTTCGTAATTCTTTGGAAACGTTATTGAATAGGTGAACTACCAAGAATGAAATACAAGAGGTGTCTTGTACTTATATGGGGGTAGACTAGACAAGTGGGGGGCTTGAATAACTAATTGCTAAGCTTTTTATTGTCATTTGCAAATTACTAGTGCATTGTTAGCAATCTACTATCTTATTCTAGATCTCAACCATAAAAGTGTACAGATAGATAAATACCCAATAAATGAAAATATTTTGGTGTTAGCTAGATATTTTATTCAGCCAGCACATGTTCATTGCTTAAATTGAAGTATCTACTCCCCTAATGATTTCAAATATTACACACTTCATCTTTGAAGTTTCAGCATTGCTTGACAAAGGACTTCCATGCAACAAAACTTTAAAACCACACTCATGAAGCAGTATAATTGACAGGTACATTTCATTGAAGGAATTTTACTTTAAAGCTTACAATTTCTCCTGCATGGATAAAAAGGCATGAAGGTGACATAAATTAAGTACACATGGGTGATTTTACTGAGATCTCATATTTTGAATTATCTTGTAGCGAGAAAGGCATTGACGTGGAGAACTACAAGTTTCACATTACTCTCCAGCTAACATACATGAGAAATATTCAAGTTTGAGTTCAATCCCAAAGAAAACAAGGAAAAAGTATACCTGGTGAAACTCGTGAGGATACTGCAAAAATAGAAGGATACTTTGTTTCTCCTAGTAGGGGAGTACATTCCACTTTCAAGATTTTATTAATATCTTCACGCTTTGGCCAATAAACCTGGCCATCACATCATGCAGCATTACATAGACAAAGAAGCATTAAAAGTGACTCAAAAGCTTCAAATATACTGATGACAATGTAAAAATCCATTACCACTCCAGTAGCATCAGGAATAGCAGCAAAATTTGAAAGCATTCTCTCTCCCACAAACCATTGATAGTTGAAGACTAATTGGGGGTCACTGCATAATTCACCATCTTGAACAAAAGTGAAGTGACAATGACAAGCATCCTCTTCAGAAGGCTGATCCACATAGGCCTCCTTGAGCAGGTACCCCGAAGGTAAATGATCCTTCCATTGCTCGACAAGAAAGCGAAAAGTTGACTCTGTCCATGAACCACAGATATAAAATGACAAGTGTCATGTATGCATATGAAAACAACTACCATGCACAATTATCCTTGCATGCAAAAGTTCTAGTTGCATTGAGCATTACCAAACTCAAACGACATTCTAGAATCTTAATGTGATATTCATTTTGAAGCTAAAAAACTACTCCAAAGGAAAAATGCAATCATTAAAACAGAGTTAACTTTTAAAAAAGATCCACAGGAACAGAACCTATGCATCATTTAAGGCATATTAAGTTATCAACTATCATCTCCAGCCGCTTCTTGTTAGAACAACTCCAGTAACTGTGGACAAAATATGTAGTAAATTATGAAATTGGCAACTACCACCTATCATAAATGTAAGAACTAAAGTCAGATTAATAATGATTAAAGTAGTTGCCTACTGCACTTAAAATTGGAAATCCAAAAGACGCGTATCATTTTTCAGTACTACACAGATACTCCATAGCCCCAAGAGTGTCGGAGTCCAACACTTGGTGAACATAAATATGGCATGAACACAGCAAAATACATGTCTGATACATGTCATAACATAAATAATTAATTTTGAAATGCAGACACGACTGGGATCCGGTCTTTACACAGAGGGATACAATCATGACAGAAAAGGTGGGTATAGTCACTACATTTGGAAAAGAGCAACTAATCTCTTTAATTCTCTTTTTCATCTCAATCGCGCCTCTCTCACACAAATCAATCAGTGGCCATCTCTCTCTTATAATCAATTTGTGGCTCTCTCTCACACACAATTGATCATGACTCTAGGCTTCAACGACTCCTGGGGGATTTGTTGGGGTCACACTTTGCTGGGTTTCTCATCTTCAACACTTATTTCCCCCAAGTTCATCCAATAGAATGGTCATATCATACATGATGCATTTCCATAATTCGAAGTACAGTACATATTAAATAATAACTAATATCTAGTCTAAGCTATTTACATCCCCAAATGTTGCACATGGCATGTACTTAGAATGGTAACCAGTTCATGTCATACCAACTAAACCAAATAGCAACTTGACCGTCCAAGAAATTATGTACAATAGCAACTTATTACTCCCAAAGAATACACAAAGAGATAACACATATGATGCCAAAAATAATTGATAAAAGTCCAAAAGCAGCTACTAGGAAGAAGTGGATTTTCTGATTATGCACCTGCCGCGTGATCCGGACGGCAAAACTCCCAACCATGTGTAATGCACAAAGCTGTTTGTGCAGGATAACGCTTTGCTAAAGCTATCTCCTCCCGGGAAAGATCTAAGTTCTCGTATTTAACATAAAAGGAAAATTAAATAGAAAATAAACTATAAAAACAATCTAAAGGGGTAAATGACACCCAACAAAATAAGCAATGAGATAACACCTTGTAGGTGCCAATAAAACATAAATACCTCTATCGTTAAACTTTTTCAAAGTAGGACCAACAAGCAAAATGGAAGCCGCTTCTAAATGTGACATCTTAAGAATAGGGTTCTCCTCCACTCTTAAATGCTGCAGCATAACATAAAAATCATAAAAGCATATATTATTTTTTGCTTGTATATGAAGTAGATAGAATAATTAGTAACTTATTCCCAAATCATGAATTCCTTGACTTTTTAACTGTCTCTTGTACCACTAAAAGGTAGATATTAAGAGGAAATATTTTACAAGTAGCAACTAATTTTTTGCAAGTCAGACCAATGCACAAGATTTTAGAAGAGTGTACGGATAACACAACTTCTAGCTCCTCCCCTGCACATAATAATTACTGAAACAATGGATCTAAATTCGAAAGAATCGATCGCTTTATGGACAAAATCTACATGCTGAAAAGTTGGACAATCAAGATACTTCAGACCATCTAACTTTCATCCACAAACCCTTATTCCAAACTTATTAATAATTATGTAAATCCCTTTGCTGTGTTTTTCTAAATTGAATAGTTAAACCATTCAGATTTATTGAATATATCATTCTCCATGTTTTGCCAATAGAGTAAGTTCATGCCACATTGAATCCTCCATGTTATGACAAACAGTGCGATGGATCCACATAAGACTGCTCGTGTAACTATTTAGCATGCAGTAGGTCTAACAAACAAATTTACAACACTAACCTCAAGAACTGGTAAATGCGGGAAGCCCTTTAGAGTTGTAATTTTGTTTTTGCTCGCAGCTAATACCTACATGAAATTTAAAATGAAAAAAAAAAAGAACTACACAATTGTGATGAAGAAGAAAGTAAGCTGCATAAAAACAACAAACCTGCAGTCGAGGTTGACTTGCCATCGAAAGAGACTTCAACTTATTTTGAGCAACAGAAAGAAACTGCAAGAGAAAGGGAGGAGGGGAGGAAGATATACATAAATTGATTCTAACCACTGGAAATGCGAACCTTCAATGATGGTCAGCAAAGCTTAAATCAATTTTCAAAACTCTACCTCTAAATTTGGAAGCTGTGGAAGGCTTGCAAGTGATGTGATTTGATTTCCAGCAAGATATAATTGCTAAAAGAGTAAAAAAGCAATAGACATTTCAGGACCCTATTGCATTGATAACTCCAAGATGCACTGAGTCACTGCAATTCAGATATGAATATGCAAGAGACGCATACCTGTAGAGCTTTGCAATTCTCAAGAGGTTCAAATCCAGGCCCTTTAAAGTCATTGAAGCTCAAATCAAGAACCTGGGAAGAAACAATACTACCAATAAATTGCAAGTTATTCCTTTGCAAGTCCACATGCAAAATTGAATGTCTAATTGTTTCAGTTTCTGTAAGAATGGCCATAGAAAAGAATGAACTTGTTATGTAAATATCATGAAATAACAAACCTTCACCCGGGTCAGTATCTCAACTCCTTCCAATGTAGACAGGAGATTGTCTCTGAGATAAACAAACTGGCAAAGAAGATTATCAGCACCCTTTGTGGTCAACTTATGCTTTTAAAGATTACAACCCCATGCTACAGAATCGTGATGCAGACATAATATGCAATTAGATTAGTTTGAGACCACTCCATGTTTTGAAGTGGTTCGGGTTTTCTTTGCATATATACCGCCAAAAAGAAAATAAGGGGAACTCTTAATGAAAATTAAGAAAGGGTTCTAGGAGCATTCACAAGAGCCTAGCTAAAATGCTAAAAGGGCTCTAAAAAGCTCTCCATCAGCCTCACCAAATTGGTGAAAAATCTATTGAGCGTGAACAGCGACCATTGTTCGCTCACCAAAAAAAATTAAAATAAAGGAACATTCTCTATCCTCTCGGTTCTCAATTTCTATTTCTTTTATTTCCTCTCCTCTCTCTTTCTTTCTTTTTGTCTCTAGCTTCTATCTGCTCATCTCATACTAGCAATGTATTAACCACCGAGCGTTCCACTTCAATAATTGTGTCATTTCGTTAAATGACATTTTGTTTACCATTTCGTTAAATGACATTTGAAAGAATAAAATTTGGTAATTATATTTTAATTGAAATTACCATATTTTATCATATCCCTAAACTTAGTAATTGAAATTTAAATTTAGTAAAATTTAATGAAATTACCAATTGAAATTTAGTAATTATTTATTAATTGAAATTAGTAATTATTTATTATATCTTATCAAAAAATAATTACCATATCCCTCAATTTCTGAAATTACCAAAAGAGTCATCATCTGATACATTTTGTCGATTAGTCAAGATATTACTCCCAAAAAATGAAGATTCTAGACATGTTTTCTGATAAATTTGCATAATAGATTCATCCATTTGTAGGCATTAATGCTATGTCTCTCTTTGTGTCTTAAACCAATATTTCCAGTCAACAAAGAATTTAATGACAATCAGCTTCAAAAGACCCTTATTTTGATGGTAAAAGCTCCTACTCTATAACAAGGAGTGTGCTACAAGACTACAGTTGATTCAAACCAAAACACACTACAGGCACACATTATGAACCCTTGGCATTTGAACTTCTATCTTACAAGTTAAGTTTAACATCAATTATGAAGTTTGTTCACTTACCTTTCAGGAAATTTAATGACAAAATGGTAAATCTGTTTCAGTAAATAGTTGTCCACGTATAAGTAATAATGCATCAGATATATGATGAATTTACCTCTAAATTCGCTGACAAATTCAAGCCACTAGCAGTGAGACTACGAACTCTGTGACCCCGAAGATCCAACCTCTGATATTATACATATTGAAGCACTAGTAAGTAATGAAACTAAAAACTCACTACCTCCAATAAAATAAAATTTGATGAGTGTTCATTCCAAAACCATGAGAAAAAACCATGTAAACTGAAGTAGGAGAAATATAATATTAATACTTCCCATAAAGCAAAGGGGAGAAATTGTGAGGGCACATCCCCAAGCAGGGATGGGGGATGCTGTAGGAGATCTGTCTGTCCTATACATGCCTGCTCTAATTGTGGAAAAAACTAAAGAACCACCAATCACCTTCTTTACTGTCAGCATCTCTGTTTCATGTTTGCTAATATCTCATACCAAATTCTGTATTTCTTGCAGTCAAACTGAAGCTATCCGTTTGTTTATTGTAAGTGAAGCTTTCCATAACAAAATAAAAGATTTAGCATACCAATTATTAGCTGATCTTAGAGGTTTCAAACCATACACTGGATATTATCCAAGGAAGTCATGCCTTGTTAAGTATCTAAAATGAACTCGTTTCCAACAGAGATTCAGAAACCGTACGATTATAAACGAGAGAAAACTTGTCTGAAGACATACTCCATGGTGTTCAATAGGCAGAATGAAAAGGAGAAGAAAAGCAATGTCACTAAAATACTGCAGCTTAATGATGAGCACCTTTACCCTTCAAAGTCAACTGAATTTCTCTAGGACAAAGTTTAGTATTCTCACAAGCATCTCTCAGGCAACTAATGAACTAAACATGGTAGATCCCTAATTAAGTTACTCTTGTACGACGTGCATAGTTTACAGGTTTGCAGATGGTGCTTACCACATCATCACCAGCTTTAATCTCCACCTGTGGAAGTACAATGAACCTAGAGTCCCGGCTTTCAGGAGTCCCTGCTTTCCTCCGTCCAGACAAAGTAGAACTCCTGTCAAGAGATGACGACAAAGACCCAGCTCTCAACCCACTGGAAATCGAAGGTGACCGAGCTGATGGGGAAGAAAGCTTCGAAACCGTTTTCCTAATCCCACTGCTGCCACTACTGTCCAATGACGTAGAAGTTATCCTCCTAGAAAAAGACGAATAAGAGGAGGAGACCGATGACGCTGGCTTAACCGATGATTTCCTCACACTCTCCTGCTTAGTTATGTCAGACCCAGTTGATGTCCTCAAACTCCTTCCCACTGGTGACACTGGAATCGACTTTCTAGTAGCGTCCGAAACACTAGTTCGAGTGGAGGCTTTGGCAACAACTGAAGGCAATGAACTCCTTCTAGGTTCCGGGAGAGACCGCCTTACCGGTTCCGAACCCGAAGGGGTAGCAGTCTTCTTCGCTGCAACCGAACCAGCATTGCTTTGCCTCTTCTCGGGCAATCCTCCAGTGCTGTTTCGCCTTGCCACCGGAACCGTACTCGAACTCTTCAATGACGCACTTACAGTCGGTTTCATCACATTGGAACTATATTCCTGACCCGTCTTGGAGTCCAACCTCTTCCTAGCAGAACCCGTTGCTGCCGAGACCTTTGAGGACGCCGGAACGCTAGGTTTTGCAGATTTCGCAACCCTTTTCGTGCTTTCTGATGAGCCAGCAGGGGTCTGTTTCTCTGCAATTTGGGGCATTTCCACTGGATCTTCTCCCGGTGGTCCTAGGGGCTCCTCCATCTTAGCTCACCAGCTCAAGCAATTTGAAACTAACAAACTGATTCAACGACAGCCAAACAGAAGTCAAAAAACTAAGTGAACTGTCAACAATGCACTGTTTGGTTTGCGGGAAAATGAAGGAAATATAGGAAAAAGAAGAGAAATAAAATCTGGATTTGAAGTCATTTTCAAATTTAGATTCCAAAAAGCATAGAACTTGGCCCCTTATGCAATTACGTAGTTAGCTCACCAGTCATTTTCATTTCTAGGCCACCACCGCGTAAAATCCAAATTCATTTCTCAAACTTTCTCAACTAAAAACAGTTGGAACTACATTATCAACAAAAGAAACCGATTTTGAAAACCACATTTCCAAAAAGCCAGAGCTACTTACAAGCTCCAAAACTCCGCAAGAAATTCAAATCCTTCAGAACACACACTTCTGCTCTGGAAAGCAAAAGAACACGCTTGGATCTGCACAAAATGCAGCTTCTTCAGCAAAAAATCAAAGCTTCCGCGTCGATCTAACTCATATAAAGCGAAGCAAGAAGCAAAATTTAGAGTGGAAAGAAGTGTACCTGGAGAAACGCTACAGATCTAGCTGAAACCGACGCCGAAGCAGAGAAGCATTTCTAGGGCATCGACATCGAGCGGAGAAATCATGAGGAATTTTCGCGGCGTGGAACGAAAAAGGTGAAGGGGTGTGGGAGACGGAGAGTGAGACAGAGTGGCCGAGTGGGTGTGATGGAACCAATGAGCGAAGAAAAGCTGGGAAAGCCAGCTAAAGGCCAAGGGAAGGTGGGACTCAAATATTTTTGAAAAAGGTTTGGGGTTGGGGATATATTTTTTAAATGTTGAAATAATTTGGCGTTATGGAAATTGGCGGAACAGGAGACCTGGGCGTTTAAAAAATAATGTTAAAATAATTTGACGATAAACCCCGTAAAAAGAAACTCTCACACTCGCTTTCTTTCCATTTTCCAACAAGGGTGCTTTTTTTCTCGGAGTGGGCAACCACTCGTCTCTTTCCTTTTTTCTCTTGTCGCATTGTTTTCTCACGAAAGTAAAAATAACAAAAAGACTCTTCAATTTGCCGAGATCTGAATTCAATTGCCACTGAAGGTGGTGGGTTTAGTTTCACTTGGGATGTAAAAAAAACATTGAAAAGTGCTTTGGAATTTGTTTTAGGACACCATCTAGGTGTCTATTAGTGCTTTCGATTGAACTAGTTTTAGGCCGATTTGAAGAAGTGTACGGGTTTTTCTTATAATTAGTTCTTAACAAATAAGGTCTTGTTTGCAGAATAGACTCTTAGAATGAAATTGATATTCTTATAGAATAGTCATTTTTTTGTTTTGTATGGTTCTATTCATGAGAATAGTTATCGTGGTAATAGAACAAAAGGAATAACCGGAACAATTTACGAGGGAATTGACAAGGTTTTCCAAAAACAATTACTTTTTTTTTCTCTCAAACTTATATATATATATGGGAGGCTACGCCACTCTTGGAGGGCCTCGTGGTAGACCGGAAAGGCCCTCTGGGAGTGGCCCATACCACCCCTGATTCCCATCATGGTGGACGCAACCACCCCCCAAAGTCCTTCAGGGGTGGCCGCACTACCCCCAGTGCCTGCCGTAGGTGGCCGACCACTCATTGGGGTGGTCCGGTACCGCACCTTCAACCATTTTTTCTTTTCTTTTTCTTTTTTTAATTTAAGTTTTGAAAAAATTATAAATTATATGAGCTTTTTAGTAATTTTGGTTCAATTCCAATTATGAAATATGTGTTGTTATCAAACTAAATAATTTAAATAATTATTTCATTCTAACATCTTCTATTCCAAATAATACCTATTCATTTTCCTAATTGAATACTCATTCCACAAATTAAATGGGGCCTAAGTACGTAAGATATAAATTTTCTTCAAACTAGTCTGGATGAAACATCCTCTAACCCATGTAAAATAGTGCCAAGTATCTGTAAACATTTAAAAGGCATATTAAATTTAGTCTAAGTTAGTAAAGTGTTATTAATGAGATTAAGAATTTAATGTATATTTTAAATGTTTATAGACACTTGACACTATTTTATATAAGTTAGAGAATATTTCCTTCAAAGTGGTTTAGAGAAAATTTATGTCCGCCAAAGTATTATTATAATCGCACCCAATTAGAGCAATGACTACGATGGCCTCTTTCTCCCATTTTGCCCATGTTCAATATTCGAGACAGGAAGACTAGTTGGGTGACTTACCTCATTCCCATCACAATAGCCAAAAAAAAATCTTTTATATCCCTTTCCTCATAAACCTTTTTTTCCGAGGAAAGTATAATAATACAAGTTTTCAAAGAATAAAGGTTGATGAGAAAATAAAATTTGTTGGGACGACCCAATGTTAGGTGGGGAATTTAGTACACCTAATGACTCAGTGTTAAGTGAAATAATACACTTAATGACCCAATGTTAAGTAGGAAAGTACACTTCACAAATTCGGTGTCAAGTGAAAGATTAAGCTTGATGACTCAATATTAGGTGGAGAGTACATCTAACAACCTAATGTTAAGTGAGAGAATAAGCTTAATAAAACTATAAAAGTAAAGTAAAACAAAACTTCAAATTATGAATATATATATCCTACTTCAAAAATGTTTCTTATTATTATTTGCTAGCCATTGAAATGATGTATATGTAGTATTACGTACACATTAATACATTATGCTTCGATTTATTATTGGAAAAGAGAATACTAATGATTTTTAGTTTTAGAAATCTACTGTGAAAGAAAAAGCCTTTATCTCATTTTAGAAAGAAAAGTCTACATTGATTTTGAGAACTGACTTGTATTTGTGAATGACTTTATAATCAAAAGAGATAAATTTTAAAGTAAATACGAGCTCACGTCACACACAGGCAGTGGACTCACTAGTTTCCACCTGTAAAATTGTTTAAATTTGACAGCTATGGCTGTAGAGGACGAAGAAGGGCCAGAGGGCCATTTAGACTATTACACAATCACATAAAATAATAGAAAAACATCATCAAAATAGTCAGAGTAAAGTATTGTTAAGTTTTTTTATGAAGTATATACATACTCTAGAAGAATACTGCTAAATACTCAATTCAAACCCCACTTCCATACATTTAGGCTTATATGGCATTGTTTATAAGCCATTGGATCGACATTTATTAGAAAATGAAAAACAAACAAAAACAAAATAATCTAAAAGCTTATGGATAGAATCAATTAGCTCAGTTGTATGAGAGTTGAATATTTAGCATTACTCTACTCTATAAATATGAGATTGATTGAAATTCTTTTTCAGGGCCGAAAATAATTAATGGAGGATAATATGTGCCCCGAAACTTCAGTTACATGAAAAAATGAGAAATTAATCTCCAAACTCTTCAAGTAATATAACAAAATGCCAGTCTACAAGTCATCTAGTCACCTTTAACACTTCAAGTCAATCGGAGTTTGTTTAACAATTGACAACGAACCGAGAGGGCGAGATGGTCAAGCTTGTAGCTCAATAATTTTTATTTTTTTATTGTATAAATAAAGTTTGGGACCTTATTCAATTAAGAGCCTCAACCGACCACCTAAATCGCTTTTAACGCTTGAGCCGCTCCTCGCAACAATCGAGTGCCTTAGCGCGCTTGACATATTCCTAAATTTATAGTGCATTGTTTGTCGTAATTATTGAGTGTAAGGCTTCTTCTTGAAGCAAGGGTGTGAGGGTGACAGATTTGAGATAAGGAGAATCCAATGCAATGGGAGGACAACTAGAAGAATAAACCCAAGTACCTTTTAAGAAGCTTCTGATGGACAAAAGTATGTCTACAGATGAAAATTTGATTTTATGCCATAATGCTGCTGCATACCATAATGAAGTTGAGAGCAATCATGGCTGGAATAACACAACAATAAAGCGAGCTGGCTTATATAAGGTTGTGGTTGTGGCAATGCCAACTAACATGGGGCTTTTATGCCTTTAGGGAAGATAAACAGCCAGCCCACGCTGTGATGTGGGTTATAGATTTGCAGAGAATGTCTAGTTCTCGAGGTAAACCTTTGTCCCGTCAAAGGACTATTATGATATTGTGCAATTTGGGTGATTCCACGGATTCTCCATGTGGGGAACACCTAACATGTCCTCTTTCAATTGAGTAATGATATAAAGAGGACTAGAGTTATTTTATAGTCATCTCAAATGTAACGTGACTTTTAAAATTATAATTGAATTTGAGATGATCATTATTGAATTTTGATATATTGGTGATTTTAAATGTTACATTACATTTAATATAACTTTATGAGGACTTTACTCATTTCCATTACATGAATTCATGCGTTATTATGGGATATGAATTTCAAACAATTTATTGTCAAAATTGTTGGTAATTTTTAGTCTTTGACAACATATTATAAGGATAATTTATATAAATTAAAGTACTGCTATTTAGTATATTCTATACTAATATGATGATGTGGCTGTGAAAAGTAGCATTTGAATCAACAATGACTTCTAAAAATAAAATTCAATGGTCGATATTCATTGCCACATCATCGTATTTGTCTGACAGTCATATGAGAGTTTATTAAATATTATTTCTCTGTAAATTCACCTATCTAAATAAATTTTGAACTATTCGGCTACCGATTTAAGTTTGTTTGGAATTGCGTTAGAAAGCTTAAAAAGTACATTTAATACCTAAAAAACTGTGCCAAACAAAAAAATGACTTGTTTTGTAAAAAAAAAAAAAAAAATCAAAAACACTTTTTTGTCTTTTTTTTTTACTATAAAAATGGTAAAAAACGCACATTTAGAAAAAGCTTAAAATAAAGTTTTTTCTAAAAATCTATTTTTGATTTTAAAAGCTTTATTTTTCAATACAATCTCAATTCTCAAACATACTCTTAGACAGTTCGATCTACGTAGGCCTTTTCACATATTGCCCAAATTATTAAACATTTTAGACAACAAATTACTTGAGATTTCAATTCCTGTTATACCGAAGACAACATCCATTGTTTAGCACCATTCTCGTTCCAAATATCCCTGTAATTTTCCCTCTCTATGCAAATCTATTAGAGGGGAGGAGCTTCCTCCTTGTAGCCAAGTATTTTTTGTGAATACTTAAAAAAAGAAAAAGAAAAAATAAGGTATTTTTGTGAATGTTCGTTTAAATTTTATTTTTTTCCCTGCCATTTTAAGAATGATTAATCAACTTGATTAACCGCGCGCAACCAAAATGCCCGCGGCCACACAACTAATCAAAGTGGCTATTAGCGAAGGAATTGAATATGATCCGTTATAATTTTGAGTGCATTCTACATAATTCTTCAGATTTTAATCATTACTTTTAAATTAAATAGTTGTAATAATTATTATTTTTGTTAATGAAAATAGTTACTTATTATTTTTAAAAATGATGAGAGAAATTTTAATTATTTTATCTAAAAATAATAATGTAAAATTATGCTAAGTAAAGTTAAGTAATTCTAGATGGTCTACTTGTATCCCACTAAGAATGGTGTAACTATTAAAATTACATTTTGATTAAAATTCAATAATGATCAATCACAAACTCAATAATGATTTTAATAACTATATCATTCTTAATATGACACAAGTAGGCCACTTAGAATTACTAAGTAAAGTTAGAGAAAATCGACATGCCATATAAGAGCATTCCTAAGAGGCTCAATAAAATAATAAAAAAGCTATTTTGATTAGTTTTGTAACAAAAAATCTCTACATTTTGGTCAACAAAATGGCTAAATTTATTGAGTTACTAAGATGCTAAACAAATTTGCTGAGTATTGTAGCTAAATAAATCATTAATTATATTAATTAAACAAAAATCTTGTTCTTTTTTTGTTGGGGGAGTAAGAAAAATAAATAAAAAACAATCAAATAAAAAGTAAAAGTTGATAGCTAAAATACTTAACCAAATATAACTGCTTTAAAAAGGTGAATAACTAAAATAAAAAATAACCTATTTTTTAACTAAATATTTGTTAAGCAAATGTAAATGCTCTTAATACCCCTGACATATAAAGGGTAAACGTCTTTATTTATTTATTTTTTTGAAATGCTATACTCATTATTTTTTTTTTTAAAAAAAAGAATTAATTCTTAAATAATGTGTCACTATCTCTTAAAATGATGACGACATTTTTTTTGAAACATATCATACTCATTTATTTGATAAAAGTTGCGAGTCTAAAGCTCTTACAATCAGAACAAAAAAACTATAAAATAAATCGTTATTAAAATGCCATCACTTAAATCAACTTTTAAAAAGAAAAATTGGAAAAGTAAAAACATTTTCCATGCATTTTACATCATTTGCTCTGAAAAAGAAGTCGTGCGTATTTTATTCACATTCCCTTTCGTAGGAAGTTAGGAACATTCCAATTCCCAAAACCAAGATTGACGGATAGAGAGAGAGAGAGAGAGAGAGAGCGAGATCGATCTCGTTCCAATGGCAGACCTGAACGACGAGAAGCCTCTGAGGAAAATATCGGAGGCCTTCAAGGAGCTCGCGGCCACCGTGAATTCTCAAACTGCAGACGTGGAGGTCGCGTCATTCTCTCGCGCCTGCTCCCATGTCTCGCCTCTCTTCGCCTGCTTGGGCATCGCCTTCAAGTTTGCTGAGATGGACTACGTCGCGAAGGTACGTGTGGAGCTCTCGATTTCTTTCAATGATTGCGAAAATAGATAATAAAAGCTCAACTCTTTTTGAGCCTAACCTCATCAAAGCATCATTTTCGTTTGATTGAATTGTGCTTTGTTGTTGTGTTAGATATTAGAACTAGTTTCTCAGTTTTCTTGGCAAACAAACAATTGAAATGGAAAATCTGAAATTTCAAATTTTAACGTTGTGTCAGTGTTTGTACCGTATGAATATCATCATTTAATTGATTAATTAATTGACTATTTTGTCATTTTTGAGTGTTTTAGTTTTCATTGATTTGCTGCTTGATAATACCAGGTTAATGATCTCGCGGGGGCGTCAAAATCGATCGGGACCTTGCAGGCTTTGCTGGAACGGGATGTAGAAGCGAACGCAGTAAGGAAAGGTGGTAGTCATTCGAGAAACCTCTTGAGGGTGAAACGTGGGCTTGACATGGTCAGGGTACTCTTCGAGCAAATCCTAGTAACAGAGTATGTGTATCATCAACTTCTTTATGTAGCTTTTTGCTGTATTCTGGTGGCTTTTCAGGATGTGATAGCGTCCTGCTCTGTACAATTTCTAATTTGTACTGAATGTAGTTGGATGCACATTATCAGTTGAGTAGTGGGAAATGGTAATAAAACTGAAATCACGCTTAAGAGAGAACCAGGCTTAGCTCTACTCAAATATGATCCATATAATGCTACAAAAACCGAGAAAAAGAAGTTGAGTGGTAAAATTTCCCTTTGCAAAGGGGAACATGCTAGTGCAATGTATCAATCAAATGACTTTCTTTTTGATAGGGATTATTCAAGTATCCAATATCATTAAACCATTTTATTCTACACATAATACTTAGTTGTCATCTGCTTTTAAGAATTGGCCAGAATGGATCACATCAATTTGTAATCTTAGAATGCCCCCGTCCTGCCCCTAGTCCTTAGTGGGAAAAGGGAAAAAGGGCAAAAAAAGAAAGAAAAAGAAACTATCTATAATCTGAAAGGTTCATATTATGTAGTTACACAACAGCATAATCAACTAGGGAGGATTCATTCTCCCAAGATATAGCAACCTTGTTGAAATTTAAAAATTTGTTGAGGAACTCTAGAACCAAATGATTTTATGGTTAACCCCTATCCAGACCAAGAATTTGTGGAATGTAATTTTGTTGTTAGGCAGGAAGTAGTTTTGAAAGAATGCTGAAGAGTGCTGGTATGTATTTGTTAGGTCCTCTCATGGGGTACTTAAACATAGGAAAATGGATCAGTGGTGCTTTCTATAAGTTGCTTTTGGATGGAAGGACATGTAGGTGAAGATTAGATGGTCTGTTGGCTGTCAAGGATTAAAAAGAGGGAGGTAATTTCCTTTGAAGTATGGAGAGACAATGGAGAATTCCTTTAAAAGATTGAGGTGATCAACTGATTCCCCACCCCTGTACACATCATGGGAATTCGAACAAATTGAAAATAAGGATTCATTAATGGTTCTGGTATGCTTAATGTTGGGTCTACAGGAGGGGGTGGTTGCTTGTTTGGAGTGGTGGAGCTCCCTTTGCAAAACTCTCACTCTGTTTGTTCGCCATGCTTAGATTCTTAAATGCCCTGAATTGTATGGCTTGAATACACTTTTCTAGTACTTTTCTAATCTATATTTCGTGTGCCGTATACTTATGTTGTGTCCCTTGTCTTGCTCCCAAAATGAATTGGTCACTTACTAAAAAGAAAAAGTAACTTTAGCTTGCAGTGTTATCACACATAGCTATGGTATGGGACATAGTTGGATTTGTATATCTTCTTCTTCGTCGTCTTCTTCTTCATCTTCTTCCTTTTTTTTTTTTTTTTTTTTTCTTCTACAAATCTCAATTCGGCAAGTTATTGTCAGAAAGCATGGGACTTATTAACTAAAATCATTCTCAAGTCCCATAAAAAAAGTATGGGACTTGTACTAGGGATGTGCTCCTCTGTGCTTTTAATGAGATTTAGTTACTGATAAAAAAAGAAAAAAGAAAAGGTATGGGACTTGATTTGAGTTCCATAAATTGCCTGCTAAGTCAGAACTTGAATACTTGAGAATTAACTAATAGACTGCCCAAATGACTACCTGGTGATTATCCATAGGGAACGAGTATTGAAGTGGATTTTGGCCATGGTTGGTTAAGTGATAAACTGCCTGAGTATTATAAGGGAAGAAGAACTGATTGTAGACTCCTTGATGACCAGTTCATTTGGGTGGAATCAGGCAAGTTGCCCGGTTTATGTTGGAAATATTTACTCTTAATTGTTGCCCATCAAAT
Organism: Corylus americana; assembly: GCA_036287905.1. NCBI lineage: Eukaryota > Viridiplantae > Streptophyta > Magnoliopsida > Fagales > Betulaceae > Corylus > Corylus americana. The sequence continues at coordinate 24,671,346 of CP125815.1, forward strand.
TTGACTAGGATAAATTTTTGTTGAGACATCTCTATTTAGAGTGTTGCGTTGAACATTCACTTATCAAGTTAAGATTAACTTTTGTTACTGACAGATTTAAGGTGAGCAATGATTTATGCTTTTGATAGACTAGGAATTTAAGAATTAATGTGCACGAAATAAGAATTAATTCAAATGTGTATATTGAGATAAATACGGGCCAGTGTATGTGGGTTGCGCCAGTGTATGTGTGGAAGATGATTCCTCTGTGTCTTATGTGGTGTATTTGGAATGAAAGGAATGCTAGATGCTTTGAGGACTCCACTAGAACTATAGAGGAATTGACTCATTTTTTCTTCTTTACTTTGTATTCCTGGACAGCTGCTTGGCTAGCTCCTATAGGGATTATCTTCTCTGATTTCATTTTTCATTTTTCTCTCCCTTAGGCGCTCTCTTTTATACTTTCCGTGTATGTGGGTTGCGCCCCTCTGCGCTCTTTTATATCATATTTACTTATTCAAAAAGAAAGATAAATACGGGCCAGTAAAAGAAGGATAGAAATGAAACAATTCATTTTCTGAGGTGATTGATGTAGATCAATTGAGGACCATACAAGAAGAATTCTGTCATGAAGGTTCTAGATGATGTGCAATAAAGTTAAATGTTATTCTAGGTAACAAAAAGTTAGAAAGAAAATGGTTGAATGGCTGTAATCTTTGACTGTGAGAGGTTATGATCCTGGATAAGTAGAAAGGTCGTACAATGTTATGGCAGTCAACCTTGATGGTTAAGATCTCATTTCCCCTTTTTCAGTTGATTTGCATAAGAATTACATACAAGGATTGGTTTCTTAAAAACAGAGAAGCACAGACTCTGTAAAGGTGTGGATGTCTGTGGGCAGGTGACTTCTAGATTGGAAAAATAATTTTCATGTGGGGCTTCAAATTAGTGGAACATCAATTTTTCATTGCACTAGTGGATGATTATTGGTTCTTTTTATTTCGTAATATGAGGTTCTATAGCAATGGTTGGGATGAGGTTAGTTCTGCTGCTGATAGCGATACGAATATTGTTTATAATTTTAAAAATTTATATAGTTGAAGATCATGCCTTTTGTGAAAGTTAGCTATTAGTTTCTATTGTCAAATTTGACAACTTTCACTGTATATTCAATTACAGTTCCATATTATGGAACTTCAATGGCCTTTATTGTAATTTTGAGTAACTACAACTGTATACGTGCAGCTGAACTTGTGTTATAATCGTAATATAGGGCTTCCCTTAGTCATGGCCATTTAACTTTTGGAATTTTCCTTGGTTGACAATTCATCAAACCTTCTCCTAATAGCTTGGAATCAGCTACACAACCATTGTTTTTTCAAATAACTACACAAATCATATTTTGCAGCTAAATTGCATGAGTGTGGATACTAAAGATAAGTTTACATAAATGGTTTGAAGGTTTTTGCAAGTCAAAACCAACAGAATTTGTCCGAAGTCACTTATCATAGTGCTAATCTGTGATGTGGTATCTTACCCCCCCCCCCCCCCTTTAAAGAGGAGGCCCTGGATTCAACCAGTTGTGAATGGGGATATGGTGTGTCAGGGTTTTATTCTATCTGATGGTACCGATATTGGCCTAGTTTATGGACTTAAAATCTTGTCTTTCAGGGTGGTTGACTCAGGTGATAAAGGGATGAGATGGCTTAAGTAGTTCTAAAATTTAGATTTTGCCTAGCGATGAAAAAGAGGATACCAATTTGGCTTCGAACTGAACCACTGGTTATGAAGTCTAGATTTTTCAGCACCATGGCTGTGTTTGTTAAAGTTTCCAAAAAGTCTTCTCTCATTTCATATACGGAAACATTCTTTTCAGAATACATTTACCAAATGAAATGCTTTTCAAATCACAAAAAAAAAAAAAAGAAAAAAAAAAGAAAAAAAAAAAGAAAAAGATAGAGAGATGTGGTAAAGAAGCTTTTTTACAAGTAAGAAAGCTTCTTTACCTGGAAAAATATGTATGTGTTTTCTCCAAATACGCATATTTAGTATTTGTTTCTTCAAAAACACAAACCATTTTTTTAAAAGTTTACCAAACAATTTTCTTAAGGACTCCAAAGACAATACTTTTAAATGCTGTCCTCACAGACAACATTTTAAATGTGGATCCCACTGAAAATACTTCTTAACTTTCTATTACATCAAATCTTTTTCAAACCAAAACACAAAAAACGCTTCACAAACATAGTCATGGTTTTGACCAAAAACATAGATAAAATATAAGCAAACAGTTACCATTTTTTTTCCTGACCTTTTTTGAAGTGGTCTGGTTCCCTTTTCTTTGCATATAAGCCTTAGCATGTGTATTAGGTGAAAGGATTTTGGCTTATCCTTGACTCATATTTGTTTATACAAACTCCTCCATGGAATTATATCACCTATTCTCTGTAGTAGTATCACTGGAGCACATGCCATACTTATTAGATTACCAGTCTGGCACAACCAATCGGGTTTCAGGATGGTGGAAGCTATTAGGCTGACCCTCACGAATCTATTAATTCAAAGGTGTTATCAAAACTTCGATGAGGGTTTATGTCAGCGTGATCTACAACTCCTTGTTTTTGTCCCACTTAAAGAAATTCAAAGTATACTTTACTTCTTTTTAAGGTAATAATTATTTACAATAATTTACATGTCTTACATGAATAGCTTCGGTAGATTTCTTGGTAAAAAAAGACAGAAACCGTCCCCCTGAAGATTCCAGATTGTCCAAATGAAGAAAAAACTCAAGCAGTGAAATTTTTTAATATTCCATCGAAGCAAGAAGAGCTAATGCTGCTTTAAATGCTTGGTTGCCGAATGCCTTAGTCATGAAAATATATCTTGGGCAAATGGCCTGCAAATCCCATAAGTGATTGGACACAAAAAGTTGATGTACAAGAAAATTGAAATTAATTATTTTTTTAAAAAAAAATCTCCTGCAATTGTTAAAAAATTAACCTGATTGACTTTGTTGTTGTGTGGTTAGCTTTATAGATGAAGTTAACAGTTTCTGACAATCATATGGCAGGGGAAATTCGCTAAAGGATGCAGCTTCCAAGTCTTATGCACAGGTATTGGCTCCTTATCATATGTGGGCCATCAGAAAAGCCGTAGCTGCAGGGATGTATGCACTCCCTACAAAGGCACAGCTATTGAAGAAGCTTAATGAAGATGGTGAGTTCATGAAGCAATTGGTACAATTATTTAGTTAAATATCTCAATAAAGTGCTAAAAATGAATACCTATTAACATGCTTTTAGTATTTGAACCGATTTTCTATCTAGTGCATTGCAATAGGTGATGCAGTTGGTTGGTTAAAAGCCATACCCTCGATTTCTTTACCTCTTAATTTGTCAAAAGCCTTCGGGGTCGGTGGCTGTTTCTCACATTGCTATGAAGTAAGGACATAGGCTTATTACCCCAAACCCAAGTTATACTTGCATCCTTAATGATCCATGTTCAATGAGGCTTTTCCAGCCAAAAATAATAAAAGTAAAAAGGACGGGCCTGGAATGAGCCGGAGACTCGGACATCTTGAGTCTGATTCCGCACTAAGAGTTCCCCTGAATAACCTGATACACAATTTTAGCAGGTGGGATTGTGTATCCGGAGTTTATTTTCTATGGGTGAGTTAGAAGGGTCCTGCCTTGTTGAGGTTTTTTTAGTTTTTTATGTTTCCAATTTAGGTAGCACTAATGGTATATGCTTTTGCGCTATGTTACTTTCAGAGGCATCGGCAAGGATTCAAATGCAAAGTTACGTTGCTACATCAGCTCCTGTTATCCTGTACATTGACAAACTCTTCCTTTCAAGAGAATTGGGGATTGATTGGTAAATCATGAGTTGTTATGTGACTACTCAGATTTATTTGATATGAGCAATCACTGTCAATTAGAATTATCCTGATATTATCATTAGTGTGTTTATATGAATACCATGAAATAATTGTATACTAAGATAAGCGTTATGGCAAAGTTAATGGGAGTTGGAATTTCCTGTAATGCTATCTTTGAGATTGTGATACTCATCTAGAGATGGAAAATCTGCTGGTGTTGTTTGTTGCTTGCAAATGGCTGAGTTTTTCCCTTGCTCTTCCAATGGCATTCGAAATTGTAACCTAAAATTGATCCATGGGCTAGTATGTATCAGCTTAAACAAACCCATAAACTGACTTACAAATTTGAGGTTCTCAAACTTCATTTAACTTTAATATTTTTTAAAATTCTGGAGTTTCTAATATAACAATGCAGTTTGAAATTTTTTTTAGGTTACCAACCATTACAACTGTAATTATTGACTATGCATTTATAATTAAGCTTTCAAGTGAACATATCCTCTTTATTTCAAGTGAAATTAAAAAATAAAATTGTTTTATGATTTAGATTAAATTTCATAAGTGTAATAGTGTATGTGTATATTATTGCAACCATTAGGTGAAACAAAATAGAATTTGAAGTTTGAAATAGTTAATTTACATTTCACTTAAAATAGAAAATAGAAAATAGAAACGTGGTATTCCACTTTTGAGGTCATTAGAGAGATCTCAAGTGGAGCATTAATTGATACCGAGTATAAATGAATTACAATTGCTACTCAAAGTGATGAGAGTAGTTTTCAAAATTGTATTTGCATTATAGGTTTTTTCAAATTTATAATAAGAAATTACTTTTCATTAAGGCTAGTTTGTTTTGCGTAAAATAATTTACAGAAATGTTTTATGCATTTTTTGGTTTTTGATGCGACAAAAAATAATAGTCAACGAAAAATATTTTTGATTTGACAAAATTTTTTTTTTTTTTTAATTTGTATAAAATGGTTTTATTTTTGAAAATTATAAATCATTTTTTGAGTTTGAACTTTTTATTATCAAATCGACAGACCTAACTAGGACATCACTAGGACCTCGTCAAGACTTCATTAGCCAACATTCGAGTTTCTCAAATTCCTAAATCTGGCGTCTATTATATCTAAGGGTTCAAACAAAAGCCACATTTTATGGTCTCTCTAATTCCTAAATCTGGCGTCCATTATATCTAAGGGTTCAAACAAAAGCCACATTTTATGGTCTTATTAAGAAAACGAAATAACTCATTATATTTCCCAAATAAAAAGGTAATCCATAAATGGTCTTATTATTATTTTTTTAAAAGTGATTTATTTATTTTGTTTCTCTCTCAAAACAAAAAATAATGTACAACTAGTTTCTCTTCCAAGAGGTAGTTCAATCGGTTAGAACCACACTTAATGAAATGAAGGTCACTAGTTCGAATCCCCCTCTTCTCTCTTGTGCGGACATGTCAAAAAAAAAAAAAGTTTCCCTTCCAAAACAAAAAAAAAATCCTTATGCGTCTTCTTCCTCATGTCAAAGTGAAATAAAATCTTAGCCTTTTTAACTTATTCCGGCAATTCTGAACAAAATAAATAAAAGAAAAAAAAAAAAAATTCAGCTTCAAGAAAAAAATCTCACACCCAATCCCCCAAACAACTTAAAATTTGTTCACACGTTTATGAACTAATTCAAAACATTACACTACAAGAAAATAAACGACAAACACGTTGATGTTAACAAACAAAATCATTTGTAGGGCTAGGTGAACATGAACTTACTAGATCTGAAGTTGGACGACACTTGCAAACGTACATATATTCAACTTTTTCAAGAAGAGGATTGTGTAATACTCGTGTATATATATATATATATATATATATATATATATATATATTCCATAATTTCTTCTGCATAAAAGGTTGGGCGTTGTTTGAGCATGTTCTCCAAACGTACGTATGTAATACTCTTTCCAATAAGAGCCTAGGGTTGCGTAATACTCTTTTCCATATTTTTTTTATTATTATTATTATTATTATTATTTCAGAATTTCTAGAAGAAGTTAAAAAATACGGAAGAAAAGGCGGTTGCGGTTAGTAGCTAAAACCGCTAACCGCAACCGCCTAGGCTGTTAACCGTTCGGTTAGCGGTTAACCGCATCCGAATAACTGTTTCTTTACTAACCACTTTTTTTGGGCCGGTTTTGGATTGGTTTTGGGCCTCACTTTCAACAATTTTTCTTTTCCTTTTCATAGCCATTTTAACATTAGAAATTGTTATATACCAAATTCCTTGTTGGTCACCTTTTACGAATCTATACAACATATAATATAAATAAAACTACAACAATTTTTGTAAATCATCACTTCACTTGTAGTCTTGTACACAACATACAAATAAATATATATAATAAAACTATATATATTTAAAAAAAGAGTTAGCGGTTTTCAAAAACCTAATAACTGCTAACCGCCAGAATAACCGCTTTCAAAAGCGGTTAGTGATTAATGCGGTTAGCGGTTCTAAATTTTCACTCCTATTAAAAAAGCTAAGATTTTCTTTTACTTTGACATGAGGAAGAAGAAGCGTCAAGTTGTTTTTGTTTTGGGAGAGAAACAAGTTGTACATTGTTTTTTGTTTTGAGAGGGAAACGAAATAAATAAATCACTTATAAAAAAAATAAGTATATTTATGCGTTGTTTTTTTATTCTGAGAATATAATAAGTTATTTTGTTTCCTTAATAAGACCATAATAGGTAGCATTTGTTTTAACCCTTAGATATAATGGACGACCAAATTTAAGAATTTGAAAGGCTCCGGAACCATTTTGATTATTTTAATACTACTCTTAAAAGTTTTAAAACTTTCAATTAAGGTATCAAAATTTCAATTACTTTACTCTGTTAGAATTTTCCGTTAAAATCTTGTTAAAATTATCAAAATACCCTGTTCTTTACATTTTTTCACTTTATTTTTTATAATTGAAAATTTTGACAATATTTAATGAAAAATCTTAACGGAATGAGATAATTGAAAGAAATTAAAATTTCAATATTCTTAATTAAAAGTTTTTGAACTTTGAGGGGGTCTGTAACACCTCGGTCCCATATATTAGAAGATGATAAATAATCCACATAGAGTGAATGATTTATAAAGATAGTCATGAGTGCTAATTCCCATATTGCCTAATTATTAGGTGAAATTAAATTTTATAAAATATTACAAGGAATCTTTAAATTGACTAATCATTTTAAGAGTAATAAAACAAATATGGCTAACACTTCGCCTTTTGCGGGCTGCTTCTCAAGACATCGAGTGCCAATCTTCACTTGGCCAGCCTCCGAAGCTCTAATATAAATCTATTAGTTAAATAGGTGTGAAGCGCACTTTGTATGAATTTTCATTATATTTAGTTAATGTATTTTATTTATATTAAGATTTAATTTGCAACTAAGATCAAATTTTGTAATTCATTAGCTAATTAAGGGTGCATTTTATATTGCCGATTTTTATCTATTAAAGTAATTGGAGGCAAATGAGGTAATTTAAAAAAAATGCATGATTTTAAAATTAATTATATTTTTAAAACTCTCATTTTCCAATGAAAAAAAAAGAAAAAAAGAAAAACTCCTTATTCAATTCAAGGTTTTTTTGTTGTTGTTTCTCTTCATCAAAAACCCACGCTACTCTGCGATCATTGACTTACTTGAATTTTCTCCAGTGTTTAACGCAAAAAGCCAGCAAGTGGGTGTAAACGAGCCGAGCTTGAGCGAGCTTCCCTTGTTCAAGCTTGGTTCGTTTAAATTTTACTCGAGCTCGAGCTCGAGCTCGAGTCGAGCTCAAGGGCGAGCCAAAAAAATCGAACTCGAGCTAATAATAAGTCGAGCCGAGCCAGCTCGCGAGCTGGCTCTTATATTTAATGTTTTTGTTTTAAAATTTTTTTTTAACTTCAAGTACTCTTAAACGGCTTAAGAAGTTAGTTTGCATATGAGTATTTGCTTAGTCTGGCTAGTCGAGTATGGAGCCTGAGTCAATACAGCAAGGCATTTTGTTTCAAAGAGAGATGATATGCATCATTTTATAGATAAACAAACTTGGAGATTGATGTTTTCTTAACAATGTGGGACAAGTTAACATGTTGCATTCAGACTGCATTGGGACAACGCACCCTACAAAAAAATATTTTTTTAACGTCTCTCTCTCAATCCCCCTCACCAGTCACAACGGATCTTTCACCTGAACTCTCATTTCCAACTCTCTCACTCTCACTCACCAGACATGTAGTGATAGTGTTTGGATCTGTTTGATTCATCGATAGTTTATGCCTTTCGCAATCTCTCTCAATAGTTTCTGCTTGATTCTTTTTCCTTTTGTTTGGATCTGCTTTAATTGAATCGAGGTTTTTTTAATAATTGCTCTCTCTCTCTCTTTCATCACGAAGGGTCTAGAATTTTTCATTCTCTAACGCTTAAATATAAATGCAATTTTAATGTTTTAATAATTATGAGATTTATAATTAATTATCTATTACTTAGTTTATATATATATATATATATATATATATACACACACTCGAGCTTATACGAGCTGTTCACGAGCTTAGCCGAGTCGAGCCAAGCTTGCTTCGTTTAATATTCGAGTCAGGATTTGTGTTCATGAAGTGCTTCATTTAATATTCGAGTCGAGCACGAGCCGAACTTATGCGAGCCGAGCCCGAGCTTGTTCGCGAGACGCTTCACTCATTTAACAACCCGTAGCAACCCCGTAAGTCTTTAACTCCTCCATTAAAATCAATCCAAATGTTCTCCAAAACCCTAATTCTCTAACCAACATAACCACCACCACTAACAAAAAGCCACATACATTCAAAGAATCCCCTCAATGGAGGACTCGGAGGGAGTTCTTAGCTTCGACTTCGAGGGCGGCCTGGACGCCGGTCTCACCGCCAACGCTGCCACGGTGTCGGGGCCGCACATCGTGCAATCAGATTCCACCGCCGCTGCAGCCGCCAACCCCAACGTGGTCACGGTGGGATCCGGCCCAACAGCGGAGGGCGGAGTGGGGGGCAACGCGGGGTTGGGGCGGCGGAGCTTCAGGCAGACGGTGTGCCGGCACTGGCTGCGCAGCCTGTGCATGAAGGGCGACGCCTGCGGCTTCCTCCATCAGTACGATAAGTCGCGGATGCCCGTGTGCCGCTTCTTCCGCGCCTCTACGGGGAGTGCCGCGAGCAGGACTGCGTGTACAAGCACACCAACGAAGATATCAAGGAGTGCAACATGTATGTGTGTGTTGCTTCTATTTTTGTTTATCCATGCTGCGTTGTCGTGTTTGATTGCTTTTGTTTGGTGGGTGATGCTTCTTTTGGCATTGTTGGATTTGGGTTTGATAGGACATTTGTGGTTATGCTTTGTGAGGTTAATTGAGATGGGTAGGGTGTAATTGTGACTTATTTTCTTTCTCTTTTTGTGATTAAGTGCGTAGACGAATAAGGAGTACAAGATTCCAAGAATGAGGTTTTTGAGTATGTGTGAAATTCGTTCTATAAGGAGCAACTTTCTTGTTTGTACCAGTATCTGGAGGATGTCTATGACCTTGTCTTGTTCGAATATTTTGTTGATTATTTATCTTTAAGATTTATGGTGGAGGGCTGATTGTGATTAACATAGAACTTGCTCGATAATACTGCATTGCAAAAAGCTGGAAATCTTTGTTTTGCATAAATGGCTTTACTTCGTGATATGTAGTTTTTTTGATTAATTTTGTGTATAGTGTGAGGCAAAGCGTCACCATATAATAAGAGAATAGAAGATGTATCTGCTTAATTGAAAATTTCTGTAATTTTGCAGGTACAAGTTGGGTTTTTGTCCAAATGGTCCTGATTGTCGGTATCGCCATGCAAAACTGCCTGGACCTCCACCCTCTGTTGAAGAGGTCCTTCAGAAGATTCAGCATTTAAATTCTTACAACTATAACTCTTCGAACAGATTTTTTCAACAACGAAATGCTGGTTTCGCTCAACAAGCAGAAAGACCTCAGTTTCCACAAGGTCCCAACATTGTTAATCAAGGCTTGGTTGGAAAACCTTCAACAATTGAGTCTGCTAATGTCCAGCAGCAGCAACAGCCCCAACAGCAGGTCAGCCAGAATCAGATACAAAATGCTCCAAATGGCCTGCCTAATCAGACAAGCAGAACTGCTACACCTTTGCCTCAAGGAATATCTAGGTGTGTTCAGAGTCCTGCGGTCTTTTATTAGGTTATGTAAATCAGGTTTTATATTTAAACGGGCATGCCATGAAGGGCCCATTATTCAACCAATAATTGCCCAAAAGAATTCTGTCCTCATTTAACAGCTGTAGTTAGCCTCCCTTAAGCTTATGCTAGTTAATTTAGATTCTTGTTCAACTTTATGTTGTACTGTTCTGATTTTTGACCATTAGATGTATGGATTTTCTTCTCATATTATGTGTTGTACTTTACCATTATAATTTTTGTTTGCTTGGGAAATCTAAAATGAAAGCAAACACCATTTGATGTATGGATTTGCTTCTCATCTTATGCAGTGTAATGTTTCATTATAATTTTTGTTTGCTTGGAACATCTAAAACGGAAATTAAATCTCCATGATAAATTCATGGCCCAATTTTTGCTTAAGGACTTGGAATGAAGTCTTTTTCTGCGTATTTCCTTTTTTGATTTTTTCTTCATGTGTTTTTTAAAGGAAAAAAAAATAAAAATGGTATAGCTACATTTATATTAAGGTAATCAGAAGTTTTGTAAAAGGTATTTGGTGTTTAAGTTGCTGTCCTCTGATAAATGTTAAATCATTTTTGATGCCTAAAGTGTGATAGGAAATAAACTTTCTTTTCTAAATGTTTTTGAAATGGGTATATTTTGTGAAGCAGAGTATGTTGGTTTTAAGGTACCTAAAGCTATATTTCTAATGTTGGGTGTTTTCTCTTGTATACTTCTTATGTACTTGGGTTGTGATCCTTGTACTTTTAATAAATTTGCTTTACTTAAAAAAAAAATCTCTTAAAACCTATATTTCTAGTTGCAGTTATGGTTTATGCCTCAACTATTTTATCTTAGTGTTGCTATGGAAAATGCCTTGACCGTAAATCAGCTGCTTTTATGCCACAATTCTGTGGCTGACACCTTTGGGTGCCTTAATGTCTTTCCTTGTGGTTAAATTCTTGCCGATGGGAAATTTATTTATTTTAGGCAGAGGACATCATAAATGGATTGGCCACAACTTAATGTTTGATATAAGTAATATATTGAACTTTGGCTGAAATATGGAACCTTGTTGGAGCTATATTTTGGAAGTTTAGAGGTTGGCTCTGTTGTGTTTAATGTGGTGTATTTGGAGAGAGTGGAATGCACGGAGCTTTGAAGATATAGATTATGTTCAACACTTTATACACATGGAACCTTCAGTGCTAGAGCTAAAAAGGATTATGTGGTGTATTTCGAGACTTGAGTGCTAGAGCTAAAAAGGATTATGTTCAACGCTTTGTACACATGGAACCTTGCTTCCACTTCCTTTCCAAAACAATGGAAATCCATCCTTTATAGGAGCACATCATACCCTTCTTCTTTTTTTTTTTTTTTGATTGGAACTTTTATTCATCTTTTCCCTTGATTAGGGCTTCTCTTATATCCTTCTTGTGTACTAGGGTTGCACCCCTCTGTGCTTTTCTAATGAGATTGAATTACTTATGAAAAAAATATTTTCTTTTCCTTTTTATGGTTTCGTTGGTGTATCTATTGTGAGTTTTATGCTAGTCATGCCAGTGGTCTTTGGGATCTAATAGCATCTCCTCTCCCCATAAGTATGTGGAGGGTGATGGTCACAGGTTCAATCACGTATGGTTGCTGGGGTTTTGAATTTACCTATCTTAAAGAGCGTAGTTCATGAAAATGGTGCATTCTGTATCATCTCTCTATTTTGGATAAATTAGTCAATATATAAATATAAAGACATACATCGACATGTAAATATGCACATACATGTGCTTGTCTCTGCTGGTTTGTATAGTATGAAGAAGAAATAACAGTTAAATTTTAGATGAGGATTGAACCCCACCAAGGTCTGTTATACCTGCTGAGAGATTATATTGATTTGTCTCATTTTTGGATCCTATTTTTAGTAGATCTGGGATTAGATCAATTAGAACACATGTAGATGCATGTTGAATTTCATCAATTCTATTGGATTTGGCTAACAATGGTTGATGAAATTAGTGTTTGTGTATGCTCTAGATTATTTTGTTTTGCTCATATTACAAAACAATGGATTTCTACTTAGAACAAAGAGACTCGACTTGGTAGCGTGTGGTAAATCAACTTTGGGACCTATATTCTCTTGGATTACTAATGAAAATAGCTGGGGGGGGGGGGGGGGGGTTGGGGGTGGTGGTGGGTGAAAGACCTTTTGAAAGAAAGGAACTTGATGTACTTGCTATAATCATATGAAGGTTCCCCAATCAGATGTAAATATTGCCCAATGCAAACTAAGCCTGATACAAGTTTCAAAAAATATTTGGCTAATTCTATGGATGGGGCTAAGCCTGATGCAAATATACCAAAAGAGAAGATATATATGGTTGATTCTGCAAAGAGTTTATTCTCCCCTTATTTGGGTCCTTTCTTTATGAGTTGATTGTAAGTGATTTAATTATGAAAATAAAACTTAAAGTTGTGGACCCATGGAGGTTGTAGTTTTTGATAACCTTTCTATCCATCTCTCTCGGAAGTTGTCGGTGAGTTGCCAAATGGTGTTGAGGTACCGGTTATACAGTCTGGAGGCTTCATCTCAAGTGTTGTTGACGATGTGTGGGCTCTTGCTGTAAAAAAAGGGAAGTTTTTCTCCCTCATAGGTTTTCATCCCCTCTGGTCCGTGCTTTCCCTTGGATTGCTTTTCCTCATAGGAGACCTATCTTATTGGGGATAAAGGTTATGGACTTGCCTTGTTTGCTCTGGCTGGGATGAAAGTGGGTTGTGATGGGTGGCATAAGCAGCTTGCTCTCTATCCGTCACTTTATTGGGATGTGGAGCTGTTCAATGGGGTGGAAGTCTTTCTTTGCTCCCCTCTAAATTCCTATCCCTTTGCTATTTAGGGGAATTCTTATGGCTCAAGTTTTGATTACTCAGATTGGGTGGTGCAAAGAGTGAAGGAAATTGATCGGGTTGTGGGGGTCTCATGTGTGGGTTTTGAGGAGCTGTTTTTTGCTATTTTGACAACTATTGAAGTTGAAGCTCGTCATAGACATTAGGGCCCAGCCTCTAGTTCTAAACGAGGGAACAAAGGTAGTAGGGAGTTAAGAAGGTTGGAGTGTTTTGTCAATTACGATTCAGAAGGCGAGAGCTCAAGCTGTGGTAAAGGTAAGGAAATAGGGTTATTAGTTTTTAATGAAGCCTAAACTGTTATCCTAGAATGTGAGAGGGTTGAATGAAAGGGATAAATGTTTGAGAATGAGAAACTTACTCAGAGAATGGAAGGTTGACATTGTCTGTTTGCAAGAAACTAAGCTTGAAGTCATCTATCGTAGTGTCTTGCTTAGTTTGTGGGGTTGCCATCATGTGAATTGGTGTTGTTTGGACTCTAGAGGGGCTGTAGGTGGTGTTTTGATTATGTGGGATAGGAGGGTGGTGGAGAAGATCAATGAGTGTGTGGGGTAATTCTTGTTGACTGTCACCTTTAGAAATGTTGAGGATCATTTCACTTGGGCCTTTGTGGGCGTTTATGGCCTAAATTCTAATAGGGATAGTAGCCTCATTTGGGATGAGTTCTGGCATGCTCAGCTGGTGGAATTTGCCTTGATGTATTGTGAATTCAATAGTACCAGATTCCCAAGTGAGATTAGGCGATGCTCGTTTATGCCTAGCTATGGTGGATTTTTCTTGATTTCTTTTTTGATTAGGGTCTGATGGACCTCCCTCTTGTTGGCGGAACTTTTACGTAGTCAAATAATCGGGAATGATTCTCTTGGTCTAGAATTGATAGATTCTTGGTCTTCTTGGAGTGGGAAGCCCAATTTCCTAGTGTGTCTTAGAGGTGGCTTTCTAGACTTTGCTCGGATCATTTCCTGATCCTGCTCGACTATCGTGACTTTCATAGGGGTAGTATGCCCTTCAAATTTGAAAACATGTGGCTAAAGTTTGAGGGTTTCGCGGACACGGTGAAACAGTGGTGGGACTCTTATCTTTTCCAAGGCACTTCGAGCCTCATCTTAGGTAGCAAGCTCAAAGCTTTGAAAGTTGATTTGAAGAGATGGAATAAGGAGGTGTTTGGCAATGTAGAAAGAAGAAGAAGATCCTTCTGGAAGAGCTTCGTGTTTTTGGTATCATTGAAGAAGGGAGGGCCTTAGATGCTGATGAGAATAATAAGTCTTTATTTTTCAAAACCCTGTATCTTTGGACAACTGTTTTTGTTTCTCATTTGGTGCTTAGTTATCATGATTTTTTTGTCTTTTTTGCTCCTACTAGTTAGGTGGCCTTTCTTGTATACTCTTTGTATACCTGGGGGCGCCCAATGCCTTTAATAATATCTCTTGATTACTTATCAAAAAGAAGCACAAAGCTTAAATGCTTACTTTTGTTGAAAGATGCTTTAGAATATAGATTTCTTGATTAGTGAGGCAAGATACATTGGTGTTGGAATTTTATTAATTTATTGCTTAGGAATGTGGGAATAACTAAAGTTGTTGGTAAGAGATACCTAAGGATGATTATTTTTGTTATCATACATAATTCCTAAAGAAGGAGAGATAAAGAAAATGTCAGTCACATAATCTGGTGGAGATGAATGAAGTTGGTAGTTGGTCTTTCTGCTGTTTGATTTATTTACTTATGTGCAATTTATTGGGAAATTTTGTCAGACAAGAAACGATCTGCTATTTCGTTAGATAATAAGTATTTTCCTTGAGAAACATTGATTTGAAGATGTTGAGAGGGGTTAGCATCAAGCGTAGAAAGAAGAAAACTGTAATTAATAAATCAAATCGAACAGTGTGCCATCAGGCATTGTAGTTAGGTGATATCTCTACCAGAGAAAAAAAGGAGGCATAAAGAAAAGAAAAACAGAGCGAGTTCCAGTTTTGTTGAAGAGTTGATGTGCCTAGTTCATTTGGACATGAATGGTTATGCGCCTTGGAGGCCCTATACGTGCACATCTGTCGTTGGGATAAAATATGGCATCCTGTGGAGGCTTTTGGCCATTTTAACTTTACGAGAAATGTTTTCCGAGATCTTGTAGGTTGAACATTGATGCTATTCCTCTTATTTAGCTGGGAAGTAAAAAGTCATTTTCTGCAAAATACTTAAGAGGAGGTGCAGATTTGAAATGATAGTTCAAAGAGTAGTTAGATGAAGAAAAAATGGATCCTTTTGGGAAACGGAAAGTGAAATGGAGATGAAGAATTTGAGTTTGAGATTTATATTCATTGTGTGATATATTTTGGGCTAAAAGTTGAGACGTACTTGGTTGCGGAGAGGTGATAAGACAACTAAATTCTTACATCTTATGGGTTTTATTAGGAGGTTTATTTTTTTCCCCCTTAGCCTGGATGTAAGAAAATTTGGAGTTACTATTGTCAAGTCCTGTATGAAGGGCCATAGACTGCCTTCAATAGTTAACTTATGGTGTGTGCCTTGTTATGTACTGGTTGGGGAATATCTGTAATTGAGATGTTGGATAGTTGGAGAGGGCTAGGAGGGTGTGGCTAGGGATGGTGTAGACTGCAGGTCAGTGCTACATTGCCTGATGTGAAGCAGTTGGAACGAGCATTTTGAGTGCATCAAGATATTGCTTCACAAATGCAAGAGAATGTTTTTTTGTTGTTGATGAATAATAATAATTTGATTGACAGAACCAATCTCTTGCACAAATGCAAGACATTGTTCTACTCTTCTGGCTCTCAGTTGATCCGAGATTTGGTTATTCTTTGTCCTTTATCAATTTCATAAATTTTCATAGTTTTTGGTTCTGATTGTTGTCGGTTAGGCTGTAGTTATTTCTGTATCGCATGAGTCCTTGGGCATTGCCTTTTCTTTCTTACTCATAATTTATATTTAAGGAAAGAAGAACTAGTAAATTTAATTTCACCTTTCTTGATAAATGCAATTGGCCCAAACCCTTTGGAGAGAGAAACTTCTTCTCCTGATTGGGGATTTTGGATGACAATAAAATTGGGCTTCTAGAAGGCTTTCTCATACTTTATAGAAACTAGTGGCACCTTATTAGCACTCTTTGTTGCAAAATATGTAGGTTGGTTAATTTGGCTGTAAGGATATGAAGTTAGTAGCATTCTGTTCTCTTGAAGAAGTTCTCAAAATTCAATGTGGTAATAATAAGTATCTTTATTAGATTACAGGTAATGAGCTTTAACTCGAATAGCACCTCATCCACTTGCAAAAACAGGGTGTAGGGTGAAGTCATGGGTTCAAGACTCATTGGGTCCAATGAAGCTTTAGCGTTGGGATTACGTGGACTATTCCGACACTTATGTCCATTGGAATCCGAACTGTTTTAAGGGGGGCCCAGGATTGGGAGCTTGAGTCCCTTATTGCATTCCTCAATATTTTGTAACCTTTACGAGAGAGACAGATAAAATGTTGTGGTCCCAAACTTGTAATCATAGATTTGAAGTGAAGAGCTATTACAATATATTATAGTCTGGTGAGTCTTCTCTTTTTCATTGGAAAAGCATTTGGAAGGTGAAGGCTCTACTTCGTATTGCTTTCGTCACTTGGACGGTAACTTTGGGTAAATACTTACGATCGATAACCTTAGGAGGCGGGTTCTTACCTTGGTTAATTGCTGTTGTCTTTGCAAGAAGATCAATGAGACCGTAAACCACCTCCTCATCCATTGTGAGTTTACCAGCGAGATATGACATTTGGTTCTCTCCTTATTCGAGTCTCATGGGTCATACCTAGCAATGTTGTTGAGCTTCTTCAATGTTGGAAGACACAAGGGCGGGGACAATCTAAAGAGGTCATATGGAAAGTCATCTCTACTTTACTAATGTGGGGCATTTGGAGAGAAAGAAATCCATGTCTTTTCGAGGACCGCAAGTCTAATGTACTTCAGCTAAAATCCTCTTTATTGAGTGCCCTCTTAGATTGATTTGTATCTTTGGTTCCTAATTTCTTTTTCTCTAATCTTGTAGATCTTGTTGACTTTTTAGATTTTTGTCCCCAATACTATTCAGCGAAAAAAAAAAAGAAAAAAAGAAGACTCATTGGGTCCATAGTTAACCTACCAATAAAAATGAAAAAGTACCATTATAACAATAGAGTAAGTATGAAGGTACATAATTGCTAGTCAGGTTCTTTTCAAGAATCACCCATTATCTGAAAAGTTTCCAAGTATCTTACCTCACTTTTACATGAGTGTATGTCTTTGTAATATTAATAATATTTATTGGTCCTACTATAAAGTTCCAGTTTACAGCTTATATATATAAAAAAAAGGTTCCAGTTTACACTACATTCCCTGCAACTAAAGTTTTAAATTAACCTGTTAATTTGATGGACCGTCTAGCTAGATTTAGGAAAGTTTTTGCATTCTGTGGTTAGCACACTTGTTTTGCCACGTGACTATATGCCAGCAGGCTATCGTAATGAACTTGTATACCTGTATACCTTTTCTTTTTATTAGTTTTCAGGCCGTCCTGTTTTATGATGTAGGATTAGAGACTGAATGCTGGATCAGCTATTAGAAGGCATATTCTTTAGTGCCATTCACAGCTGCTTATGTGACTATTAATTTTTGATTGCATTTTTAATTTGATGCTGTACATTATTTTTTTTCCAGTTACAGAACATTCTTCTGTTTATTTAGGTTGGATTTATATGAATTTGATTCTAATTTATTTTCAAACATGGAACCTCAGGTATTTTATTGTTAAAAGTTGCAACCGTGAAAATTTGGAATTATCTGTACAACAAGGAGTATGGGCAACTCAAAGGAGCAACGAAGCTAAACTGAATGAAGCTTTTGACTCTGCCGAAAATGTGATTTTGATTTTCTCAGTCAATCGGACTCGACATTTCCAGGTAGATTTTGGATTCAATATCCTACATGGGATATTGATTCTGTGCTCTAGATCTGTGTAGTTCTTGATGATTACATAGCTTACTAGGTTTTACATTCCATCTGGTCGGTTGAAATCTCTGTTTTTGTTCTTTCAAAGTAAATGCAAAGACGTATATGTTTTGTCAGGGTTGTGCCAAGATGACATCAAGAATTGGTGGTTCTGTAGGTGGGGGCAACTGGAAATATGCACATGGAACTGCACATTATGGCCGGAATTTCTCTGTCAAATGGTTAAAGGTATGTGTTCGTTTCTCGATGGTACCAACTTATGTCAGGCATTTTCTCCAGTTTTCGTTAATATGTCACCTGCCTCAAAAATTCTTATGCTGCGAATGATGACAAAAACCATGATCCTGGCAAGGTTGCTGTTCACCCTACCAAATGCCTTATGAGTTCTTTAATTTTATTGTATTTCTCTTTTCAAGTCAATTTGAGTTCCAAAAATTTGGTATGCACATGTTAGAGGAGCTTCATTCTGTTTTTCATTTCTTTCTTGAGATTCATGTTACAGATCAATGCACTTGTTTTGTGAAATGCAATTATATATTGTAGAAGGAGCTTTCAAGATATGTATAACATTTACCTGAGTCGGTTTTTCTGAAGCTTTAAGTGAGATTAAAATTTATGTGGGATTTCTGAACTTTTGGCATTTGTTTGAAACTCTAATAGCCTAATATGGAGACAGGCAATGATAATAGAGCAGAAAACCAAATAACTCATGGCTTTATAGTTTTATGTACTTGTATAAATTGGATAAGTAAAAGTTTGTCACAGCTAATTGTAATTTCTTATATGCAGTTATGTGAATTGTCCTTCCACAAAACTCGCCATCTACGGAATCCATTCAATGAGAACTTACCAGTGAAGGTATTATTTTGTGCCTTTTTTTCTTTTCTTCTTAAAGCTGAACTTGTGCTGATAGTCGAGAGTTGTTTTTCTGTTCTTTTTGTTGCTGCTGCTGTTGATTTGTTCTTTTCCTTCTGCTTCTCTTCTTCCTTCTTGTTTTTCTTATTGAGCTTGAACTATGGCCAGGCTTGGGCTAGACCAAACCATTGAGATAGGTGCATTAAGTTGCCTTGAGCCTGGCTCTGCCTAGCCTCACATAGAGATTGGATTTAGTAAATCGATCCTCACCTGCCCTTTAAAGTACACACACGAAGGCCTACATGCGTATGAGACTCACTGCTGTCTGCACACACAAACAGTCATGTATGTGAGGGATGTGCTAGTCTCTCCACCTTGTGGTGTATTTTAGCTGCAGCTTGAATTAAACTGACCAAGCAACCACACTATTTGTCAAGTTTAGCATAAAAAGCTTCATTTGTAATCTGTTTTTTTCCCCACCTTCTCCATTTTACTAGTCCTAAATCCTGCTCAAATAGTTCTCGTGAAAGGGATTGCAGAAACAGCTCTACAGGAAATAGTATCCAAAACTCTTTGTTGTCGTTATGATATCATTTTTCTTCAGGAATGATAACTGGAGTTCGAAATTGATACTAAAACCAATATGGATTTGATTACACAATTGGGTGGTCTGCTCTAAATTTTAGGACCGCAATGTTATTCAAGTAAAAATGCGGGATTTTTACTTCATTATACAACTTTACTTATTAAAGAAGAATTGCAGGATCTTCATATAGAAGTATTTAATTCCCTATAAGCCTTCTGCTTATTTATTTATTCTTTCTTTTTTCTATGTGATTTTCATTCTTGATTTATAGAGATATTAACGACAACATTCTTTTAGAGCTCTTCTTTTTCTGTAGAAAATTATGGAGCTCGCTTTCACAGTTGTTTGGGATTGTATGAGTTATGCCTCCAAGGGTGAGGGATTTGTTGGTGAGTTGGGAGGGACAATTGGGACAACGTTAAGGTTTTGGAATTGTGGAGGTTGGCTTCTTTATGTTTAATGTAGTGTATTTGGAGAGAAAGGAACACAAAGAAGGAAGAGATGTATGTGTTTTTTTTGAGTGGGATGTCATTTTTGTTCGATCGGTTCAAGAGTGGGAGGTGGATTTGGTTTCTCCTTTCTTTGATCGGTTGTATTCTTGCAAGGTTTCCCTAGGCAGTGTTGACCATATTTGCTGGTCTTCGTCCAAGAAGGGCAAGTTCGAGGTAAAATCGTTCTACAAGGCCTTGTCCATATCTAATCATGAGGAGTTCCCTTGGAAGAGCATCTGGCGAACTAAGGCGCCTCAGCGAGTGGCTTTTTTTGGGTGGACTGCGGCCCTAAGCAAAATTCTGACTCATGATATGCTGTGCAAGAGGAACATAGTGGTAGTGGAGTGGTGTTGTATGTGCAAGAAGACCGGAGAGTCAGTTGATCATCTTCTTCTTCACTGTGAGCTTGCAAGTGCTCTTTGGCACATGATTTTTAAGCGGTTTGAGTTGCATTGGGTCATGCCTTGTGGGGTGAGGGCCTTGTTTGATAGCTGGTGGTCGGGAGGGCGTTCTCGAAGTGCGGTTGTGTGGAAGATGATTCCTCTGTGTCTTATGTGGTGTATTTGGAATGAAAGAAATGCTAGATGTTTTGATAATTCCACTAGGACCATAGAGGAATTGACTCATTTTTTCTTCTTTACTCTTTACTATTGGACGGCCGCTTGGCTAGCTCCTTTAGTGATTAGTTTCTCTGATTTTCTTTTTCATTTCTCTCACTCTTAGGCGCTCTCTGTGTATACTTCCCGTGTATATGGGTTGCGCTCCTTTGCGCTTTTTATATAATCATTACTTATAAAAAAAAAAAGAAAACAAGGAGCTTTGAAGATTGTGAGATGGCAATGTTAGAGTTAATGAAGATGCTGTTCCAATCCTTTTATACATGGATAGTAGCTTTGTTTAGATTGCCTGTTTCTAATTTTCTTTTTTGAATATTTGGAGTTTTGTTCTTCCTTTTTTATACCTTAGGGGCTCTCTTATATACTTTTTGTGTACTAAGGTTAGTAGGTTACACTCCTCGTTTTTAATGAATTTGAATTACTTATTAAAAAAAAAAAAAAAAGAACTCTGGCACAATACATTTGCCAAAATAAGATCTTGGCAGATATTTGGTTTTGCTTATTGCTGAAAGACGTCAGGAAGAAAGGTGGTCTTTGCACAAATAAATCACAATAGGCATCCCCATTTTCCCTCTATAGTTAATACCATGTGAATACAATGTGCTGGGAAGCTAAATTGGTATTCACCTGTCATTCTGTCCCTCCATAATGATTGATTTAGAGAGAGATTGATGACAACATCGTCTTAGGACAGGTGCAGTATGTTTGCGTATAAAGGAGCTACCTAGATATTTGGTTTTGCTCCATTATTGAAGAGGCACGCGGGGGTGGGGGTGATCTTTACACAAAGAAAATGCAATGGAAATCCCCATTTGAAATAGCTTGTAAATCTATAGTTAATAGCATGTAAATAAAATGTGGGAGGAAGACAAATTGTCTGGGTTGGACACTTGGTGTTCATCTGTCATTACATGCCTATCCGTAATGGCGGATCCTGCAAAGTACATTGCTTTTAAATGTTAAAATTTAAATTTTGCTTATGCATTGAAAAGGTAATTTTCTGAAAGCCAAAAGCCAATGTTTTCTTTAAGTTGAAGCTAATTATTGTTACGAAAAGCAAAATACATACCAATAGAAAGCGAATAAAGTATGCTGATTTCCTAATTGTACTTTCTTGGGAGAAGTTGAGTTAACCAATGCTGATTTTGGTGATAATCCTTGAGAGAGCTTCTGGTGACATTTTCTGGAGTAAGGAGGAAACATATTTTTCTTTTATTGCTTCTATTTTCTAGCCAAAAGGGCAGAGGAAAGTGATAGTTGCTTTTTGAAAATGAATTGAAAGGACAACAACTCTTGCAAAGAAATATTGTAATTAACTAGGTGACTCTCCATGTTTGTGCCAATCTTGGCTTCCATTTCATCACTTTCTTTACTTGCTATGATTTCTATTCTCAATATTTATATCTGGCTTGTGAGACACATAGCTTGTGGCCCTGTTTTAGCGTGAGCTCCAACTGATCTCATTGTTATGTATTTGTTATCGCAGATAAGTAGAGACTGCCAGGAGCTAGAGCCTTCTGTTGGTGAGCAGTTGGCTTCCTTGCTTTATCATGAGCCAGATAGTGAACTTATGGTATGTTTTCTTTTGATTTATTTTGGGATGCAGCATATTTGATTAGATGACAGGTTTATGAAAAAGAGGAATAAAGGAAAACTAGAAAAGAAAAAGGAGCGAAATATACGGAAAATGGGAATGTATATGTATCTTGTTAGCATGAAGCAGGGGTTATATAAGTATTGGTGTATGTATGTAAATGGAAGTGTTTAGAATATTATCACACATAAGATACTAGATTTGGTGTGTTGAAATACATACCTATTGTTCCCAAACCCCTCTCAATCTCTCAGCAAATGATACCTTTTCCTAGGCCAGAGGAATATTAAAGCGTGTTTATTTTTTAAAAGAAGTTAGTGAGAAAGATTTGCCAAGGTAGATGGGGCAGTAATAGGGTCCTTGTGCGGGAACAAGGTGAGAAATAATTTGATAATAAATTTTGACACGGTTAGTTTTTTTCTGTGATCTTGATGGCACACTACACTCTAGGTATTGCTATTGAAGGGACATGTAGAAATAACAACCCCAAGTTCAACGTCAAATCTAAATTACTTTGATAATAATAATAATCTCCATGTCCCAATAATCATCAGCTGTAAAAGGAGATAAAATCTCTCAGTATGCAGTCTTGTAAGAAATAAGGCCTAACATTCGGTGGACCTTCTCTCAAGAATTTTAAGAACACAGAAAAGCCAGTTAGATGATATGCTAATCCTATTATGGAGGCCTTTGAAGATGATTATCATTGGGTTGTTAAGGTAGCATGCCCTAAGTACTCTTGCGAACTTGCCTACTTATTATTTGTCTCTCTTTCCTATTCCGGTTAGCGTTGCCAAGCGCATAGAGAAACTTCAGCGTAACTTCTTATGGGGTGGGCTAGGTGACGAGTTTAAATACCATCTAGTGAAGTGGTCGAAGGTGTGCACTCCAATTAAGGAAGGCGGGTTGGGGATCAGAAATCTGGTGGACTTTAACCGATCACTTCTAGGAAAATGGTTGTGGCGCTACGGTATGGAAAGAGATGCTTGGTGGAGGGTTGTGGTGGATGCGAAGTATGGGAGCTTATGGGGAGGGTGGTGCTCTTTGGAGTGTGGAGGTACTTTTGGGGTCGGGTTATGGAAGAATATTAGGAAGGATTGGGATACTTTCCAAGGCTTTACGCGTTTTGAGGTGGGGGAAGGGATTAGGGTTCGATTTTGGCATGATGTGTGGTGCGGTGATACGGCTCTTAAGGCAGCCTTCCCTAGTCTTTTCAATATGGCTTGTGAGAAGGATGCCTCAGTAGCGGCTCTCTTGGAGGTGAGTGGTGGCCACAACCTGTGGAATGTGACTTTTTCTAGAGGGGCTCATGATTGGGAGGTGGATGTTTTTGCCTCTTTTTTCCAGTTGTTGCAGTCTGCTCAAGTGAGATGAGGGTGTGAAGATAGGTTGTGGTGGACCTCCTCCAAAAGAGGCCAGTTTAAGGTCAAATTTCTTTATGCGTCCTTGGCTGGTTCAGGAAGGAGGCACTTCCCTTGGAAGAGTGTATGGCGTACACATGCTCCGCCGAGGGGAAGTTTTTTTGTGTGGTCGGCAGCTATGGGCAAAATTCTGACCCTAGACAACCTAAGGAAGCGGCATGTGATCGTGACAAACAGGTGTTGGATGTGCAAGAAGGATGAGGAGACGGTGGACCACCTTCTTCTTCATTGCGAGGTAGCTTACGCTTTGTGGTGCGCCTTCTTTGGGCGGTTTGGATTGTCTTGGGTGATGCCGAGACGGGTTTCGGACCTGCTCGCTTGTTGGTGGTCTATGGGAAGGAGAGGGAGCGCTGCGGTTTGGAAAATGGTGCCTACTTGCTTCTTTTGGTGCATTTGGAGGGAGAGGAACAATAGGTGTTTTGAAGATTTGGAAGGTTCTTTGGAAGACTTACTATCCCTATGTCTCCACACTTTGTATCTATGGACTGTAGTGTATGTCTTCCCGGTGTCGATTAGCTATAATGACTTCCTTGTTCGCTTTTCTCTCTCTAGCTAGGTGATCCTATTGTATACTCCCGGTGTACTTTGGGGCGTCTTTACGCTTTCAATAAAACTGGCTTTTACTTATCAAAAAAAAAAAAAAAAAAAAAAAAAAAGGTAGCATGCCCCAAGTCTAAGGACAAGAGGGAACTGTTAAATTTAAGAAGCTCCATTAACTATGGCGATGCTATCTCTTCCTCTCGATGCGGAAAGGCAAGGCTTATGTCATGTAGTGTCATGTATTCTTTGAGGGTTTCAGGTTTTGAGCGTTTTTGGTGGGTTTTTGGGTTTCTTTTGTGGGCTAGCTTTGGCTATCCTGTGTATACTTCTTGTGTACTTGGGGACATCTCACTTTTATCAATAAATATTTCATTACTAATAAAAAAATAATAATATGTTAATCCTAACATTACTTGTATATTCCCCTTGTAATTGGCATAGAGGTGAAGTGAATGAGAAGAACCAACAATGATGCATTGGCTCTTGTAGCATGAAAATATAGAATGATGCATTGCATTATGGATGGAGTTAGGTTCAATCAGACTCTACCCAATCCTCCACCCTCTGGTTGTGTTGGGTGAAATTCAGTGGAGGAGATTATGATCTAGAAGAACTGCTTGCTAGTGGAAGATGGATTACGCATAGTCAAAGTTCATTGCTAGAAATGGTTTATTTGGATTGATATACTTGCGTTGTTATATTTGCCAATGGTATACCATGCGTTACAGGACAACAGTATTAAATTTTGAGATAATTTAAGAGGGGGGAAAATAATGGCTACAAAGATTATTTGGAATATGATATGTAATACGATTATCTGCACTGAGAAGAACTACTACTAGCGATGCTTTGAGAATCAGTATGCAGGCATTAGGATACTCCAGAATAGAACTTCAGTTTTTCTTTTTGATGGCAAGGAACCCCTAGAACTTCAATTTTGTATGCATAAAATGCTTTTATTTTGTTGCCATATAAATTTTGTATGAAATTCTAAAATAATATTTTTATCTTTGTTTTCTCCTTTTATCTTGAAATACTTGACATTATAAAACATCTCCCATTGGATCATGGTTTTTCTTTATTGTTGTCTGTTTAGACACATTTTGGAGGTTGTTTTGGTTCAGTAGCGAGCAATCAGTTTACTGACCTTATAAAAATTTTAACATTTGGTAGAATTAATTATTGGACATCAAGATCCCATTAGTGCAATCAAACTGTTTCCCAAGCCTGCCAGTGACTGGCATCTTTTTGTGATGAATTGGATGGAGACACCCTAAGAACTGCATAGCACTACATTATGCCCTCTCTTTGTCTGTCATTTTAAATGGTCAGAAGTGGATGAATCTGATCGTTGTTGTCTTTTTGTCCTTGGGTACAGGCAATTTCACTTGCAGCTGAAACAAAACGAGAGGAGGAGAAAGCAAAGGGAGTCAATCCGGACAATGGAGGAGAAAACCCGGGTATTGTCCCATTTGAGGACAACGAAGAAGAGGAAGAGGAAGAAAGTGAAGAAGAGGAGGAGAGCTTTGAGCAGGCTCCTGGGGCAGCAACTCGGGGCAGAGGAAGGGGCCGGGGAATTATGTGGCCCCCTCACATGCCGCTAGGACGTGGAGCCAGACCTATGCCTGGGACGCAGGGGTATCCCCCTGTAATGATGGGTGCTGATGGGTTATCTTATGGACCTGTTACACCAGATGGGTTTCCTATGCCAGATCCTTTTGGTGTGGGCCCCCGTGCTTTTGCACCGTACGGTCCAAGATTCTCTGGCGATTTTACAGGACCCACACCTGCTATGATGTTTCAAGGGCGGCCTTTGGAACCTGGGGTATTTCCAGCCGGTGGGTTTGGGATGATGATGGGTCCAGCGCGTGCCCCCTTTATGGGAGGGATGGGGGTTGTAGGTACAAATTCAGGTCGACCCGGCCGGCCAATGGGAATGCCCCAAATGTTTCCACCACCGCCACTACCATCCTCTCAAAACACCAATCGGGTTATGAGGAGAGATCCGAGGGTTAATGATCGGAATGACAGGTATAGTGCAGGTTCAGAGCAAGGCAAGGGTCAAGAGATGCCGAGTCCGGGTGGTGGGCAAGATGATGAGACACAGTATCAGCATGGATTCAAGGCTCACCATGAAGATCAATACGGTGCTGGTAATAGCTTCAGAAATGATGAGAGTGAAAGTGAGGATGAGGCACCAAGGCGGTCAAGGCATGGAGAAGGGAAGAAGAAGCGGCGAGGCTCAGAAGGAGACGCTACCACTGCCTCTGATCACTGACTGATGCCACCAGCCAAGCAGCAAAATGAGTGACTTTTACTAACCAGAGAGGCCATCGCTTTTACCTGCTTTCTGGGAAACATGATCAAATTCAAATTCTTCGCGAGTTCTTTTGTTGTAATTTGAGAAATTTGGGGTGGTGAATTTTTGTCCTTTTTAAATTTGTTCAAAATGTTTGAATTTATTGCTAGGATGTGTTATATTAATGTAGAATGTAGCAAATGATGGGAAGGATAATGAACAGATAAGGGGACTTAGTATTGATCTATACTAACCTACATGTAAATAAATTTGTAGAAAACATTATTGTATCAGTAGGCTACAAAGTTGATTTACAAATTCTCCATTTACTAATAATGATAGAAATATATAAATGCCTCAAGTGTATTTTGTAGATTACTATTTTGCAAGCCAAAAGTTTTTAAGAGGGTGTGAAAAACAAGACTCTTGAGATCGCATAGGGGGATGTCATCTGGATAATTACCAGCAAAGGGGATTAAGCTCCCCCTTTCAATTCTCCAGAATTGTAAGGGACTGCAATTCTTTCGATCCAGACCGTTTGATGTAACAAACGGTTTGGAATGTGCGATGTAAGTTGGATTGGGTAAAAGTTGAAAATCTAGGGTATTATAAGGGTTTGTAATTCTTAAAATCCAAATTGCTCATTTGAAAGGGATTTGTAATTCTTAAAATTCGAATTGCTCGTAAATAGTTGATCCGTACATTGTCGTTGAGTACTAGCCATTAGAGATTCAAGAAGGATTGGTTTACAAATTGATTAATAACTTTCACACAAAACATTTTTATTAAAACCAATCAAACACATATTTTTAAAAAAGTGTTACAGTACCGGCCCTGAAACAGTACCATTCCAGGGCCATTGGCAAACAGGGCCCTTGTTTTCTAAAGCTACTGATTGCTTTGCGCTTTGCATGTGGGTGGGTGTTGGTCTCTAAAGGCGGTGGACTTCTAAAAAGCACGAAGACTTGGAGAGAAGAGAAACGTAGTAGTATGAGAACGAAGTTTCGTGGAAACAAGAGAAAGAAAATACAAAATAAGGAAAGCTCTTGTTTTCTACAGCTACTGATTGCTTTGCATGTGCGTGGGTGTTGGTCTCTAAAGGCGGTGGACTTCTAAAAAGCACGAAGACTTGGAGAGAAAAGAAACGTAGCAGTATGAGAACGAAGTTTCGTGGAAACAAGAGAAAGAAAATACAAAATAAGGAAAGCTCTTGTTTTCTAAAGCTACTGATTGCTTTGCAGTTTGCATATGGGTGGGTGTTGGTATCTAAAGGCGGTGGACTTCTAAAAAGCACGAAGACTTGGAGAGAAAAGAAAAGTAGCAGTATGAGAAGTTTCGTGGGAACAAGAGAGAGAAAATAAAGGAACATAAGTGGGGCCCACGAATTGGTAGTAAAGTCCAACGAACAGAAAAAAAAAAAAAAAAAAAGGGTCTCTTTTTAGTAGCTGACTGGTCGAATTTGCCAATTTGGAGCCCTCTTTTTTCAACTTTTTTTTAATTTTTTTTTTTTAATTTTTAATTTAATTTTATATATATTATTATGTATTTTAGTGTTATGAGGCTAGGGTTTGATGTGAAGTTTATGTTGAAACTAGTTGCTCATATATTAGAACACTAGTGATTAACCAAGTAGACGACGGAGCGGCATAGTGGTTTGAGCTGGTCGAGAGTACAAGATTACTAACCAAAGACTCTTCAATTGAGATGGGCCAAAGCCCTGCTAGCGAAGGGGTGAACCGATAGCGAAGTTCACGGAGCGGGGTAGTACAAGGTATTTTGGAATTTTTCAAAATATGTCTGTACAATTAGGGTTTATGATTTTTCTATATATATATGTGTGTTATGATGTAACCCTGAATCATTAATAACAAAATACAATCGCACTCTCAGTGGATGTAGGCACATTGCTAAACCACGTTAAATCTGTGTCTTTACTCTCACTTTTAAATTCTATATTATTCATTATTGTTATGCACCAGCCTAATATTTTCATTATGAGTTTTTGAAATTATTTTATTTTTCGTTTTTCGCATATAACGAATACCGATGAATAAGTAAAATAGTTAGTCGGTAATATTTCTTTCATATGAGAGTCTACTAAATATTATTTATCTGTAAATTCACCTATCTAAATAAATTTTGAACTGTTCGGCTACCGATTTAAGTTTGTTTGGGATTGCGTTAGAAAGCTTAAAAAGTACATTTAATACCAAAAAAACTGTGCCAAACAAAAAAATGACTTGTTTTGTAAAAAAAAGGTAAAAAAATGCACATTTAGAAAAAGCTTAAAATACAGATTTGTCTAAAAATCTATTTTTGACTTTAAAAGCTCTATTTTTTAATACAATCTTAAACATGCTCTAAGACAGTTGGATCTATGTAGGCTTTTTCACATATTGCCCAAATTATTAAACATTTTAGACAACAAATTACTTGAGATTTCAATTCCTGTTATACCGAAGACAACATCCATTGTTTAGCACCATTCTCGTTCCAAATATCCCTGTAATTTTCCCTCTCTATGCAAATTTATTAGAGGGGAGGAGCTTCCTCCTTGTAGCCAAGTATTTTTTGTGAATACTTAAAAAAAAGAAAAAGAAAAAATAAGGTATTTTTGTGAATGTTCGTTTAAATTTTATTTTTTTTCCCTGTCATTTTAAGAATGATTAATCAACTTGATTAACCGCAACCAAACTGCCTGCGGCCACACAACTAATCAAAGTGGCTTTTAGCGAAGGAATTGAATATGATCCGTTATAATTTTGAGTGCATTCTACATAATTCTTCAGATTTTAATCATTATTTTTAAATTAAATAGTTGTAATAATTATTATTTTTGTTAATGAAAATAGTTACTTATTATTTTTAAAAATGATGAGAGAAATTTTAATTATTTTATCTAAAAATAATAATGCAAAATTATGCTAAGTAAAGTTAAGTAATTCTAGATGGTCTACTTGTATCCTACTAAGAATGGTGTAACTATTAAAATTACATTTTGATTAAAATTCAATAATGATCAATCACAAGCTCAATGATGATTTTAATAACTATATCATTCTTAGTATGACACAAGTAGGCCACCTAGAATTACTAAGTAAAGTTAGAGAAAATCGACATGGCATATAAGAGCATTCCTAAGAGGCTCAATAAAATAATAAAAAAGCTATTTTGATTAGTTTTGTAACAAAAAATCTCTACATTTTGGTCAACAAAATGGCTAAATTTATTGAGTTACTAAGATGCTAAACAAATTTGCTGAGCATTGTAGCTAAATAAATCATTAATTATATTAATTAAACAAAAATCTTGTTCTTTTTTTGTTAGGGGAGTAAGAAAAAAAAAAAAACAATTAAATAAAAAGTGAAAGTTGATAGCTAAAATACTTAACCAAATATAACTGCTTTAAAAAGGTGAATAACTAAAATAAAAAATAACCTATTTTTTAACTAAATATTTGTTAAGCAAATGTAAATGCTCTTAATACCCCCGACATATAAAGGGTAAACGTCTTTATTTATTTATTTTTTTGAAATGCTATACTCATTATTTTTTTTTTTTAAAAAAAGAATTAATTCTTAAATAATGTGTCACTATCTCTTAAAATGATGACGACATTTTTTTTGAAACATATCATACTCATTTATTTGATAAAAGTTGCGAGTCTAAAGCTCTTACAAACAGAACAAAAAAACTATAAAATAAATCGTTATTAAAATGCCATCACTTAAATCAACTTTTAAAAAGAAAAATTGGAAAAGTAAAAACATTTTCCATGCATTTTACATCATTTGCTCTGAAAAAGAAGTCGTGCGTATTTTATTCACATTCCCTTTCGTAGGAAGTTAGGAACATTCCAATTCCCAAAACCAAGATTGACGGATAGAGAGAGAGAGAGAGAGAGAGAGAGCGAGATCGATCTCGTTCCAATGGCAGACCTGAACGACGAGAAGCCTCTGAGGAAAATATCGGAGGCCTTCCAGGAGCTCGCGAACACCGTGAATTCTCAAACTGCAGACGTGGAGGTCGCGTCATTCTCTCGCGCCTGCTCCCATGTCTCGCCTCTCTTCGCCTGCTTGGGCATCGCCTTCAAGTTTGCTGAGATGGACTACGTCGCGAAGGTACGTGTGGAGCTCTCGATTTCTTTCAATGATTGCGAAAATAGATAATAAAAGCTCAACTCTTTTTGAGCCTAACCTCATCAAAGCATCATTTTCGTTTGATTGAATTGTGCTTTGTTGTTGTGTTAGATATTAGAACTAGTTTCTCAGTTTTCTTGGCAAACAAACAATTGAAATGGAAAATCTGAAATTTCAAATTTTAACGTTGTGTCAGTGTTTGTACCGTATGAATATCATCATTTAATTGATTAATTAATTGACTATTTTGTCATTTTTGAGTGTTTTAGTTTTCATTGATTTGCTGCTTGATAATACCAGGTTAATGATCTCGCGGGGGCGTCAAAATCGATCGGGACCTTGCAGGCTTTGCTGGAACGGGATGTAGAAGCGAACGCAGTAAGGAAAGGTGGTAGTCATTCGAGAAACCTCTTGAGGGTGAAACGTGGGCTTGACATGGTCAAGGTTCTCTTCGAGCAAATCCTAGTAACAGAGTATGTGTATCATCAACTTCTTTATGTAGCTTTTTGCTGTATTCTGGTGGCTTTTCAGGATGTGATAGCGTCCTGCTCTGTACAATTTCTAATTTGTACTGAATGTAGTTGGATGCACATTATCAGTTGAGTAGTGGGAAATGGTAATAAAACTGAAATCACGCTTAAGAGAGAACCAGGCTTAGCTCTACTCAAATATGATCCATATAATGCTACAAAAACCGAGAAAAAGAAGTTGAGTGGTAAAATTTCCCTTTGCAAAGGGGAACATGCTAGTGCAATGTATCAATCAAATGACTTTCTTTTTGATAGGGATTATTCAAGTATCCAATATCATTAAACCATTTTATTCTACACATAATACTTAGTTGTCATCTGCTTTTAAGAATTGGCCAGAATGGATCACATCAATTTGTAATCTTAGAATGCCCCCGTCCTGCCCCTAGTCCTTAGTGGGAAAAGGGAAAAAGGGCAAAAAAAGAAAGAAAAAGAAACTATCTATAATCTGAAAGGTTCATATTATGTAGTTACACAACAGTATAATCAACTAGGGAGGATTCATTCTCCCAAGATACAGCAACCTTGTTCAAATTTAAAAATTTGTTGAGGAACTCTAGAACCAAATGATTTTATGGTTAACCCCTATCCAGACCAAGAATTTGTGGAATGTAATTTTGTTGTTAGGCAGGAAGTAGTTTTGAAAGAATGCTGAAGAGTGCTGGTATGTATTTGTTAGGTCCTCTCATGGGGTACTTAAACATAGGAAAATGGATCGGTGGTGCTTTCTATAAGTTGCTTTTGGACGGAAGGACATGTAGGTGAAGATTAGATGGTCTGTTGGCTGTCAAGGATTAAAAAGAGGGAGGTAATTTCCTTTGAAGTATGGAGAGACAATGGAGAATTCCTTTAAAAGATTGAGGTGATCAACTGATTCCCCACCCCTGTACACATCATGGGAATTCGAACGAATTGAAAATAAGGATTCATTAATGGTTCTGGTATGCTTAATGTTGGGTCTACAGGAGGGGGTGGTTGCTTGTTTGGAGTGGTGGAGCTCCCTTTGCAAAACTCTCACTCTGTTTGTTCGCCATGCTTAGATTCTTAAATGCCCTGAATTGTATGGCTTGAATACACTTTTCTAGTACTTTTCTAATCTATATTTCGTGTGCCGTATACTTATGTTGTGTCCCTTGTCTTGCTCCCAAAATGAATTGGTCACTTACTAAAAAGAAAAAGTAACTTTAGCTTGCAGTGTTATCACACATAGCTATGGTATGGGACATAGTTGGATTTGTATATCTTCTTCTTCGTCGTCTTCTTCTTCATCTTCTTCCTTTTTTTTAATTTTTTTTTTTTTTTTTTTTCTTCTACAAATCTCAATTCGGCAAGTTATTGTTAGAAAGCATGGGACTTATGAACTAAAATCATTCTCAAGTCCCATAAAAAAAGTATGGGACTTGTACTAGGGATGTGCTCCTCTGTGCTTTTAATGAGATTTAGTTACTGATAAAAAAAGAAAAAAGAAAAGGTATGGGACTTGATTTGAGTTCCATAAATTGCCTGCTAAGTCAGAACTTGAATACTTGAGAATTAACTAATAGACTGCCCAAATGACTACCTGGTGATTATCCATAGGGAACGAGTATTGAAGTGGATTTTTGCCATGGTTGGTTAAGTGATAAACTGCCTGAGTATTATAAGGGAAGAAGAACTGATTGTAGACTCCTTGATGACCAGTTCATTTGGGTGGAATCAGGCAAGTTGCCCGGTTTATGTTGGAAATATTTACTCTTAATTGTTGCCCATCAAATTTGACTAGGATAAATTTTTGTTGAGACATCTCTATTTAGAGTGTTGCGTTGAACATTCACTTAGATAGAGAGATGTGGTAAAGAAGCTTTTTTACAAGTAAGAAAGCTTCTTTACCTGGAAAAATATGTATGTGTTTTCTCCAAATACGCATATTTAGTATTTGTTTCTTCAAAAACACAAACCATTTTTTGAAAAGTTTACCAAACAATTTTCTTAAGGACTCCAAAGACAATACTTTTAAATGCTGTCCTCACAGACAACATTTTAAATGTGGATCCCACTGAAAATACTTCTTAACTTTCTATTACATCAAATCTTTTTCAAACCAAAACACAAAAAACGCTTCACAAACATAGTCATGGTTTTGACCAAAAACATAGATAAAATATAAGCAAACAGTTACCATTTTTTTTCCTGACCTTTTTTGAAGTGGTCTGGTTCCCTTTTCTTTGCATATAAGCCTTAGCATGTGTATTAGGTGAAAGGATTTTGGCTTATCCTTGACTCATATTTGTTTATACAAACTCCTCCATGGAATTATATCACCTATTCTCTGTAGTAGTATCACTGGAGCACATGCCATACTTATTAGATTACCAGTCTGGCACAACCAATCGGGTTTCAGGATGGTGGAAGCTATTAGGCTGACCCTCACGAATCTATTAATTCAAAGGTGTTATCAAAACTTCGATGAGGGTTTATGTCAGCGTGATCTACAACTCCTTGTTTTTGTCCCACTTAAAGAAATTCAAAGTATACTTTACTTCTTTTTAAGGTAATAATTATTTACAATAATTTACATGTCTTACATGAATAGCTTCGGTAGATTTCTTGGTAAAAAAAGACAGAAACCGTCCCCCTGAAGATTCCAGATTGTCCAAATGAAGAAAAAACTCAAGCAGTGAAATTTTTTAATATTCCATCGAAGCAAGAAGAGCTAATGCTGCTTTAAATGCTTGGTTGCCGAATGCCTTAGTCATGAAAATATATCTTGGGCAAATGGCCTGCAAATCCCATAAGTGATTGGACACAAAAAGTTGATGTACAAGAAAATTGAAATTAATTATTTTTTTAAAAAAAAATCTCCTGCAATTGTTAAAAAATTAACCTGATTGACTTTGTTGTTGTGTGGTTAGCTTTATAGATGAAGTTAACAGTTTCTGACAATCATATGGCAGGGGAAATTCGCTAAAGGATGCAGCTTCCAAGTCTTATGCACAGGTATTGGCTCCTTATCATATGTGGGCCATCAGAAAAGCCGTAGCTGCAGGGATGTAT
The DNA here is from genome assembly GCA_036287905.1 of Corylus americana. Taxonomy (NCBI): domain Eukaryota; kingdom Viridiplantae; phylum Streptophyta; class Magnoliopsida; order Fagales; family Betulaceae; genus Corylus; species Corylus americana. The sequence goes on from CP125815.1 coordinate 24,705,410, forward strand.
GCACTCCCTACAAAGGCACAGCTATTGAAGAAGCTTAATGAAGATGGTGAGTTCATGAAGCAATTGGTACAATTATTTAGTTAAATATCTCAATAAAGTGCTAAAAATGAATACCTATTAACATGCTTTTAGTATTTGAACCGATTTTCTATCTAGTGCATTGCAATAGGTGATGCAGTTGGTTGGTTAAAAGCCATACCCTCGATTTCTTTACCTCTTAATTTGTCAAAAGCCTTCGGGGTCGGTGGCTGTTTCTCACATTGCTATGAAGTAAGGACATAGGCTTATTACCCCAAACCCAAGTTATACTTGCATCCTTAATGATCCATGTTCAATGAGGCTTTTCCAGCCAAAAATAATAAAAGTAAAAAGGACGGGCTTGGAATGAGCCGGAGACTCGGACATCTTGAGTCTGATTCCGCACTAAGAGTTCCCCTGAATAACCTGATACACAATTTTAGCAGGTGGGATTTTGTATCCGGAGTTTATTTTCTATGGGTGGGTTAGAAGGGTCCTGCCTTGTTGAGGTTTCTTTAGTTTTTTATGTTTCCAATTTAGGTAGCACTAATGGTATATGCTTTTGCGCTATGTTACTTTCAGAGGCATCGGCAAGGATTCAAATGCAAAGTTACGTTGCTACATCAGCTCCTGTTATCCGGTACATTGAGAAACTCTTCCTTTCAAGAGGATTGGGTGTTGATTGGTAAATCATGAGTTGTTATGTGACTACTCAGATTTATTTGATATGATCAATCTCTGTCAATTAGAATTATCCTGATATTATCATTAGTGTGTTTATATGAATACCATGAAATAATTGTATACTAAGATAAGCGTTATGGCAAAGTTAATGGGAGTTGGAATTTCCTGTAATGCTATCTTTGAGATTGTGATACTCATCTAGAGATGGAAAATCTGCTGGTGTTGTTTGTTGCTTGCAAATGGCTGAGTTTTTCCCTTGCTCTTCCAATGGCATTGGAAATTGTAACCTAAAATTGATCCATGGGCTAGTATGTATCAGCTTAAACAAACCCATAAACTGACTTACAAATTTGAGGTTCTCAAACTTCATTTAACTTTAATATTTTTTAAAATTCTGGAGTTTCTAATATAACAATGCAGTTTGAAATTTTTTTTAGGTTACCAACCATTACAACTGTAATTATTGACTATGCATTTATAATTAAGCTTTCAAGTGAACGTATCCTCTTTATTTCAAGTGAAATTAAAAAATAAAATTGTTTTATGATTTAGATTAAATTTCATAAGTGTAATAGTGTATGTATATATTATTGCAACCGTTAGATGAAACAAAATAAAGTTTTGAAGTAGTTAATTTACATTTCACTTAAAATAGAAAATAGAAACGATGGTATTCCACTTTTGAGATCATTCGAGAGATCTCAAGTGGAGCATTAATTGATACCGACTATAAATGAATTACAATTGCTACTCAAAGTGATGAGAGTAGTTTTCAAAATTGTGTTTGCATTATAGGTTTTTTCAAATTTATAATAAGAAATTACTTTTCATTAAGGCTAGTTTGTTTTGCGTAAAATAATTTACAGAAATGTTTTATGCATTTTTTGGTTTTTGATGCGACAAAAAATAATAGTCAACGAAAAATATTTTTGATTTGACAAATTTTTTTTTTTTTTTTTTTTAATTTGTATAAAATGGTTTTATTTTTGAAAATTATAAATCATTTTTTGAGTTTGAACTTTTTATTATCAAATCGACAGACCTAACTAGGACATCACTAGGACCTCGTCAAGACTTCATTAGCCAACATTCGAGTTTCTCAAATTCCTAAATCTGGCGTCTATTATATCTAAGGGTTCAAACAAAAGCCACATTTTATGGTCTCTCTAATTCCTAAATCTGGCGTCCATTATATCTAAGGGTTCAAACAAAAGCCACATTTTATGGTCTTATTAAGAAAACGAAATAACTCATTATATTTCCCAAATAAAAAGGTAATCCATAAATGGTCTTATTATTATTTTTTTAAAAGTGATTTATTTATTTTGTTTCTCTCTCAAAACAAAAAATAATGTACAACTAGTTTCTCTTCCAAGAGGTAGCTCAATCGGTTAGAACCACACTTAATGAAATGAAGGTCACTAGTTCGAATCCCCCTCTTCTCTCTTGTGCGGACATGTCCAAAAAAAAAAAAGTTTCCCTTCCAAAACAAAAAAAAAAATCCTTATGCTTCTTCTTCCTCATGTCAAAGTGAAATAAAATCTTAGCCTTTTTAACTTATTCCGGCAATTCTGAACAAAATAAATAAAAGAAAAAAAAAAAATTCAGCTTCAAGAAAAAAATCTCACACCCAATCCCCCAAACAACTTAAAATTTGTTCACACGTTTATGAACTAATTCAAAACATTACACTACAAGAAAATAAACGACAAACACGTTGATGTTAACAAACAAAATCATTTGTAGGGCTAGGTGAACATGAACTTACTAGATCTGAAGTTGGACGACACTTGCAAACGTACATATATTCAACTTTTTCAAGAAGAGGATTGTGTAATACTCGTGTATATATATATATATATATATATATATATTCCATAATTTCTTCTGCATAAAAGGTTGGGCGTTCTTTTGCATAAAAGGTTGGGCGTTCTTTGAGAATGTTCTCCAAACGTACGTATGTAATACTCTTTCCAATAAGAGCCTAGGGTTGCGTAATACTCTTTTCCATATTTTTATTATTATTATTTTTATTATTATTATTTCAGAATTTCTAGAAGAAGTTAAAAAATACGGATGAAAAGACGGTTGCGGTTAGTAGCTAAAACCGCTAACCGCAACCGCCTAGGCTGTTAACCGTTTGGTTAGCGGTTAACCACATCCGAATAACTGTTTCTTTACTAACCACTTTTTTTGGGCCGGTTTTGGATTGGTTTTGGGCCTCACTTTAAATAATTTTTCTTTTCCTTTTCATAGCCATTTTAACATTAGAAATTGTTATATACCAAAATCCTTGTTGGTCACTTTTTACGAATCTATACAACATATAATATAAATAAAACTACAACAATTTTTGTAAATCATCACTTCACTTGTAGTCTTGTACACAACATACAAATAAATATATATAATAAAACTATATATATTTAAAAAAAGAGTTAGCGGTTTTCAAAAACCTAATAACCGCTAACCGCTAGAATAACTGCTTTCAAAAGCGGTTAGTGATTAATGCGGTTAGCGGTTCTAAATTTTCACTCCTATTAAAAAAGCTAAGATTTTCTTTTACTTTGACATGAGGAAGAAGAAGCGTCAAGTTGTTTTTGTTTTGGGAGAGAAACAAGTTGTACATTGTTTTTTGTTTTGAGAGGGAAACGAAATAAATAAATCACTTATAAAAAAAATAAGTATATTTATGCGTTGTTTTTTTTTATTCTGAGAATATAATAAGTTATTTTGTTTCCATAATAGGTAGCATTTGTTTTTACCCTTAGATATAATGGACGACCAAATTTAAGAATTTGAGAATTCGAATTCGAGAGGCTCCGAAACCATCCGGATTATTTTAATACTATTTTCAAAAGTTTAAAAACTCTCAATTAAGGTATCAAAATTTCAATTACTTTACTCTGTTAGAATTTTCCGTTAAAATCTTGTCAAAATTATCAAAATACCCTGTTCTTTACATTTTTTCACTTTATTTTTTTATAATTGAAAATTTTGACAATATTTAATGGAAAATCTTAACGGAATGAGATAATTGAAAGAAATTAAAAATTTAATATTCTTAATTGAAAGTTTTTGAACTTTGAGGGGGTATGTAACACCTCGGTCCCATATATTAGAAGATGAAAAATAATCCACATAGAGTCTATGATTTATAAAGATAGTCATGAGTGCTACTTCCCACATTGCCTAATTATTAGGTGAAACTAAATTTTATAAAATATTACAAGGAATCTTTAAATTGACTAATCATTTTAAGAGTAATAAAACAAATATGGCTAACACTTCCCCTTTTGCGAGCTGCTCCTCAAGACATCGAGTGCCAATCTTCACTTGGCCAGCCTCCGAAGCTCTAATCTAAATCTATTAGTTAAATAGGTGTGACGCCCACTTTGTATGAATTTTCATTATATTTAGTTAATGTATTTTATTTATATTAAGATTTAATTTGCAACTAAGATCAAATTTTGTAATTCATTAGCTAATTAAGGGTGCATTTTATATTGCCGATTTTTATCTATTAAAGTAATTGGAGGCAAATGAGGTAATTTAAAAAAAATGCATGATTTTAAAATTAATTATATTTTTAAAACTCTCATTTTCCAATGAAAAAAAAAGAAAAAAAGAAAAACCCCTTATTCAATTCAAGGTTTTTTTGTTGTTGTTTCTCTGCATCAAAAACCCACGCTACTCTGCGATCATTGACTTACTTGAATTTTCTCTGGTGTTTAACGCAAAAAGCCAGCAACCCGTAAGTCTTTAACTCCTCCATTAAAATCAATCCAAATGTTCTCCAAAACCCTAATTCTCTAACCAACATAACCACCACCACTAACAAAAACCCACATACATTCAAAGAATCCGTCAATGGAGGACTCGGAGGGAGTTCTCAGCTTCGACTTCGAGGGCGGCCTGGACGCCGGTCTCACCGCCAACGCTGCCACGGTGTCGGGGCCGCACATCGTGCAATCAGATTCCACCGCCGCTGCAGCCGCCAACCCCAACGTGGTCACGGTGGGATCCGGCCCAACAGCGGAGGGCGCAGTGGGGGGCAACGCGGGGTTGGGGCGGCGGAGCTTCAGGCAGACGGTGTGCCGGCACTGGCTGCGCAGCCTGTGCATGAAGGGCGACGCCTGCGGCTTCCTCCATCAGTACGATAAGTCGCGGATGCCCGTGTGCCGCTTCTTCCGCCTCTACGGGGAGTGCCGCGAGCAGGACTGCGTGTACAAGCACACCAACGAAGATATCAAGGAGTGCAACATGTATGTGTGTGTTGCTTCTATTTTTGTTTATCCATGCTGCGTTGTCGTGTTTGATTGCTTTTGTTTGGTGGGTGATGCTTCTTTTGGCATTGTTGGATTTGGGTTTGATAGGACATTTGTGGTTATGCTTTGTGAGGTTAATTGAGATGGGTAGGGTGTAATTGTGACTTATTTTCTTTCTCTTTTTGTGATTAAGTGCGTAGACGAATAAGGAGTACAAGATTCCAAGAATGAGGTTTTTGAGTATGTGTGAAATTCGTTCTATAATGAGCAACTTTCTTGTTTGTACCAATATCTGGAGGATGTATGTCACCTTGTCTTGTTCGAATATTTTGTTGATTATTTATCTTTAAGATTTATGGCAGAGGGCTGATTGTGATTAACATAGAACTTGCTCGATAATACTGCATTGCAAAAAGCTGGAAATCTTTGTTTTGCATAAGTGGCTTTACTACGTGATATGTAGTTTTTTTGATTAATTTTGTGTAAAGTGTGAGGCAAAGCGTCACCATATAATAAGAGAATAGAAGATGTATCTACTTAATTGAAAATCTCTGTAATTTTGCAGGTACAAGTTGGGTTTTTGTCCAAATGGTCCTGATTGTCGGTATCGCCATGCAAAACTGCCCGGACCTCCACCTTCTGTTGAAGAGGTCCTTCAGAAGATTCAACATTTAAATTCTTACAACTATAACTCTTCGAACAGATTTTTTCAACAACGAAATGCTGGTTTTGCTCAACAAGCAGAAAGACCTCAGTTTCCACAAGGTCCCAACATTGCTAATCAAGGCTTGGTTGGAAAACCTTCAACAATTGAGTCTGCTAATGTCCAGCAGCAGCAACAGCCCCAACAGCAGGTCAGCCAGAATCAGATACAAAATGCTCCAAATGGCCTGCCTAATCAGACAAGCAGAACTGCTACACCTTTGCCTCAAGGAATATCTAGGTGTGTTCAGAGTCCTGCGGTCTTTTATTAGGTTATGTAAATCAGGTTTTGTATATTTATACGGGCATTGCCACGAAGGGCCCATTATTCAACCAATAATTGCCCAAAAGAATTCTGTCCTCATTTAGCAGCTGTAGTTAGCCTCCCTTAAGCTTATGCTAGTTAATTTAGATTCTTGTTCAACTTTATGTTGTACTGTTCTCATTTTTGACCATTAGATGTATGGATTTTCTTCTCATATTATGTGTTGTACTTTACCATTATAATTTTTGTTTGTTTGGGAAATCTAAAATGAAAGCAAGCACTATTTGATGTGTGGATTTGCTTCTCATCTTATGCAGTGTAATGTTTCATTATAATTTTTGTTTGCTTGGAACATCGAAAATGGAAATTAAATCTCCATGATAAATTCATGGCCCAATTTTTGCTTAAGGACTTGGAATGAAGTCTTTTTCTGTGGATTTTCTTTTTTGATTTTTTCTTCTTGTGGTTTTTAAAGGAAAAAAAAATGGTATAGCTACATTTATATTAAGGTAATCAGAAGTTTTGTAAAAGGTATTTGGTGTTTAAGTTGTTGTCCTCTGATAAATGTTAAATCATTTTTGGTGCCTAAAGTGTGATAGGAAACAAACTTTCTTTTCTAAATGTTTTTGACATGGGTATATTTTGTGAAGCAGAGTATGTTGGTTTTAAGGTAAGGTACCTAAAGCTATATTTCTACTGTTGGGTGTTTTCTCTTGTATACTTCTTATGTACTTGGGTTGTGACCCTTGTACTTCTAATAAATTTGCTTTACTTAAAAAAAAAATCTCTTAAAACCTATATTACTAGGGTTGCGCCCCTCTGCGCTTTGTTTAATATATCTTTTTTACTTATCAAAAAAAAAAAAACCTATATTTCTAGTTGCAGTTATGGCTTATGCCTAAAGTATTTCATCTTAGTGTTGCTATGGAAAATGCCTTGACCGCAAATCAGCTGCTTTTATGCCACAATTTTGTGGCTGACACCTTTGGGTGCTTTAATGTCTTTCCTTGTGGTTAAATTCTTGCCGATGGGAAATATATTTATTTTAGGCAGAGGACATCATAAATGGATTGGCCACAACTTAGTGTTTGATATAAGTAATGTATTGAACTTTGGCTGAAATATGGAACCTTGTTGGAGCTATATTTTGGAAGTTTAGAGGTTGGCTCTATTGTGTTTAATGTGGTGTATTTGGAGAGAGTGGCATGCACGGAGCTTCGAAGATATAGAGACTTCAGTGCTAGGGCTAAAAAGGATTATGTTCAACGCTTTATACACATGGAACCTTGCTTCCACTTCCTTTCCGAAACAATGGAAATCTACTCTTTATAGGAGCACATCATACCTTTATTTTTTTATTTTTTTTTATTTTTTTTTATTTGAACTTTTATTCATCTTTTCCCTTGATCAGGGCTTCTCTTATATACTTCTTATGTACTAGGGTTGCACCCCTTTGTGCTTTTCTAATGAGATTGAATTACTTATCAAAAAAATCTTTTCTTTTCCTTTTTATGGTTTCGTTGGTGTATCTATTGTGAGTTTTATGCTAGTCATGCCAGTCGTCTTTGGGATCTAATAGCATCTCCTCTCCCCATAAGTATGTGGAGGGTGAGGGTCACAGGTTCAGTCACGTATGGTTGCTGGGGTTTTGAATATACCTATGTTAAAGAGCATAGCTCATGAAAATGGTGCATTCTTTATCATCTCTCTATTTTGGATAAATTAGTCAATATATAAATATAAAGACATACATCGAATTGTAAATATGCACATATATGTGCTTGTCTCTGCTGGTTTGTATAGTATGAAGAAGAAATAACAGTTAAATTTTAGATGAGGATTGAACCCACCAAGGTCTGTTATACCTGCTGAGAGATTATATTGATTTGTCTCATTTCTGGATCCTATTTTTAGTAGATCTGGGATTAGATCAATTTGAACACATGTAGATGCATCTTGAGTTTCATCAATTCTATTGGATTTGGCTAACAATGGTTGATGAAATTAGTGTTTGTGTATACTCTAGATTATTTTTTTTTGCTCATATTACAAAACAATGGATTTCTACTTAGAACAAAGAGACTCGACTTGGTAGCGTGTGGTAAATCAACTTTGGGACCTATATTCTCTTGGATTACTGATGAAAATAGCTGTTGGGGTGGGTGGGGGGGGGGATGGGTGAAAGACCTTTTGAAAGAAAGGAACTTGATGTACTTGCTATGATCATATGAAGGTTCCCCAATCAGATGCAAATATTGCCCAATGCAAACTAAGCCTGATACAAGTTTCAAAAAATATTTGGCTAATTCTATGGATGGGGCTAAGCCTGATGCAAATATACCAAAAGGGAAGATATATATATGGTTGATTCTGCGAAGAGTGGATTCTCCCCTTATTTGGGTCCTTTCTTTATGAGTTGATTGTAAGTGATTTAATTATGAAAATAAAACTTAAAGTTGTGGACCCATGGAGGTTGTAATTTTTTGATAACCTTTCTATCCATCTCTCTCGGAAGTTGTCGGTGAGTTGCCAAGTGGTGTTGAGGTGCCGGTTATACAGTCTGGAGGCTTCATCTCAAGTGTTGTTGACGATGTGTGGGCTCTTGCTGTAAAAAAAGGGAAGTTTTTCTCCCTCATAGGTTTTCATACCCTGTGGTCTGTGCTTTCCCTTGGATTGCTTTTCCTCATAGGAGACCGATCTTATTGAGGATAAAGGTTATGGACTTGCCTTGTCTGCTCTGGCTGGGATGAAAGTGGGTTGTGATGGGTGGCATAAGCAGCTTGCTCTCTATCCGTCACTTTATTGGGATGTGGAGCTGTTCAATGGGGTGGAAGCCTTTCTTTGCTCCCCTCTAAATTCCTATCCCTTTGCTATTTAGGGGAATTCTTATGGCTCAAGTTTTGATTACTCAGGTTGGGTGGTTCAAAGAGTGAAGGAAATCGATCGGGTTGTGGGGGTCGCATGTGTGGGTTTTGAGGAGCTGTTTTTGGCTATTTTGACAACTATTGAAGTTGAAGCTCGTCGTAGACATTAGGGCTCAGCCTCTAGTTCTAAACGAGGGAACAAAGGTAGTAGGGAGTTAAGAAGGTTGGAGTGTTTCGTCAATTACGATTCAAAAGGCGAGAGCTCAAGCTGTGGTAAAGGTAAGGAAAGGGGGTTATTAGTTTTTAATGAAGCCTAAACTGTTATCCTAGAATGTGAGAGGGTTGAATGAAAGGGATAAAAGTTTGAGAATGAGAAACTTACTCAGAGAATGGAAGGTTGACATTGTCTGTTTGCAAGAAACTAAGCTTGAAGTCATCTCTCGTAGTGTCTTGTGTAGTTTGTGGGGTTGCCATCATGTGGATTGGTGTTGTTTGAACTCTAGAGGGGCTGTAGGTGGTGTTTTGATTATGTGGGATAGGAAGGTGGTGGAGAAGATCGATGAGTGTGTGGGGTAATTCTTGGTGATTGTCACCTTTAGAAATGTTGAGGATCATTTCACTTGGGCCTTTGTGGGCGTTTTTGGCCTAAATTCTAATAGGGATAGAAGGCTCATTTGGGATGAGTTCTGGCATGCTTAGCTGGTGGAATTTGCCTTGATGTATTGTGAATTCAATAGTACCAGATTCCCAAGCGAGAGATTAGGCAATGCTCATTTATGCCTAGCTATGGTGGATTTTTCTTGATTTCGTTTTTGATCAGGGTCTGATGGACCTCCCTCTTGTTGGCGGAACTTTTACGTAGTCAAATAATCGGGAATGATTCTCTTGGTCTAGAATTGATAGATTCCTGGTCTTCTTGGAGTGGGAAGCCCAATTTCCTAGTGTGTCTTAGAGGTGGCTTTCTAGACTTTGCTTGGATCATTTCCCGATCCTGCTCAACTATGGCGACTTTCATAGGGGTAGTATGCCCTTCAAATTTGAAAACATCTGGCTAAAGTTTGAGGGTTTCTCGGACTGGGTGAAACAGTGGTGGGACTCTTATCTTTTCCAAGGCACTCTAAGCCTCATCTTAGGTAGCAAGCTCAAAGCTTTGAAAGTTGATTTGAAGAGATGGAATAAGGAGGTGTTTGGCAATGTAGAAAGGAAGAAGAAGATCCTTCTGGAAGAGCTTCGTGTTTTTGGTATCATTGAAGAAGGGATGGCCTTAGATGTTGATGAGAATATTAAGTCTTTATTTTTCAAAACCCTGTATTTTTGGACAACTGTTTTTGTTTCTCATTTGGTGCTTAGTTATCATGATTTTTTTGTTCTTTTTGCTCCTATTAGTTAGGTGGCCTTTCTTGTATACTCTCTATATACCTGGAGACGCCCTATGCCTTTAATAATATCTCTTGATTACTTATCAAAAAGAAGCACAAAGCCTAAATGCTTACTTTTGTTGAAAGATGCTTTAGAATATAGATTTCTTGATTGGTGAGGCAAGATACATTGATGTTGGAATTTTATTAATTTATTGCATAGGAATGTGGGAATAACTAAAGTTGTTGGTAAGAGATACCTAAGGATGATTATTTTTGTTATCATACATAATTCCTAAGGAAGGAGAGATAAAGAAAATGTCAGTCACATAATCTGGTGGAGATGAATGAAATTGGTTGTTGGTCTTTATGCTGTTTGATTTATTTACTTATGTGCAATTTATTGGGAAATTTTGTCAGACAAGAAACGATCTGCTATTTGGTTAGATAATAAGTATTTTCCTGAGAAACATTGATATGAAGATGTTGAGAGGGGTTAACATCAAGCGTAGAAAGAAGAAAATTGTAATTAATAAATCAAATCAAACAGTGTGCCATCAGGCATTGTAGTTAAGTGATATCTCTACTAGAAAAAAAAAAAAGGAGGCATAAAGAAAAGAAAAACAGAGCGAGTTCCAGTTTTGTTGAAGAGTTGATGTGCCTAGTTCATTTGGACATTAATGGTTATGCGCCTGGGAGGCCCTATACGTGCACATCTGTCGTTGGGATAAAATATGGCATCCTGCAGAGGCTTTTGGCCATTTTAACTTTACGAGAAATGTTTTCAGAGGTCTTGTAGGTTGAACATTGATGCTATTCCTCTTATTTAGCTGGGAAGTAAAAAATCATTTTCTGCAAAATACTTAAGAGGAGGTGCAGATTTGAAATGATAGTTCAAAGAGTAGTTAGATGAAGAAAAAATGGATCCTTCTGGGAAACGGAAAGTGAAATGGAGATGAAGAATTTGAGTTTGAGATTTATATTCATTGTGTGATATATTTTGGGCTAAAAGTTGAGACATACTTGGTTGCGGAGAGGTGATAAGACAACTAAATTCTTACATCTTATGGGTTTTATTAGGAGGTTTATTTTTTCCCCCTTAGCCTGGATGTAAGAAAATTTGGAGTTACTATTGTCAAGTCCTGTATGAAAGGCCATAGACTGCCTTCAATAGTTAACTTATGGTGTGTGCCTTGTTATGTACTGGTTGGGGAATATCTGTAATTGAGATGTTGGATAGTTGGAGAGGGCTAGGAGGGTGTGGCTAGGGATGGTGTAGACTGCAGGTTGGTGCTACATTGCCTGATGTGAAGCAGTTGGAACGAGCATTTTGAGTGCATCAAGATATTGCTTCACAAATGCAAGAGATTGTTGATGAATAATAATAATTTGATTGACAGAACCAATCTCTTGCACAAATGCAAGAGATTGTTCTACTCTTCTGGCTCTCAGTTGATCTGAGATTTGGTTATTCTTTGTCCTTTATCAATTTCATAAATTTTCATAGTTTTTGGTTCTGATTGTTGTCGGTTAGGCTGTAGTTATTTCTATATCGCATGAGTCCTTGGGCATTGCCTTTTCTTTCTTACTCATAATTTATATTTGAGGAAAGAAGAACTAGTAAATTTAATTTCACCTTTCTTGATAAATGCAATTGGCCCAAACCCTTTGGAGAGAGGAACTTCTTCTCCTGATTGGGGATTTTGGATGACAATAAAATTGGGTTTCTAGAAGGCTTTCTCATACTTTATAGAAACTAGTGGCACATTATTAGCACTCTTTGTTGCAAAATATGTAGGTTGGTTAATTTGGCTGTAAGGATATGAAGTTAGTAGCATTCTGTTCTCTTGAAGAAGTTCTCAAAATTCAATGTGGTAAAAATAAATATCCTTATTAGATTACAGGTAATGAGCTTTAACTCAAATAGCACCTCATCCACTTGCAAAAACAGGGTGTAGGGTGAAATCATGGGTTCTAGACTCATTGGGTCCAATGAAGCTTTAGCGTTGGGATTACATGGATTATTCCAACACTTATGTCCATTGGAACCTGAACTGTTTTAAGGCGGCCCAGGATTGGGAGCTTAAGTCCCTTATTGATTCCTCAATATTTTGTAACCTTTAAGAGAGAGACAGATAAAATGTTGTGGTCCCCAACTTGTAATCATAGATTTGAAGTGAAGAGCTATTACAATATATTATAGTCTGGTGAGTCTTCTCTTTTTCATTGGAAGAGCATTTGGAAGGTGAAGGCTCTACTTTGTATTGCTTTCTTCACTTGGACGGTAACTTTGGGTAAATACTTATGATTGATAACCTTAGGAGGCGGGGTCTTACCTTGGTTAATTGGTGTTGTCTTTGCAAGAAGATCAAGGAGACCGTAAACCACCTCCTCATCCATTGTGAGTTTACCAGCGAGATATGACATTTGGTTCTCTCCTTATTTGAGTCTCATGGGTCATACCTAGCAATGTTGTTGAGCTTCTTCAATGTTGGAAGACACAAGGGCGGGGACAATCTAAAGAGGTCATATGGAAAGTCATCTCTACTTTACTAATGTGGAGCATTTGGAGAGAGAAATCCATGTCTTTTCGAGGACCGCAAGTCTAATGTACTTCAGCTAAAATCCTCTTTATTGAGTGCCCTCTTAGATTGGTTTGTATCTTTGGTTCCTAATTTCTTTTCCTCTAATCTTGTAGATCTTGTTGACTTTTTAGATTTTCGTCCCCAATACTATTCAGCAAAAAAAAAAAAGACTCATTGGGTCCATACATAACCTACCAATAAAAATGAAAAAGTACCATTATAACAATAGAGTAAGTATGAAGGTACATAATTGCTAGTCAGGTTCTTTTCAAGAATCACCCATTATCTGAAAAGTTTCCAAGTATCTTACATCACTATTACATGAGTGTATGTCTTTGTAATATTAATAATATTTATTGGTCCAACTATAAAGTTCCAGTTTACAGCTTATATATATATAAAAAAAGGTTCCAGTTTACACTACATTCCCTGCAACTAAAGTTTTAAGTTAACCTGTTAATTTGATGGACCGCCTAGCAAGATTTAGGAAAGTTTTTGCATTCTGTGGTTAGCACACTTGTTTTGCCACTTGACTATATGCCAGCAGGCTATCGTAATGAACTTGAATGCCTGTATACCTTTTTTTTATTAGTTTTCAGGCTGTCCTGTTTTATGATGTAGGATTAGAGACTGAATGCTGGATCAGCTATTAGAAGGCATATTCTTTAGTGCCATTCACAGCTGCTTTTGTGACTATTAATTTTCGATTGCATTTTTAATTTGATGCTGTACATTATTTTTTTCCAGTTACAGAACATTCTTCTGTTTATTTAGGTTGGATTTATATGAATTTGATTCTAATTTATTTTCAAACATGGAACCTCAGGTATTTTATTGTTAAAAGTTGCAACCGTGAAAATTTGGAATTATCTGTACAACAAGGAGTATGGGCAACGCAAAGGAGCAACGAAGCTAAACTGAATGAAGCTTTTGACTCTGCCGAAAATGTGATTTTGATTTTCTCAGTCAATCGGACTCGACATTTCCAGGTAGATTTTGGATTCAATATCCTACAAGGGATATTTATTCTGTGCTCTAGATCTGTGTAGTTCTTGATGATTACATAGCTTACTAGGTTTTACATTCCACCTGGTCGATTGAAATCTCTGTTTTTGTTCGTTCAAAGTAAATGCAAAGACGTATATGTTTTGTCAGGGTTGTGCCAAGATGACATCAAGAATTGGTGGTTCTGTAGGTGGGGGCAACTGGAAATATGCACATGGAACTGCACATTATGGCCGGAATTTCTCTGTCAAATGGTTAAAGGTATGTGTTCGTTTCTCGATGGTACCAACTTATGTCAGGCATTTTCTCCAGTTTTCGTTAATATTTCACCTGCCTCAAAAATTCTTATGCTGCGAATGATGACAAAAACCATGATCCTGACAAGGTTGCTGTTCACCCCCCCAAATGCCGCATGAGTTCTTTAATTTTATTGTATTTCTCTTTTCAAGTCAATTTGAGTTCCAAAAATTTGGTATGCACATGTTAGAGGAGCTTCATTCTGTTTTTCGTTTCTTTCTTGAGATTCATGTTACAGATCAATGCACATGTTTTGTGAAATGCAATTATGTAGTGTAGAAGGAGCTTTCAAGATATGTATAACATTTACCTGAGTCGGTTTTTCTGAAGTTATAAGTGAGATTAACATTTACGTGGGATTTCTGAACTTTTGGCATTTGTTTGAAACTCTAGTAGAAATCAATATCCTAATATGGAGACAGGCAATGATAATAGAGCAGATAACCAAATAACTCATGGCTTTATAGTTTTATGTACTTGTATAAGTTGGATAAGTAAAAGTTTGTCACGGCTAATTGTAATTTCTTATATGCAGTTATGTGAATTGTCCTTCCACAAAACTCGCCATCTACGGAATCCATTCAATGAGAACTTACCAGTGAAGGTATTATTTTGTGCCTTTTTTCTTTTCTTCTTAAAGCTGAACTTGTGCTGATAGTCGAGAGTTGTTTTTCTGTTCTTTTTGTTGCTGCTGCTGTTGATTTGTTCTTTTCCTTCTGCTTCTCTTCTTCCTTCTTGTTTTTCTTATTGAGCTTGAACTATGGCCAGGCTTGGGCTAGGCCAAACCATTGAGATAGGTGCATTAAGTTGCCTTGAGCCTGGCTCTGCCTAGCCTCACATAGAGATTGGATTTAGTAAATCAATCCTCACCTGCCCTTTAAAGTACACACACGAAGGCCTACATGCGTATGAGACTCACTGCTGTCTGCACACACAAACACAGTCATGTATGTGAGGGATGTGCTAGTCTCCCCACCTTGTGGTGTATTTTAGCTGCAGCTTGAATTAAACTGACCAAGCAACCACACTATTTGTCAAGTTTAGTATAAAAAGCTTCATTTGTAATCTGTTTTTTTCCCCACCTTCTCCATTTTGCAAATCCTAAATCCTGCTCAAATAGTTCTTGTGAAAGGGATTGCAGAAACAGCGAAACAGTATCCCAAACTCTTTCTTGTCGTTATGATATCATTTTTCTTCAGGAATGATAACTGGAGTTCGAAATTGATACTAAAACCAATATGGATTTGATTATACAATTGGGTGGTCTGTTCTAAATTTTAGGACCGCAATGTTATTCAAGTAAAAATGCGGGATTTTTACTTCATTATACGACTTTACTTAATAAAGAAGAATTGCAGGAACTTCATATAAGAGTATTTAATTCCCTATAAGCCTTCTGCTTATTTATTTATTCTTTCTTTTTTCTATGTGATTTTCATTCTTGATTTACAGAGAGATTAACGACAACATTCTTTTAGAGCTCTTCTTTTTCCGTAGAAAATTATGGAGCTTGCTTTCTCAGTTGTTTGGGATTGTATGAGTTATGCCTCCAAGGGTGAGGGATTTGTTGGTGAGTTGGGAGGGACAATTGGGACAATGTTAAGGTTTTGGAATTGTGGAGGTTGGCTTCTTTATGTTTAATGTAGTGTATTTGGAGAGAAAGGAACACAGGGAGCTTTGAAGATTGTGAGATGGCAATGTTAGAGTTAAAGAAGATGCTGTTCCAATCCTTTTATACATGGATAGTAGCTTTGTTTAGATTGCCTGTTTTTAATTTTTTTTTTTAAAAATATTTGGAGTTTTGTTCTTCCTTTTTTATACTTTAGGGGCTCTCTTATATATTTTTTGTGTACTAAGGTTAGTAGGTTACACTCCTCGTTTTTAATGAATTTGAATTGCTTATTAAAAAAAAAAAAGAACTCTGGCACAATACATTTGCCAAAAATAAGATCTTGGCAGATATTTGGTTTTGCTTATTGCTGAAAGACGTCAGGAAGAAAGGTGGTCTTTGCACAAATAAATCACAATAGGCATCCCCATTTTCCCTCTATAGTTAATACCATGTGAATACAATGTGCAGGGAAGCTAAATTGTATAAGTTGGACACTTGGTATTCACCTGTCATTTTGCCCCTCCATAATGATTGATTTAGAGAGAGATTGATGACAACATCGTCTTAGGACAGGTGCAGTATGTTTGCGTATAAAGGAGCTACCTAGATATTTGGTTTTGCTCCATTATTGAAGAGGGAGTGGGGGTGATCTTTACACAAAGAAAATGCAATGGAAATCCCCATTTGAAATAGCTTGTAAATCTATAGTTAATAGCATGTAAATAAAATGTGGGAGGAAGACAACTTGTCTGGGTTGGACACTTGGTGTTCATCTGTCATTACATGCCTATCCATAATGGCGGATCCTGCAAATTATATTTGCTTTTAAATGTTTAAATTTAAATTTTGCTTATGCATTTAAAAGGTAATTTTTTGAAAGCCAAAAGCCAAAGTTTTCTTTAAGTTGAAGCTAATAATTGTTACGAAAAGCAAAATAAGATTGAATATTACTTATCAAAAAAAATAATTGTTATGAAAAGCAAAATACATACCAATAGAAAGCGAATAAAGTATGCTGATTTCCTAATTGTACTTTCTTGGGAGAAGTTGAGTTAACCAATGCTGATTTTGGTGATAATACTTGAGAGAGCTTCTGGTGACATTTTCTGGAGTAAGGAGGAAACATATTTTTCTTTTATTGCTTCTATTTTCTAGCCAAAAGGGCAAAGGAAAGTGATAGTTGCCTTTTGAAAATGAATTGAAAGGACAACAACTCTTGCAAAGAAATATTGTAATTAACTACGTGGCTCTCCATGTTTGTGCCAATCTTGGCTTCCATTTCATGACTTTCTTTACTTGCTATGATTTCTATTCTCAATATTTATATCTGGCTTGTGAGACACATAGCTTGTGAGTTGTGGCCCTGTTTTAGCGTGAGCTTCAACTGATCTCATTGTTATGTATTTGTTATCGCAGATAAGTAGAGACTGCCAGGAGCTAGAGCCTTCTGTTGGTGAGCAGTTGGCTTCCTTGCTTTATCTTGAGCCAGATAGTGAACTTATGGTATGCTTTCTTTTGATTTATTTTGGTATGCAGCATATTTGATTAGATGACAGGTTTATGAAAAAGAGGAATAAAGGAAAACTAGAAAAGAAAAAGGAGCGAAATATACGAAAAATGGGAAATGTATATGTATCTTGTTAGCATGAAGCAGGTGTTATATAAGTATGTGTGTATGTATGTAAATGGAAGTGTTTAGAATATTATCACACATAAGATACTAGATTTGGTGTGTTGAAATTCATACCTATTGTGCCCATACCCCTCTCAATCTCTCTGCAAATGATACCTTTTCCTAGGCCAGAGGAATATTAAAGCGTGTTTGTTTTTTAAAAGAAGTTAGTGAGAAAGATTTGCCAAGGTAGATGGGGCAATAATAGGGTCCTTGTGCGGGAACAAGGTGAGAAATAATTTGATAATAAATTTTGACACGGTTAGTTTTTTTCTGTGATCTTGATGGCACACTACACTCTAGGTATTGCTATTGAAGGGACAGGTAGAAATAACAACCCCAAGTTCAACGTCAAATCTAAATTACTTTGATAATAATAATAATCTCCACGTCCCAATAATCATCAGCTGTAAAAGGAGATAAAATCTCTCGGTATGCAGTCTTGTAAGAAATAAGGCCTAACATTCGGTGGACCTTCTCTCATGAATTTTAAGAACACAGAAAAGCCAGTTACATGATATGCTAATCCTATTATGGAGGCCTTTGAAGACGATTATCATTGGGTTGTTAAGGTAGCACGCCCTAAGTCTAAGGACAAGAGGGAACTGTTAAATTTAAAAAGTTCCATTAACTATGGCAATGCTATCTCTTCCTCTCGATGCAGAAAGGCAAGGCTTATGTGATGTAGTGTCATGTATTCTTTGAGGGTTTCAGGTTTTGAGTGTTTTCGGTGGGTTTTTGGGTTTCTTTTGTGGGCTAGCTTTAGTTATCCCGTGTATGCTTCTTGTGTACTTGGGGGGCCTCACTTTTATCAATAAATATTTCATTACTAATAAAAAAATAATAATATGTTAATCCTAACATTACTTGTATATTTCCCTTGCAATTGGCATAGAGGTGAAGTGAGTGAGAAGAACCAACAATGATGCATTGGCTCTTGTAGCATGAAAATATAGAATGATGCATTTCGTTATGGATGGAGTTAGGTTCAATCAGACTCTACCCATTCCTCCACCCTTCTGGTTGTGTTGGGTGAAATTCAGTGGAGGAGATTATGATCTAGAAGAACTGCTTGCCAGTGGAAGATGGATTATGCATAGTCAAAGTTCATTGCTAGAAATGGTTTATTTGGATTGATATACTTGCGTTGTTATATTTGCCAATGGTATACCATGCGTTACAGGACAACAGTATTAAATTTTGAGATAATTTAAGAGGGGGGAAAATAATGGCTTCAAAGATTATTTGGAATATGATATGCAATACGATTATCTGCACTGAGAAGAACCACTACTAGCGATGCTTTGAGAATCAGTATGCAGGCATTAGGATACTCCTGAATAGAACTTCAGTTTTTCTTTTTGATGGCAAGGAACCCCTAGAACTTCAAATTTTGTATGCATAAAATGCTTTTAGTTTGTTGCTATATAAATTTTGTATGAAATTCTAAAATAATATTTTTATCTTTATTTTCTCCTTTTATCTTGAAATACTTGACATTATAAAACATCTCCCATTAGATCATGGTTTTTCTTTATTGTTGTCTGTTTAGACACATTTCGGAGGTTGTTTTGGTTCAGTAGCGAGCAATCAGTTTACTGACTTTATAAAAATTTTGAACATTTGGTAGAATTAATTATTGGACATCAAGATCCCATTAGTGCAATCAAACTGTTTCCCAAGCCTGCCAGTGACTGGCATCTTTTTGTGATGAAGTAGATGGTGACACCCTAAAACTGCATAGCACTACATTATGCCCTCTCTTTGTCTGTCATTTTAAATGGTCAGAAGTGGATGAATCTGATCGTTGTTGTCCTTTTTTGTCCTTGGGTACAGGCAATTTCACTTGCAGCTGAAACAAAACGAGAGGAGGAGAAAGCAAAGGGAGTCAATCCGGACAACGGAGGAGAAAACCCAGATATTGTCCCATTTGAGGACAACGAAGAAGAGGAAGAGGAAGAAAGTGAAGAAGAGGAGGAGAGCTTTGAGCAGGCTCCTGGGGCAGCACCTCAGGGCAGAGGAAGGGGCCGGGGAATTATGTGGCCCCCTCACATGCCGCTAGGACGTGGAGCCAGACCTATGCCTGGGACGCAGGGTTATCCCCCCGTAATGATGGGTGCTGATGGGTTATCTTATGGACCTGTTACACCAGATGGGTTTCCTATGCCAGATCCTTTTGGTGTGGGCCCCCGTGCTTTTGCACCGTACGGTCCAAGATTCTCTGGCGATTTTACAGGTCCCACACCTGGTATGATGTTTCGAGGGCGGCCTTTGCAACCTGGGGTATTTCCAGCCGGTGGATTTGGGATGATGATGGGTCCAGCGCGTGCCCCCTTTATGGGAGGGATGGGGGTTGTAGGTACAAATCCAGGTCGACCTGGCCGGCCAATGGGAATGCCCCAAATGTTTCCACCACCGCCACTACCATCCTCTCAAAACACCAATCGGGTTATGAGGAGAGATCCGAGGGTTAATGATCGGAATGACAGGTATAGTGCAGGTTCAGAGCAAGGCAAGGGTCAAGAGATGTCGAGTCCGGGTGGTGGGCAAGATGATGAGACACAGTATCAGCATGGATTCAAGGCTCACCATGAAGATCAATACGGTGGTGGTAATAACTTCAGAAATGATGAGAGTGAAAGTGAGGATGAGGCACCAAGGCGGTCAAGGCATGGAGAAGGGAAGAAGAAGCGGCGAGGCTCGGAAGGAGACGCTACCACTGCCTCTGATCACTGACTGATGCCACTAGCCGAGCAGCAAAATGAGTGACTTTTACTAACCAGAGAGGCCATCACTCTTACCTGCTTTCTTGGAAACATGATCAAATTCAAATTCTTTGCGAGTTCTTTTGTTGTAATTTGAGAAATTTGGGGTGGTGAATTTTTGTCCTTTTTAAATTTGTTCAAAATGTTTGAATTTATTGCTAGGATGTGTTATATTAATGTAGAATGTAGCAAATGATGGGAAGGATAATGAACAGATAAGGGGACTTAGTATTGATCTATACTAACCTTCATGTAAATAAATTTGTAGAAAACATTATTGTATCAGTAGGCTACAAAGTTGATTTGCAAATTCTCCATTTACTAATAATGATAGAAATATATAAATGCCTCAAGTGTATTTTGTAGATTACTATTTTGCAAGCAAAAAGTTTTTAAGAGGGTGTGAAAAACAAGACTCTTGAGATCGCATAGGGGGATGTCATCTGGATAATTACCAGCAAAGGGGATTAAGCCCCCCTTTCAATTCTCCAGAATTGTAAGGGACTGCAATTCCTTCGATCCAGACTGTTTGATGTAACAAACGGTTTGGAATGTGCGATGAAAGTGGGATTGGGTGAAAGTTAAAAATCTAGGGTATTTTAGGGGTTTGTAATACTTAAAATCCAAATTGCTCATTTGAAAGGGATTTGTGATTCTTAAAATTCGAATTGCTCGTAAATAGCCGATCCATACATTGTCGTTCAGTACTAGCCAGTCTAGCCATTAGAGATTCAAGAAGGATTGGTTTACAAGGAAGTACTTGTCATGATCATGAATAGCAAGGAGCAAGAATTGCGCACTAAGAACTAAGAAGATTCTACTGGTGAAGGTCTTATGTCGCAACCATGGAGTCGAAGAAGCTCGTGAGAATTGAATCAAGATGTGTGCAAAGTACCCTAATTTGTTTGAAGATGAGGAGGATGTGGCACACCAAACAACGGATTCCCATCATGGATAAACGAAGCTAGAGGCAAAAGTAGACGATGTCTGATTGAGGTAAATTCGTTAGACCTCTTATTATTTTTAGGCATCAAATTTTGATGATGAAATTTTTATAAGAAGAGAGGGATGTAATACCTCGCGCTAAATTAGAATTAAGGATGCCCTAATTAATGCTTAAATGTTTATAGTAGAGTTGGATTGGTAACAAATCATACAAGGGGGAGATGAGAGAATTTTAAACACTTAGAAGAAACTTTATAGGAAGACTATTCAAACGGTCCGTACACCGTCCTAATGATGCCACAAAGAAGGTAATAGAACTTTAGTGATTCGGTCTGCATGCTAATTAGAAGAAGCTAAGTATACATAGGCCAAATGAGAAATCTTTTAAAGCCCCATTATGAGCTTTAGGACACCATTTGGTGCGTGCCCTAGCCTCCAAAAATTGAGAGCTCAGAGAGGAAGGGGAAGGTGGAGAAAGGAAAAAAGAAAAAGGTTTTTTTGGAAGTTTTGGGCTTACGATCTTCAAGAGAGGTAACCTCTCTGAGAAAGACAACAAGACTTGAAAACAACTGTCTAATTTAGACCCCAAAAGCAACAAAACAAAACAAACACAACAGTTAAAGAAATAATAAACTAAAATATTGTAGCGAATAATATCAAGCCATCACAACCATAAACACCAACACATCAAGACACATTGAAAAGGAAAAGCTTGCACAAAGAAAAAACCTCTATGAGATAGCTTGATAATAGCTTAAAAGTTCCTATTTTTTTATATTAAAATTAGCATTATCATGCTTTGTTTTATTCTAATTCTTGTATTTTATATTGGATTGTGAAATATTAATTAATAAGTAAATTAAAATTTAAATAAAATATTAATGCAATAAATTATCTTTAGTAGGAATCGTCAAAATTGTTGCAAATGGAATAAGAAAGCAAAGCAAAGAAAACACAAAATAAGGAAAGCTCTTGTTTTCTAAAGCTACTGATTGCTTTGCATAATTGCATGTGGGTGGGTGTTGGTCTTTATTGGCGGTGGACTTCTAAAAAGCATGAAGACTTGGGTGGTGTTTGGTAAATGAGTTGGTTTAGACACCGTAGTTAATGTGAAAAAAAAAAAAAAAGAATGTTTAGTATAAAAAAAAATAAAAAAGTGGTATGGAAAAGTGAAAAAATTTTATTTTGTAATGATTTTTTTATTTGAATAATAATAAAAAATGAATGATTTGATATAAAAAGTGAAAAAATTAAAATATTTTAATATTAATTTTTTTAAAAATGGTGATAAATAGTTTCTAAGCTAACTCCAACCCTCTTACCAAACAAAGCCCCCTTACAGAAGAAACGTAACAGTATGATGTCAAAAAAAAGAAAAAAAAAAAAGAAAAAAAAAAAAAAAAAGAAACGTAGCAGTATGAAAAGTTTCGTGGAAACAAGAGAAAGAAAATAAAGGAACATAAGTGGGGCCCACGAATTGGTAGTAAAGTCCAACGAACAAAAAAAAAAAAAAAAAAAAAAGTCTGTTTTTAGTAGCCGACTGGTCGAATTTGCCAATTTGGAGCCCTCTTTTTTCAACTTTTTTTTTTTAAAAAAAAATTTAATTTTATATATATTGTTATGTATTTTAGTATTATGAGTGACTAAATTACTGGCTAGGGTTTGATGTGAAGTTTATGTTGAAACTAGTTGCTCATATATTAGAACACTAGTGATTGGCCAAGTAGACGACGGGAGTGGCATAGTGGTTTGAGCTGGTCGAGAGTACGAGATTACTTACCAAAGACTCTTCAATTGAGATGGGCCAAAGCCCTGCTAGCGAAGGGGTGAATCGATAGCGATGTTCATGGAGCGAGGTAGTACAAGGTATTTTGGAAATTTTTAAAATATGTTTGTACAATTAGGGTTTAGAATTTTTCTATATATAAGTGTGTTATGATGTAATCCTGAATCATTAATAGCAAAATACAATTTCACTCTCGATGGATGTAGGCACATTACTGAACCACATTAAATCTGTGTCTCTACTCTCTCTTTTCAATTCTATATTATTCATTATTGTTGTGCACTAGTCTAATATTTTTATTATGAGTTTTTGAAATTATTTTGTTTTTTGTTTTTCACATATAACGAATACCGATGAATAAGTAAAATAGTTAGTAGGTAATATTTCTTTCATATATTATATGAGAATGTTTTGGGTGCACCTATTGCACAAAATGTGTCTTTTGTGCCACCGAAGGTGACACCTAAGCCAATTTTACCAGTCTTATGTTTAGAAAAAAAAAACCCTGCTGCACTGGATTATACCAAGTTTGAGGAAAAAAAAACTTCAAAAATTAATTTAAAAAAAAAACAAATTAGAAGTGGTGGCTGCCAGTTGGGAGCCACCACAAGTGGGCGGTGAGGGTGGCTGCCCGGGCGGGGGATGGCTTGTGCAGCCACCCCCTTGGGGTTGGAAAAACCTAGCCCCCTCCTCCATCCCCGTTTTCGTCGTTCTTGGTTTCTCCAATCCCCTGTTCTTTGGTTTTTCTGGTATTTGGTTTTTCTTGGCAGGTTGCTGCTCATCTCCGTCGCCGATCTCCGGGTTCCTCTTCATCGCTGCAGTTCAACCTCACACCTCGCTTCCAGCCGTCCCCCGCCAGCCCGTCGCCCTGCACCAGCCACAGTCGTCGCTCAGTCATAGCCCATCCGTCTGCCCAGATCCAGCCTTCGCCGCCGCCTTGGTCTACCGCCTGGGCTTTAGATCGAGATTCCTCTTATCCGATATTTCCCCTATCGTTCCAGCGGCCAATCATGCCTCCCCGCCCTCCCTTGCAATGGGTGGCTGGCCAGCCCTCCATTGCAAAACTTTTTTTTTTTAATATTTTTAAATGATTAAACCTGATATAATCAGATGATTTGGTTTTAGGGTTAAATACTCCAAACCCCCCTAGGGTTTTTCAACTTTATTTTTTCCCCCCTGGGGTTTCATTTTTATCACAGGAGGTCCCTGTGGTTTTGATAAGTGACCAAATTAGTCCATCCGTTAGTTGACTGTTAGTTGACCGTTAGGACTGACACGTGGACCAATCAGACATCGACACGTGGCACATATATTAAAATTTTTTTTTTTAAAAAATATATATATTTTTTTAAAATTAAAAAAAAATGTATTTAAAAAAAAAAAAAAAAAGAAACGGAAAACGTTGGGGGTGGCCGAGCCACCCCCTTGGCCATTTGGGGGTGGCCTTTGGCCATGGGGGTGGCCTGGCCACCCCCATCTGGCCGGATGGGGGTGGCCGAGCCACCCCCTGGGCACCAGGGGGTGGCTCGGCCACCCCCTTGGGCTCCAAGGGGGTGGCCGAAGCTACCCCCTTTACCCACTGGGGGTGGCCGAGCCACCCCCATGGAGCCCTGGGGGTGGCCGAAACCACCCCCAAGGCTCCATGGGGGTGGTTTCGGCCACCCCCAGGCCTCCATGGGGGTGGCTCGGCCACCCCCAGTGGGTAAAGGGGTGGCTTCGGCCACCCCCTTGGGCTCAAGGGGGTGGCCGAGCCACCCCCATCCGGTCAGATGGGGGTGGCCTTTTCCTTTTCTTTTTTTTTTTTTTTTTTTTTTTTTTTTTAAAAAAAATACATTTGTTTTTGTTAATTTTAAAAAAAATTTAAAAAAATTAAATAGGTGCCACGTGTCAACATCTGATTGGTCCACGTGTCAGTCTTAACGGTCAACTAACGGATGGACTAAATTGGTCTTTATCAAAACCTCAGGGGGGTCCTGTAATAAAAGTAAAACCCCAGGGGGAAAAAATAAAGTTGCTAAACCCTAGGAGGTTTTGAGGTATTTAACCCTTGGTTTTATTTTGATAACACGTTCTATGAGGCGGCAGATGATGAATGATTGGCACGAAAGGGGACTTTTGTGCAACCTCAGTATATAATTATTCACTATATTATAATATTAACTCTAAATAAATAAATGAAGAGACAACGTCGAAATGCGAGAAAAGTCAAAAAGGTAGCACTGGAAATATCCTCTTAAATTTTGAAGTCTGTGTGGTGTGGGTATCTCTTCCAATTCCATCCTCTTTTCTTACCGGCCAGTCAACACCTCCGACTTCCCCTGTGAACATGTTTCCGGCGAGCAACCGGTTCTTCTCAACTTAGAGGGTGAAAGACTGATGAAAGGGAGCTGAGACTGATGAATTACTTCACAAGGACCTCTCATGCATCTCAAGTCAACATCCTTACATGAGCTTTCTTGCCTAATTTGAAAAAGGTATTCTAATTTATTTTGTTTTATTGTTTTTTCAAATTTAATTTCCATTGCTTAACAATTAATATTATACGGATTGTTATAATTTAGAATGGTCCTGATTTAATTTTAATTTTTTTTATTAGATAGAGAAAGAGGGTAATGTTAAATTTGGAACTATATGTATAATATTACAACAAAAAATGTTACAAGCATAATTTAAGATGAAAATGAAAATATTTCATAACCTATGATATATATAGCAAATAAATAAATATAATAAGTCATATTAAACATTCGAATTTGAATAAAACAAAAAAATTATCATTCAAAACTTTTTTTTTTTAATGGAAAGAGAGGAAATGATTAGTCGAGTATATATATATATATATATATATATATATATTACCCATATATTATATCAATCCATTTTGCTTTGTTTGCTGTAACATTTTTTTAAGTAGTAGACATGAAAAGTTACTTAGAACACGCAATATTAGCAAATGTTAAAACACACTACATCAGGAAGTGAGAAGAATAAGATTACTCTTAATTAAGGGACTTGACAAAGTACGATGAAAAGCTAACCCTGATTGTAAATATGTTTTGTTGGTGTTTTTTTATTTTTTATTTAAAAAAATGTTATAAAGCATAAAACTATTTTTGTGTTTCAAGGAATGATTGTGTGTTTTAAAGAATGCTTTATGTTTTGAATTGTTTATTATTTTTTTGTTTTGAGAGCAGAACATAACACAAAATAAAGCATGTTTGGCCACCAACGGATCTAGCAGCCACCAAGTAGTCATATTTGGTGGCCGTGTGGTGGCTTCCAAACAAATTTGGAGGGCAAATCACCACCACAGTGGTTGCTGCCGCCATGGAATAAATTTTAATATTTTTAATATTTCCTTTATTTTGAAAAAATATTTGTTAAGCTTTTAAAAACACTTCTCAAAATTTTATCAGACTAATTTTTAATTATAGACTCTACATAGAAAGCTTTTTTCAAATATGGCCTACACCAAATCAATTCTCAAACTTTTTTATTTTATTTAAAAAAAAAAAAAAACTCTTTTCAAAATTCAAAACCCAAATTACTTCTCCAAACTTTACGAAAGGGCAAGCATTTAACAACAAACCTGTATGTTGCGGGAGTTAAGAAAAAGACTTCTTTTGACTTTTTATTTTTGAGTAATTTTTTTTTTTTTGGTCAAAATTTGGAGGCAAAAATTCTATTTTTTAGTTAAAAAAGAAAACAAAGGTGGTCATGGTGGAAAATTTTATTTTTTAGACACGAAAAAAGTAGGAAAAGTTCATGTACCACTTTAAATTAAAATACAATTGACATGGTTCAAACTTAGGACCTCTAACTCTAATGTCTTATCCCAAAAGCTTAAATTGATGAAAAAAGATAAATTTAATCATTTAATTAATACTTTAACACTCATTTTTCACATGTAGGCTCAAACTTCATTTTAACAGATGATGCCAAACAGTTAGAATATTGGGGAAAGTCCATATACCCACCTCAAACTATCACCCAATTGACAATGTTCCCTCTAAACTTTCAATTGTGACAATGTCCTCCCAAACTACCAAAAATTGTCAATGTACTCCTCAATGACAAAACTACCCTTAGTAAAACAAAAATACTAAAACTTCTAAAAAAAAAAAACCTAAAACTAAAACTAAAAAAAATCCAAAGGGTGGCAAATTTAAAATAAAAAAAAAATCCAAAGGGTGGCAAATTTAAAATAAAAAAAATCCTTTGTATAAGAAAAAAGTGAAAAGATTTCGATCTTTTTTGTTATAAAAAATGATTTTTTATTTTTATTTTTTATTTTTATTTATATATTTTTTTGTTTTATAACTTTTTAAAATAAAAAAAAAATTAACAATTTTCGTTTAAGAAGATTAAAATTTTTTGGTTTTCTAAAACAATTTTTTTTTTAAATAAAAATTTCCGTTTAAAAAAACAAATTGTTTTTTTAAAAAAAATTCGTTTAAAAAAATTCGTTTTTTTTTTTTTTTTAAATTAAAAAATTTATTTATCTTTTGAATTTATAGGGGTATTTTTGTCTTATTGAGAATACTTAGGGGCATTTTTATTTTTTTGTTTAGGGGCATTGAAAATGTTTTGGTAGTTTTGGGGGACATTGTCAATTGAATTGTACTTTGAGGGGAGGGGGGCATGTGGACTTTACCCTGTAATATTTAATTTAAATGAGGAGTGAATTGTGAAGTTATGGTTCGAACTTATGACCTTTGACTTTGATAGTGTGTTAAATTATTAAGTTTTTATGATAAGTGGTGATTTAACACTATCAAGGCACTGCTTGAATGGCTGCCACCAAAGGGGAAAAAAAAAAAACTAAATGGGGTTTAGACTAGGATCTAAACTTGCTCTGAAACCAAGTAGAAAAATAAAGAATAAGAATGAAGGAGCAAAGAAAGAGAGAATCAGAGAATGATATTCTTATTCCTTTGACAATTTCCATACAATTAAATATGTTAATGGTTCATTTGGGTTTGCGATTTCAAAAAATGCAATTTTAAAATGTAGAATTTGAAAGCGTAATATTTAAAAACGTAGTTAAGCGTTTGGCAAAATCTCAGTTTAGCCTTTTAAAATTGTGTGTTTTAAAAAAAACATTATCTTACCTGTGATTTGAAAACGCAGATTATCAATGTTTTCAAATTGCAATGTTTTCAACATGCAATCCTAAACAATTAATTTTTTTGCGATTTAGTTTAAAATCACACTTTTTATCTAGGAAATCGCAATGCCAAATGTACCACAAATAGAAGAGACCTACGAAATAATATGCTAGGATACAAATTAAAATAAGATTAAATCAGAATAATACTAGGCATAATATCTCAGACACATACTTCAATAAATAAATGAAAATTAATAAGTTATTTCTTTAAAAAAATATTTAATTTTTTTTTTTCTTAAAATTTCCACACCTTGGTTTTTTATTTTTTTTAAGAAAGTTAGTTTTAGTTTTAGTTTTTTGAATTTTATTTAGGGTGGGGGACATTACAATTTTTATTTTTGTAGTTTAAGACAAACATTGTCTCAATTGAAAATTTGGAAAAAAAAAAAAAAAAATTGTACGGAAGTTGGCATTACGTACCACTATTGCTTGGATATGCTAAGGTTGAATAATGGCTCGACTTAATTAAAGCACTCACATTGGCTTAGCCATTTCTTACTTTTATTTAAAATAGATAAGCAAAACATTAAAAAATCATCTACATCAGATTATGCATCTCAAATGCATGTGGAGGGCACTTTTCACACATACATCTCATTAATATACTATTTATCTCTCCACATCCCTACTTTCCTAAAATTTTCTCCTACTATTTCTCTCTCAATATCTTTTTTTTTTTTTTCTTCCCAAAAGTTGAAAAATAGGATCTTTAGGAAAAATACAATCCTTATAAAAAAAAAAATGATATTAGTAAAAAAAAAAAAAAATAGTAATTGGATGTTTGTTGTCTTTTAAAACTCATTAGCTAAACTAAATAAAATGAGTTTTGATTAACCATTTTGCATAAAAATATACATAAACCAATGTGAATGCTCTTACGCTACAAGGACATTAAACGTGAATCTCGTCTCCTTAGAATCGTCTGCAGTAAATGGGTTACATTTTTTATTTTATATGTGGCATATTTTGAATCATAAATTAGAGTGAATGGGAGAAAACTAAATGAGAGGTGAGTTCCCAAGTTTAATTGAAAAATAAATTTATTTTTAATGTAAGAGTTAGATGAAATTGATTACTTTTTATTTTTATTTTTTATTCAGACTAGCCAATGTTGTCGCCTCATTCCCTGGGTTAACATCCACTCTTTCTATTTTGGAAATTTTTTGAGATAAATTCCCGAGTCAACGCGTGAAAATAACACCTCAATATATTTTTTTTTCTCAGCTTTAACATCCTAAGTTTATCAAAACGGTGTAATAGATTTTTCTGTTGGTTTTCCATCTGAAATTATACCGTATGTTAGTGCCACATCACTATTTTTGCCATATAGCATTAAAATAATAATTTAATTAAAAATCAAGTCTTCAATTTATTTATTATTTTTTAAATGAAAGAGTGACCAATGGTGATGCTACCACCTTTGGTAGGCCACCCCAACTCCCCATGAGAGTGACAATTGGCCACCCCCAATCCCCATGAGGGTGGGGTGTTGGGATGGCTTGCGAGCCACCCCGTAAGGGGTGAGGTGGCTTGTAGCCACCCCTAATCCCACATAGGGGTGGCTGCAAGCCACTTTTAACCCCCTATGAGCCACCCCAATAGCCATATGGGATAGCTTGCGGCCACCCCTATTGGGGATTGGAGGTGGCTTAGTAGTCCATCCCCAACCATAGGGGTGGTAGCTTCACTGCTGGTTATCTCTTCATTTTTTTGTTTTAAAAAAAAAAAAAAAAAATTATTAGATTTGAGTTTTTGAATAAAGTTATTAAAAAATATTATTTCAATGTGATGTGACAAAAATGATGACGTGGCATTATAGACGACACAATTTCGGATGGAAAACCAACTGAATGATCTATTGCGCCATTTCTTTTTGAAGAATTTAAGCAATTAAAAATGAAAAAAAAAAAAAAAAAAAATTGAGGTGTGATCTATTTTGGCATATTGACTCGGGATTAATCTAAAAAATTCCCTTCTTCTTTTACTAATCTCACAATCCTTAGTTATTGACCCGTGTGATTTAATTTTCATAGGCGTTATATAATAGGTAGCAACTTTAACATGTGATTTCGTATGATTATTTCTTACCCATATAAAAAAGATTGCACGCGATTAATTTCAAATTTGTAATTATCCACCCATGTGGTGTTGGGTCAATAATTTTGTACTTGCAATTGAAATCAGGAAGAAGACATCCAGCTGATTGCTCGCTGCTTGTTCAAAGCTGCTTTTATTGACCCAGTAAGTCTTTCTCAATACAAAAAAAGATTGAAGTTGAAAACCAGGAAGAAGTTTAGAGGTGCTTTTCTTCATTTCAGGTATTTTACTAATTACATTTTCGCATTCTCTCTTTCTCAGCAGCTACTCTCCATGTTCGAAATTTGAAGCAGTTTTGTTCATTTTTCTTGCATCCTTCCTGTATCCACCTCCCGAGTTTATAGAATTCTTTGCAAAATTCAAACGTGAACAGCAACAATGGCCGACAGTGTTGTTAATGTTCTCCTACAGCAACTGCCCCAACTCATAGAAGGAGCATGTTTCCCTTCTGGAGTGGAAGATGAAGTCAAGTCATTTCAAAGGGAGCTCGAGAGGATAAATATCTTTCTAGAGAACTCCGATGGGAAACGGAACGAGCATGAAAATGTGAAGGCGTTAATCAGGCAAATCACTGAAGTTGCTTATGAGGCCGAGGATGTTATCGACACATTCATCGTCAAAGTCGCAGAGCAGAGGAAGAGGAATATTGTAGGAAAATTAATATATGGCATTGGGCACGCAATAATGCTTCACATTGTTGCAAAAAAGATAGAAGGCCTCAACAAAGAGATCAACAAAATCTACGACAATATAGAAAAGTACGGCATTGAAAGTGCTGAAACAAGTGTAGATGCAACAGCAAAGAAGGCATTCTACAGACGTAGAAGACACGTCGAGGAAGATGACGTGGTGGGCTTCCTTCACGACTCTGATACATTGGTGAAACAGCTTACTCATACATCAGAGAATTCAAAACTTGATGTCATTTCAATCATCGGCATGGGTGGGCTAGGAAAGACCACTCTTGCTAGAAAAATTTACAATAATGATCACATCAAGAGTCACTTTTATTGCCGTGCATGGGTGTATGTATCTCAAGATTTCAAAATCAGCGAGTTACTGCTTGAAATTTTAAAGTCTCATATGTCAATATCAGATGAGTTGACAAGGAAACTCGAAGGAGTGAGTGAGGATCAAGCAAAAGAGTACCTAGTAGAGGAGTTGCTCACATACTTACAAGGGAAGAGGTACCTAATTGTCATGGATGACATCTGGGAAATCGAAGTCTGGAATGAGGTAAAAGATGCTTTTCCTGATAACTTCAATGGAAGCAGAATATTAATCACCAGTCGCATAAATGAAGTGGCCTTACATGCAAGCCTTACTCCTCCATACTTTCTTCAATTTCTTAACAAAGATGAAAGTTGGGAACTTTTTCGTAAAAAGGTATTCCGAGGAGGAGAATGTCCTCTTGAGTTAAATACTTTGGGGAGACAAATAGCAGAAGGTTGTCGCGGCTTGCCACTTTCAATTGTGGTATTAGGAGGGCTTTTGGCTAACAAAGAGAAGACACATCGAACATGGTCGAGGGTTATTGCCGATGTAAATTGGTACCTTACTGAATGCAAAGAGATTCTGGCCTTAAGCTACACCCACTTGCCACGGCGCTTGAAGCCATGTTTTTTGTATTTTGGTTCATTTCCCGAAGACTTTAAAATCCTTGTAACGGAACTAATCCAATTATGGATAGCTGAGGGATTCATACAACACACTGGTAGAAGAAACATTGAGGATGTTGCTGAGGACTACTTGGAGGAGCTCATTGATCTGAACTTGATCCAAGTGGCTGCCAAGAGTTCTGATGGAGGGGCCAAGCAATGTCTTATTCATGATCTTCTGCGAGACCTATGCATAACCAAGAGTGCGGAAGAGAAGTTTCTTTATGTACCTAGAAATGACAACTGTTCATCATGGAACACCTTTCGTAGACTCTCCATCCAAGGCAGCATTTTTCATCAATTCATTTCTTCAAACACCTCTGGTGCTTCGTATGCTCATTCTTTTTTGTCATTTGGGAGTGGGCCCGAGTTTAATGAAATTCACCTGAATTGGGTCCACAGAAATTTGAAAAGGCTTCGGGTGCTTCATTTTGAACCATATGTCAAAGCCATTCCTGAAGAGATAGGAACATTGATTCATTTGAGGTACTTGAAGATAAAATATTCGTGTATAATGGGAGGTATTCCAGCTTCCATTGGCAACCTTACGAATCTAGAAACATTTCACGTAAATGGTCAATATCCAATACATTTGCCAAACTCAATAATGAAGCTGCCGCGTTTAAGGAATTTGTGTGGGACATGGACATTTCCTAACCTCTTGGACACAGCTATGTGGAACCTCCAAGTCCTTTCATTGTCATGGAACTCACAAATTGTGCGTCTCATTGTTGGGGGCATAATTCCTAATATAAGGAAATTAAGGCTAAATGTAAATGTATTCTGGAATATGTATGAGGATGCAATAGGTTTTTTTGCAAGCCTCCATCGTTTAAGTCATCTCCAAACATTGAAATTTTTTTGTAGTTTACAAGCCAGTATTATTCTTCCTAATACATTTCCGGAGACAATCACCAAGATAAGCTTACATGGAGTGGGGTTAGATGAAGGTGGCATGCAAGTGCTGGGAAAACTTCCCAAACTTGGGATACTGAAACTACACGAGTGCCATTCTTTTAGTTGCCTCCACATCCCTGCATGTTCGTTTCCCGAACTCCAATTCCTAAAATTGCATGAAGAAAGAATTATAGAATGGAAACAGGACGAAGGTGCAATGCCAAGCCTAAGGCATTTGGTTATGACTGGTTGCCTTGCGTTGACCATGCTCCCTTTGGAACTATGGAGTTTGACTGCCTTGCAAGAGGTGAAGGTGTTAGGGAGCAACATAAAAGTGGCAAACATGTTTCAGGAATTGCAGAAGGAGGTTGGGTTTAAGCTACACATCGATCCTCCTCTAGATGCTGCCTTTTATGTAGCCCTCGAAAGGAGATGGGTGTAAGTGGTAGCTGCCTCGCCTTTATCAAAAGAATTACAAGTATGTATACTTCTTCTCTCTTTTTTTTCTATTCTTTCTAAATATGTCACCTTTTATATTTGCAGTACCTCGTTATAAAGTCTTTCTTTCTTGGAAAAATATATACAGTCGAAATTCTCATGATAAATTTACCAATTGATTGCTCTTGATTAATCTTCTAAACAATTGTTAATTATGTGCTGACAGAGAATTTTGATGGAAACGAAAATTGTGTTACTCCTCTCAATTGCTGCCATGAGGTTCCTGCATGGAGTGGCTGCACATAGTTTCGCTGGAGCGGATAGCCGTTGTCTCCTTGTCAATTGGTAAGGTGTTCTGTTATCATGGATTAAATGATTTGAATTGATTTAACTTGTATTCATTGAAAATAGATTGATTTAGATTTTAGATTGCTATTTTGTGGTAATTTGTGCATGTAATTCCACTTTTTGGATTGAAGTTAGCTTCTCTAATATATAGATGTAAGCATTTCATTTTATTTGGAAAAATGAGGATTTCCAAACAAGTGATATATACAGTTATTGGAATATTTTGATTTGATAATCAATGTTAGGACTTGTGATTAATGGAAGCTCTTAACATAAAGAAGAATTAATGGAATCTTTAGGAGTCTTAAGCAATAATTTGCCATAAGTACTTTATCTCCATCCATGTAATGATTGTGTTAGAAACTTTGCGAAAATGGGTGTATGTTTGCAAGGGCCAAGTGTAATTTTTCCTAAGAAAAACTTTTGATTTTTACACTATAATAGTGGCCGCTTGACGACAATGGTGTTTTTGCCAAACTGTTTATGAAGTTTTTGGTAGTACTGCGGTGCTGCTAGAAGTTCTTGGGGGACATCTCCAGCAGCCCCCTAAGGCTGCTAGAAGTTCATAGGGGACACCATGAGGCCACCAGAAGTTCATGGCGGCCAATGGAAGTGTCAATGAGTCATTTTCTCAGTTTTTCAATTGAAAACACTCAAATAAGTGATTTATCCTCATTTTTGTTCATTGAATTTGTGAAAGAGTCGTAAGTTATTGTACTTATAGATTCAACTTTCTACTACGCCACGCTATATCAGATGGTGATGTGACTTAACCTTCCATTTAAAAATGAAAAAAAAAAATAAAAAATGGTAGGATGTAGGTAGCTAAGCTGGCCAGCTGCATACCTAATTCCTATTTGAAGCATGAATATTTAATCTTAATCCTTCAATCATAGACCTTACGTGCTTACCTGGGAACTAACAAAACCAGAAAACAAACAAAACAAAGTGAATCAAAGTCAATCTATATATCTTCCATGGCATTGGCTACCATGGCCGCCATCCAATGCTTATACAATGTATGCATAAGCATGATTGTTGTTGCAGATTTGCATAATTATTTGTTCTAATTTTAACACTGGAAATGGACAAAATCATTGTTCTACGTACTCACAGCATAATTATTTGTATGCATAAAATGCTTTTATTTTGTTGCTATATAAATTTTGTATGAAATTCTAAAATAATATTTTTATCTTTTTATCTTCAAATACTTGACATTATAAAACATATTCCCATGAGATCATGGTTTTTCTTTATTGTTGTCTGTTTAGACACATTTCGGAGATTGTTTTGGTTCAGTAGCGAGCAATAATCAGCCTAAGAACTGCATAGTACTACATTATGCCCTCTCTTTGCATGTCATTTTAAATGGTCAGAAGTGGATGAATCTGATCGTTGTTGTTTTTTTGTCCTTGGGTACAGGCAATCTCACTTGCAGCTGAAACAAAACGAGAGGAGGAGAAAGCAAAGGGAGTCAATCTGATTACTGACTGATGCCACCAACTGAGCAGCAAAATGAGTGACTTTCACTAACCAGAGAGGCCATCACTCTTAAGTCTTACCCGTGCTTTCTTGGAAACATGATCAAATTCAAATTCTTCGTGAGTTCTTTTGTTGTAATTTGAGAAATTTGTTCAAAGTGTCTGAACTTATTGCTAGGATGTGTTATATTAATGTAGCAAATGATGGGAAGGATAATGAACAGATAAGGGGACTTAGAATTGATCTATACTAACCTACATGTAAATAAATTTGTAGAAAACATTAT
Source organism: Corylus americana (assembly GCA_036287905.1). NCBI lineage: Eukaryota > Viridiplantae > Streptophyta > Magnoliopsida > Fagales > Betulaceae > Corylus > Corylus americana. The sequence goes on from CP125815.1 coordinate 24,740,615, forward strand.
TGCATTTTTTTTTTTTTATGAATAAGTAATTTAATTAAGAACAAACCAAACCAATCAACAAAGCATCACCAAATACAAACCCTGCCAATGGGCCAAAAAACAGCTTCACAGAAGCCTCACCAGCTAAACAATACTAGGAAAACCATCAATCTACAGCAACGAAAAAAAAAAACTGCAGGCAAAAGACCAAGAACAACATCACCTGATCAAGCCTCCCCAGAAGCAATAAGCAACGTACCCTTACAAAGGACTACCCAATCAACAAAAAAACCAAACAAACTCAAGTCTGCCTTGTGCTCCATAGATTGTAGACAACAGAACCAAGAACCAATCGGCAGAGAAGACCCTTGAGAGCTTTATTCCCCCAAGTGCTGAAAACATTATTGTATCAGTAGGCTACAAAGTTGATTTACAAATTCTCCTTTTACTAATAATGATAGAAATATATAAATGCCTTGCTGGATTTTGTAGATTACTACTTTGCAAGCCAAAAGTTTTTAAGAGGGTGTGAAAAACAAGACTCTTGAGATCGCATAGTGGGATGTCATCTGGATAATTACCAGCCAAGGGGATTAAGCCCCCCCTTTCAATTCTCCAGAAATATAAGGGACTGCAATTCCTGCGATCCAAACCGTTTGATGTAACGAACAGTTTGGAATGTGCGATGTAAGTGGGATTGGGTGAAAGTTGAAAATCTAGGCTATTACATGGGTTTGTAATTCTCTTCAGAATAATGCTACACTTATTCCCTCATGGAATTCTCTTAAAAATAATGCTACACTTATTCTTGCTTCTTTACTTACACAGTTTTAAACTATATATTGATGCTAACTCAATACTTTATATATCCTTGAACGGGAGATTCTGAGAGAGAAAGAGTATATTTTTTTATGGTTTAATAATAGGGAAATTATATCAAAACACCTCGGCATGCCAAAATTTTTTTGTCCCTAAGTTTTTTTTTTTTTCCGACAATTTACTTCGATCCCTAGATTAATCGAAATGCCAAGAAAATTCCAACCGTCAAATTTTTTTAACTGCTGTTAGATTGGTTGAAACACACCATTTTGCCACATTAGCATAATAATTTTTTATTATTTAATTTAAAAATTAAATAAAAATTAAATAATTAAACCCAAGGGGTGGCCACGAGCCACCCCTAAACCCTAGGGCCACCCCTTGGGTTGTTAGGGGTGGTCTCCTTGGGTAGTTTGGGGTGCCCTTGGGTTTAGGGGTGGCCCCTAACCACCCGTGGGGTGGCTAGCGAGCCACCCCTAGGTGGTTTGGGGTGGCCTACGCCCTTGGGGGTGGCCAGGAGTGGCTTCCGGCCACCATTTTTATTTTTTATTTTTTATTTTTTTAATTTTAGTTTAATTTTGAAATTAAATTAATAAAAAATTATTATGCTGACGTGGCAAAACAGTGCATTTCAACCAATTTAATTGCAATTAAAAAAAATTGACGGTAAGAATTTTCTTTGCATTTCGATTGACCAGAGAGTAAATTGTCAAAAATAAAAAAAAACTTAGGAACAAAAAATTTTTGGTAAGGTGTTTTGATATAATTTCCCTTAATAATATCATATCTCTTTTGCGTGTCTCACCCTTGTATTAGACTTTTCTTTTTTAATTTTTTTTTTAAAATTTTATTTTATGGCGTAAGTGGAAATTGTCAAATTGTTGACCATTTGGTGCATTCTTAAAGTTGCATTGCATCGGCCATCGGCCTTCCTCTGAGCTGGACTTTTTGTGGAGATAGCTTTTCTTAATTAGATGACCACTTTACCAATATAATACCAACAATCAAGCCCTCCTTTTTTCTTTTTCTTTTGGGTAAAGTCCACATACCCCCCTCAAACTACCACTCAATTGACAATGTCCCTCCTAAACTTTCAATTGTGACAATGTCCCCCTCAAAGTACCAAAACATTGTCAATGTCCCCCCCAAGACTAGCCATAGGACAAAAATGCCCTTATAGATTTCTCAATAAGACAAAAATACCCCTATAAAGTCAAAAAAAAAATTGATTTTTTAAAAAACAAAAAATTTTAATTGAAAGATAATATTTAAAAAAAAAACAATTTTTTTAAACAAAATTTTTTAATTTTTTTTTAAACGGAAATTTTTATTCTTAAAAAAAAAAACTAATTTTTTTATTTAGTTTTAAAAAACAAAAAATTTCATTTTATTAAACGAAAATTTTATTTTTTTAAACGTAAATTTTTATTTAAATAAAATTATAAAACAAAAATTAAAAAAAAAAAAAAAAAAAAAATTTCAATTTTTTTTTTTAAAAAAAAAATCGAATTTTTTTTAATTTTTTTCTTATAAAATTGATTTAAAAAAAAAAAAAAAAAAAAAATTGGCCATCGTTTGGATTTTTTTTTTCTTTTATTTTTTGTTAGTTTTAGGTTTTTTCTAGAAGTTTTAGTTTTTTTTTTTTCTTTTTTTTTTAATTTTACTAAGGGTAATTTCGTCATTGGGGGAAACATTGACAATTTTTGATAATTTGGGGGGGGACATTGTCACAATTGAAAGTTTGGGGGGGACATTGTCAATTGAGTGGTAGTTTGAGGGGGTTAAGTGGACTTTCCCCTTTTCTTTTTCAAACGATGAGCTTATGTTGATACTTAGATGAGGACAAGAAAATAATAATCCTAGTGATTGATCTAGCAAGGATTTTGAATATAATACCAATAATCAAGCCCATGGTTGACGAGTTCATCTTCTTCTTTTCTTTCTTTCTTTCTTTATTCTTGTTTTTTTAACGATGAGCTTACATTGATAATTAGATGAGACTTTTACCAGTCGTAGCTAGTTTCCTAGTCATTGGCCTACATAATAATAATAATAATAGTCTCCAACAAAGATTTGGAATATAATCCCCAATAATCAAGCCCTTGCATGTGAACGAGCAGCTCATCTTTTTGCCTTTTCTATATATATATATTGCAATTGTTTAACAATATTGACATAACACTCAGAAATTAATCATGAGATATATATTTTTTTATATTATTATTATTATTATTTAACAATGATTAATTTAAGAGTTAGTTGAGAGTGTCATGTTAGCTTTATTAGATGAATGTTGAATATAATTATAATATTTAGCATTTATCTTTTGGTTTTAACGATGAGTTTATCTTGATAATGAGTAATGTTATTTATTATACTCGTGTCATACTGATTGACATGAGGTGTTTCAATTAACTTTCTTTTTGTTTTCTTAGGTGAATAATATAAAAGGTCATTTAAAACATGCGCCATGTCAGTTGGTTTGAATATAACATGAATATGATAATAGAAGTACTAGAGAGCCAACCAAATGAATCCAGAAAAAATTTTAAACTGACGTGGCAAGGGTTTTTAAATTAAAAAAATGCAATTCTCTCTCCCTTGTCTGCCACGTCAGTTTAAAAAAAATTTTGAATTCATTTATTTGGCTCCCTAACACTTCTTCTCCAAGAACTCCTCCTCCTTTTACCAAAGTTAACTGATTACAACTTCAATCCTTAATATATCTCTTGGTCTTGGTTATAAATTCCCTTACAATTATTAATCCAAACCATAAACCTATGGATCATACCAACTACAATATTTACACTCAAAGGTCAAAGGCCCACTAAGCTATCAAGGCCAAAAGCCCACACAACTCACCCATTCCAGCTGTCCCATGGGCCATGATTAGCAGATAAGCAGGTCCAATGCCTTCTCTTCTCTTCATTATGTTTCCTTCTTCCCTCTGTGAGATACATGACATACATCTCCTTTAAGTTTAAAAATTTGAAATTTAAATTTTGTATGGCAATGTATGTGTGGCGGCTAGGGTTAATTAAATCTATTGTCCATTAAAAAAATTTCTTTTGGGGAATAAAGCAAAGTAATTCTTAAATAAAATTTTATTCTTGTGGAGATTTGGTCATGTGCCCACCAACTATTAATGTTGCTACTTATTCAATTAAACTATTTAGGTTGTGATTATTTATATTTTGATCCACTTAACTAAGAAAACATCATTTTATTAATGGGTATAATACTTGTTACATCACTACAGCATGGAAACCAGATCCCAACACAAGATAGCCAATTCTAAAAAGTCATAATGCATTAATTAGCCAAAGCAAAATACTAGTCTTTCAAAGTATCAAAAAAATAAAAATAAAACCAAAAATATCTAAATTCAAAAAAACTCTTCAAAATATCTTTAAAGCAATGTAATGGAAAATAATGTCGCCAAAACTTCATAATATCATTATCACAAAATCAAAACTAAGCATAAGAATTTGAGTCATCAACACCTACATAAATCCTTTCTTTGATATTAGGCTAACAACAAGCATAATACACAAAGAATAGAACTTCTATGAATTCATCAAGCTGACCCTTAAACCCAAACCACATATAACACCACAAGTAAAGGTCTAGCTCCTCAAATACTAGCCTAGCCAGATCCTTCACAGTCGCATACCTTCTCGTAGGATTCGCTATCTAACAGTTGAGTAACTATACAATAAGCATGTTTTACAGGTGGAAACAAATCGAGTGTAAGTTTAGGACTTAGTAAGTAAATATCACATGGACGACAATTATCTATCATGTAGGGGTGGACAAATTAACCATTTACCACCTACCGACTACTTACCGACTGCCACCGAACCGTCACCAACCAACAACCGACTTCCAACGGTCAATAGGCAGAATAAAAATACTGTCTCAACATCGGTTTGATTCGGTAGGCGAAAGAAAAAAAATAAAAAATAAAAAAAATAAATATATATATATATATATCGGTTAACTAACTTAACCAATTTTTCAAGTAAATTTTGAATTTTGTCTTGTAGGTTTTTTTTTTTTTTTTTTTTTTTTTTTTTTTTTTTTTTTTGGTAAAACAGCTTGTCATATTTCATTCTCAAAAAACTGATCAAACATGCGCAGAGCACTGAGCTCCCGAGAAACAGAGTTCACGTATACATTCAGGAAAATCAAAGGTCCACACTTTATCCATAGACTGGGCCGTTGCCATCCTTGCCAACCGGTGTGCTGCCGTGTTTGCATCCCGCTGAACGTACGCCATCTTCCACTGAGTAAAGGACGTAAGGGCAGTCCGGATATCATCAATGAGGTGACCTCTTCTACTCCAGTCTGGTTCATTTGAAAGCACCGCCGCAATGACCACCTTGGCATCCCCCTCTAGAATGATGCTCAGATAACCCATATCCTGTGCTAGCTGGATTGCCATTAGAGCTCCTAGCGCTTCAGCTGCAGCGGGTTCAAGCAGCCCAACCCGTGTTAAGCTCCTCGCAGCCAGCACCTCTCCTTGATGATTCCGGATGATTGCTCCGAGGCCGACATTTCCTGTTCGTTCTCCCACCGCAGCATCCCAATTCACCGAAAAATATCCCGGTTGAGGAGGTCTCCACTGACCCACGCTAGGCTGGCTTGTCAGATATCCAGCACTGGGATCCCCTGATTGCACACATTGATACTCCTGGATGGCAGCACTTGCTTGCCTAATGATGGTATTTGGGTGATCGAATCTGCCTTCGTACAGGAAGGTATTTCGTCGTAGCCAAATTCTTCGGGCAGTAACCACAAACTCCTGGAAAACCTCTTGATCACATTTTCCCACCATCTCCTCTGCAACCCATAGGAAATCTGGACCAGCAGACACACTTTTTTGGAACAGAGGACAACCGCCACTCCAGACGTCCTGTGCTGATGGGCATTGCCAGAGGATGTGGAAGCCAGTTTCCGCTTCAAGACCACAGATGGGGCAGCTTGGATCTGAGATCACCCTTCGCCGAAATAATGCATCTCGCGTGGGTAAAATATCGTGGCATGCCCTCCAAAACCATACCTTCTCTGCTGGTGGGATCCGAAGCTTCCATATAGTTTTCCATACCTTGCTAGTCGCCCTCTGGTTAGAGCACTCCGCTCTCTGTCGTGATTCCCAATCCATTTGAATGTGGTAGGCACTTTTGACAGAAAACTTCCCTTCTTTTGTGCCCCTCCAAATTTGTCTATCCATCTGATTTGTAGTGCTAAGAGGAATAGCTTTGATCATGCTACATTCCTCTTCCGAGAAAATCTGTCCCAACATATCATGTTTCCATGTATGCCCATCCTCATCAATTAATTGACTCACCGTGGCTGTCGAATCAAGCAAAGTTGGGTGAGTTTGTACCCTGTATGTTGACGGGTTGGGAAGCCACCGATCCTCCCATATACGCACGGATTGACCATTTCCAATCCTCCATATCAATCCCTCCCGAATGAGTGCACATGAACTTTGAATGCTTCGCCACGCAAAGGACGGTTTCTTTCGTAGAGAGGCCTCAAGTATCGAACAATCCGGATGGTATTTGGCCTTCATGATCCGGGCTACTAGGCTGTCCGGCATGGTCCACATCCTCCATACTTGTTTTGCTAGGAGGGCTTTATTAAAACAAGCCAGGTCTCGAAAGCCCATTCCACCTCTTTCCTTCGAAACCCCCATTCTATTCCAGCTCATCCAAGCAATTTTTTTGTCCCTCTCCTTATGTCCCCACCAAAATCTTGTCATTAGAGAGTTTATCTCCGAACACAGAGACTTAGGTAAAAGGAATACACTCATACAGTATGATGGCATGGCTTGTATAACCGCCTTCAAAAGTATTTCCTTTCCCGCTTGGGAAAGAAATCGTACCTTCCAATCTTGAAGCCGTTTCCACACCCTCTCCATTAAACTCCTAAAAGCCTTCATTCTAGAGCGACCCACCAAAGCTGGTAATCCCAGGTATTTGTCATACCTAGTTGTAGTTGGGATGCCCGCAAACTCCATAATAATTTCCTTCTCACCCACCGGAGTATTTCTGCTGAAAAATATAGAGGTTTTGTTGGTATTCATTTTCTGCCCCGAAGCCTCCTCATAAGTTTTTAAGATGGCCGATAAATTACTCCATTGAGCAATAGTGGTCCTGCAAAATAACAAACTGTCATCTGCAAAAAAGAGGTGACTTATCTTAGGGCCCCTTTTTGACGTGGGTACCCCAGATAATAGCCCAGTCCTATTTGCAGCAGTCACCATAGAGCTCAATACTTCTGCACAGAGGAGAAACAGATAAGGTGAAAGAGGGTCCCCTTGCCTTATGCCCCTCGTGGGGGTTATGTGACCGCAAGGTTCCCCATTGATTAAAATCGCAAAGTGGGCCGAAGAGACACACATCATCACCAGCCGCCTCCATCTCTCCCCAAAACCCATCTTTTCCATCACCGCCTCCAGAAACCTCCATTCCACCCTATCATATGCCTTACTCATATCCAACTTAACTGCCATAAAACCCTTTTTTCCCCACATGCTAGTATGCATGGTGTGGAGAGTTTCATAGGCCGCTAAGATGTTTTCCGTAATCAGTCTCCCTGGGATAAAAGCACTCTGGGTTGGGGATATAATATGTGGGAGTACTTTTTTAAGTCTATTGGCTAGCACCTTGGAGACTAATTTATATAAGACATTGCAAAGGCTTATGGGCCGAAATTCATTTACACATTCCGGACTATGCATCTTAGGAATAAGTGCAATATGCGTCAAATTCAAATTATACGGCATAATTCCAGAATTAAGGATAGCAAGAATACCTCTACTTACTTCCTCCTTCATTAGACCCCAATTCTGTTGGAAGAATCCAGCAGTCATCCCATCCGGTCCGGGAGCTTTTGATGGTGCCATCTGAAACAATGCATGGCTAATTTCCTCCATAGTAAAGTCGGCCACCAGCTCTCCATTCATCCTTTCATCAACCCGGGCTTCTATGTGTTGGAGGCAGCGGTCCACTTCTCCCCCACAGCTAGCTGTAAATAAGTTATCAAAATAATCGATGAAGGCCTTGCCCACCTCCTCTGTAGAAAGTCTCCACTGCCCATTAGTATCCTTAATTTTCTCAATTTTATTTTTCCTCCTCCTATCCTTGACACATGCATGAAAATAGGTAGTATTTCTATCCCCATGCTTGAGCCATTCTACTTTTGCTCTCTGCTTCCACCATAACTCCTCTTTATTTAATTGCACCTGAATTTCATGTTTGACCCGTGTAACCTCAGCATGGTCTGGCACATTTTCACTCCCCTGTAACACAGCTAATTTATCACGCAAGTTAGCAATTCCTCCAAATTTCGGCCTTTGTGCTTTTTGCCTCCAACTCATTAAACTTTGCATGCATGCATGTAGCTTGTCTTCCAACCGGTCCCACCCCATCAGAGATCTATTGTTCTTCTGCCATGCTTTTGAAAGAGCTTCTTTGAACCCATCCTCCAATACCCACCCATCTTCATAACAAAACCGTTTTTTTTTTTTTTTTTCTCCAGGGACTTCTTGTCAGGCTTAGAACCAAAGGAGCGTGGTCTGAAGAGACCGCTGCTTCAACCGACACCCGAGCATCAGAGAAGTGATGTCTCCATTCCAAGTTTGCTACCCCTCTGTCAAGCCTCTCCTTAATGAATTCTCCCCCCTCTCTACAATTGCTCAAAGTATATTTTGGTCCACAAAAACCAAGGTCCGACAGATTGCAATCCTCCAAAGTTTTTTGGAAAGCTTGCATATGATGCCTTTGCCTCGTACTCCCTCCCCATTTTTCCGTTCCATTAACAATTTCATTGAAATCGCCAATACACATCCATGGAATTGGGTTGATCTTTGCCAAATACTTAAGCAAACTCCATGCCTCATGTCTTTTAGCAGTCTCAGGGTGGCCATAAAACCCTGTAAATTTCCAAAATAAATCTGCGTCGGGTCCCTTAATAATTGCATTGATGTGTCTTTGGCTAAAGTTTTGAACCTCCACATTAACCTCTTCTCGCCATAGAAGTCCCAAACCTCCACTTTTCCCTACGCAATCCACCACAAACATATAGGAGAAGCCCAATTTTACTCTGACATTTTCCATCTTATTACGACGCATTTTTGTCTCCATAAGGAACACCAAATCGGGTTTCTTATCCTTTACCATCCGGCAAAGATCTTGAACTGTCCAGGGGTTCCCAAGCCCCCGGCAGTTCCAACTAAATATGATCATTGCGGTCGGCGGGGCTGAACCTCAGCCGCCGCCAATCCCGATCCATTTGACACCCTATCCTCCTCTGTTGTCTTACGTCCCTTTTTTGAAATGATCACAGTTTTGCTACTGACCCCAGCCCCATCTTCTTTTTTTCCTTCTGTTGGTCTCTCCAGCCATTCCCTTTCCTTTCTCTTCCAAGCCCCCAAAGCCTTAGCTAGCCCTCCCGTATCATTACCCATCGGACTATTGACTTGGGCTTCCTTAACTGATTTTTCAATTTCAGCAAAACTTAGCCCCTTATAAACTCCTCCAGCTTTGGCCCTTAAATTCCCATTTCCCTTCTGGCCCGTATTACTGCAATCTGGGCTTTCATTTGGATCTTGCGTCTCCTTAGGCCCCACCCCATCATATTTTGAATTCTCCCCTTTCCACGTGTTTGGCATGAAATTGGGAAAATCCTCTTCATTAAACTCCTTCCCCAGATTACTCATTCTTTCCTTCGCATGATCCACTTTCCCTCCTTGCACCCATTGAAAACCCATGCGCTGGCTAGCTGTTGGTGAGAAACTTTCCTTTTCTGCTTGGGTTCCAGAAAAGGAATCTCCATCTCCTTCCCCACAATTTGTGCCCTCAGATCCGCCTCTCTCCTTTCTTGGTTGAGATTGATTTCTTTCCCGAAATATCTCATCCCCCTTCTCCCCTTCGTCGGTGTATGATCTCCCCCTACTCCTGTCTTCTCCCCGCCGGCTACCACTGGGCCCTCGCCGTGAGTGTCGTTCTGGGGCTGGAGGTTCCCCGGAATTTCTGCCATGTTTGGTGGTAAAAACTCCTTGGTTCCGATCTGCACGTCTGGTCGGGGAGGGGGCTCTCAGCCAAGGGCCATACTGTGACATGTCGTTCATATTCCTCTTTTCACTCCTCTTCAGACATCCTTCCGGTCCATGGCAAATAACCCCGCATTGAAAGCAAATTCTGGGTAGCCTTTCGTATTGAAACACTACCAGACTGGATTGTCCTTCCAGGTTCATCTTCCTTCCACGTGAGAGGGGCTTAGTCAGATCAAGGGAGATTTTAACCCTTAGGTACTCTCCCCATCCAACCCCACCTGCATCCGTATCCACTTCCTCCACTATTCCAACAGTTGATCCGATCTTCCGTCCCACTTCGCGCCCCATACATCCTAACGGCATATGTAACATTCTGATCCAGAAAGAGGCCCTATCAAACTTTATTTTTGCCGGCGGAATTCGGTAATCATACTCCTCTACTAGAAACAGAGTGTCTTCAAATACCCATGGTCGGCCCTCTAGGACTCGTTTTTTGTCTCTGGCATGTTCGAATTCAATTATGAAAAGATTCTCTCCCAGCACCTTGAAATTCATAGTGCCTGTCGCTCTCCACCATCGTTGCAGGGTGCTCTTGACTGTCTCCTTGCTCACATACCGGTCTGAAATCAATTTCCCAACCACACAGTCCCGGCCTCTAGTATTCACCTCTTGAATATCACTGGCTTGGACTGAAATCTCCACATCTTCCTCGTCTATTAGAGAGAAGTTCGCCCACCTCTTCGATAGATCGTCCGCCATACGAATCGGATCAATGAGCATGTACCGTCAAAATTTTCTCCACAATCTTGAAAAAGATCTGGAAACTATTCCTCCTCCTCTAGGTTGTCGCTAGAGAGAAAACCATCGACCATCAATGTTCTGGAACACTTCATTGTGTTTGTCCAGCCAATTTTTGGTCAGTGTTCCATGAGTTTACTTTTTCTTTTCATTTATAAAGCATATGTTTTACTAATTCTGTAGTTACAAAGAAGTTAATAAATCTTAATATAAAAACTTATAACCAACTAAACCGACCACCTATTAACCGACTAACTGATTAATCAAAAAAGTCAAAACTATTCATTATTGGTACGAAGTTAGTTAATTAACCGACTTTCACAAATCACTAAATGAAAATGCCCACCCCTAAAATTATTTCGTAGGGTTTACGCACCTTGAGAGACATCTGGTACAACATTGATGGCTCGAAGAAGTACAATAGCGGCCATCAACTAACAGTTTGACTAGATTCAACCTCAGGTGGTCCACAATACTAGCAATGTTGTTCTATATATCATGACCACCATTAGTACATGGCTGCACTGGTTACTTATGTAGCCCATTGGATCCAAATGGTAAAAATAAAAACATAAAATTAGACCATAGGTTCAAGCTTGTATAATTGTAGCCCCATGGTTAGAAGTCTTGTCAGATGATGCAATTATTCTGTCGTTTACCTGCACGCAATGATAAAATATTTACACGAATTTTCGTACCTTTTCCATTTCATTCTATTTCTAGTATTTCATGCACATAAAAATTGACTTCACATTGTTATAAAAATGAGTTCGTGCAAGTAGAGAGCATGAATGTTTCATATATAGAAAAAGTATGCTAATAAAATGGTAGATACAAGGATCTATGTACGTAAGGTTCACTAATCTTAAATGTAGGGATAATCCTACAAATCAACCTCAACTCTCCAACAAGGTTCTCTACAAAAATCATAATGTTGAAGGTTCTACAAACCAAAAACCTACACTACATCTCAAAAGCTGACAAATCAGGGTGCTGGAATAGGTAGGATCGATCCTGGCAGGGTTGGGATTGATCCTGGCTGGGGGTGATCAATTCTATTAGCTTAGGATTGATCATAAGCTGAGTGGGATCGATCATGAAAGGGCTAAGATTGGTCCCAACTTGTCCCGAACACTCATGAACCCTAGAAAGTCATATTCTAATTAGACCCAGAGAAGACTCCTAAAAGGTCTAAAACTTTTGAATGATCATCTTAGACACCATCTAAGGCATCAAACTCCAAATCCAAACCTATGTATTTCAAATACAACCAACCACCCAACAACCTCATCGACACAATGGACTCATCAATTTAGAACATCAAAACTCCCAAATCATCATTGGATTAAACATTGTATATTTAACTGAAGAAGCAATAAAACTATTTTTATTACGATAGTATAATGATCCAAACAATTGAAGAACACATTGACGACCTAGAGGAAAATATATATATATATTTTTTAAAACTATTGTATTTCTCCTTTCTCTTTCTTCTCTTTGATTCTCACACTCAAAATGCTCTTGTGGCTTAAGGAAACGTGTTGGAGGCTAAGGTTATATTAAAGGGGTATTTATAGGTTGAAGCCATCACTCAAGGTCCTTGAAAACCCAAAAAATCGCATGTAATTGGCTCGGGATCAATCCCCTAAAAGCTGAGATCAATCCCTAGGGCTTTTGGGACCTTGAGATCGAACTCAAGGTCCCTGCAGTGATCAATCCCCAAGGCCAAAAAGTGGCCCGGGCGATATTTCGAGTCCAATTTTCCATTCGTACAATCCAAACTTGATTCCCACTAACCCTAGAGTCCAAATTACTGATTTCTTAACCCTGGTTTAGACGAGGGTGTTGCATTTGTCGATTAGTTGTTGGATTTTGACTAGGAGTGACCAAAGTTGGGAGGGATTTCTACTGTAAGATTGGGTCTTTTGGGATAGAGTTGGCCGAGTATGGGTTTCTTTTGGTATTGGAATTTTAGTGATGTACTTATTGATGAAATTTCTTGTCTTTTCCTGGTATTATTGAGATGCTCTAGAGTCTGGTTTTGTTTTTTTATGGGTGGGTATTATTGATTGAAGGTAATTTTGGGTTTCTGGTTCTGATGGTCGTAATAGGGAGATGCGGGTGGTTTTGAGTTCCAGTGTTCTTGATTGGATGGCTTATTGTTTTGTGTATTGGCCGATCGAGTAAGATGAAGTTTCTTTGGAATTTGGGTTAAATACTTTACTCGGTTTAATTTCTTTATTTTTGGTCAATAAGATTTACTTTTTATCATAGGAGGTACTTTTGATTTGCTTAAAGACGAAAATGATACCTCGATATAAATTCTGTTCAAAATTTGACGGAATGCCACATTAGTACTAATAACAAATTAACACATGTCCATATAATTAATTAAAAAATAATAATTTAAAAAAAAATTAAAAACATTAAAATTTTATTTTTAATTAAATTTATAAAAAAAAATTAAAAAAAAAAAAAAAATTGGGGGTGGCTACGGCCATTTTGGGGGTGGCTGGAAACCAAAAAACTTCTTGAAGTAGCCTCAAATTCCTCTCCCTCAGATTGTCTATTTTTCTGTGAAACTTAAATATCTATTTATAGGCTTAGGAAAACCCTAAAAGCTTTACAAAACCTAGGAAAACCGTAGGTTTATTTCCTAGTACAATTAGGATTTGGAAAACCTAATTTAAAGTGGAAAAGGAGTCTTTCCGCATCTGGGTCACGTGAGTGCGCTCAATCACAAGCCTGGGCTCGATCATTTGGCTTCTACACTCGAGCCTGCTTCTTGTGCACCCGAGCTAGGCTGCGTTCGCTCCCCTTGCTCTGGCGCTCGAGCACTGATGAGCTTGAGCTTAGCTGTAGTGCGCTCGAGCGCAACTGTGCTCGAGCCTAGATGCTTGTGCTCGATCCCAAAGCTTCCAACTTTTTTCCAAATTTGTCTTTTATGCTCGAACTTTCCAAAAATGTTTCTTTTTCTTTGATATCCTTTAAAATGACAGAAAACACAAAAACAAATCAAAGCATCATAAAATAATAAAATTAAGAAATTAACATATGTAAATTAAGGGGCTAAAATATGTATATTTTAACACTTATCAGAGGGTAAGATGCTTAACGAATCCAACGGTTAAGCATGAGCAATATGCTTAATCAACCCAATGGAAAGGAAATACAACTAGCAAACCCACTAGTTAAGTGGGAAAAATAGGCTTAACAATCCAGCAGTTATATAGAGGCAAGACACTTAACAACCCAGTGGTTAAGTAAATTTGTAGTTTGAATCCAATTATGATAAGTCTCTCTCTAAGTTAAATGGTTTTACATTTTTGCTTTCGCTAAAGTGATGTAATACACAAGTTTATATATATATATGCACCTATTTTGAATACTTTTTGATCTTGAACACCAGCTTTCAAAAGAAAGAAAACTTTTAAGGAAAGGGGCTCATGTCACATGCAAAGATTGGTTGGTTATCTTTTACTTTCTAAGCGGTGGACTCACTTTTTGGACCTGTAAAACTGTTGAATTTTACATATATAGTCATAGAGGGCGAAGAGGAGCCCCACCTGAGCCTAGATTTCTACCTTAGGATTTGCAAGTGATCTCAACTTTTGGAATTGGCTGGACTTTTGTAGATTTCAGCCAGTATGTTAGTTGCCATTTGGGGCATTTCTTATAATTTGAAGGCAACATTATTTTGCCTTAATATAATGACTCTTATAATAGTTATATGAATATGCATTTTTAGAGCTTTGTCATGCAATTTCTTTATGTAAATCAATGTAAAAGTAGTAACGCTACGTAGAAATTTGCAAAGTGGTTGACCACCTCAATGGGTGAGAGGGTGGTCGGCCACCTAACAATTTGGTTGGGGTGAGCTAACCACCCCAACCAAGCCGAACATACTTATAGGGTGGGCAACCACCTCTTTAAAGGTTAAGAGGTGGGTCAGTCACTAACTTGAGGGTGGTCAGACTACTACAACCACTTTCTTGAAGTGGTTGACCTCTTCCTTTGGAAGTAAAACAATGGTTTTTCACTCCTCGTAAGGATGGATAATCACCTTAAGCTTTACTTACGTTGTTATTTATTTATTTCATGGTTTTCTTCGAATGTTTCTCATTCATCCTTGATTCATCATATAACATAAACAAAAGCAAAATAAACATAAACAAGAAATTATAATAGCAATTATATTGGTTTCTGGTCGGTTTTACCAAAGTGGCCACATGGAAATTATTCAGCTACTTAAAAGAAATATCTAATACAAAAGCCACATCAACAAGAACTTATTAATAGGTTGGTCTAACTCATCATGAAATAAGATTATCACACTCCCAATCACCCTAAAAATAGTTGAATAACATAAACGACTCCAGAATAATCAAATCCCATGTCAATCATGCCTTAGAAACACAATTATAATCCAAACAAAATATCAATTAATAGTATTTCTACATCTTTTTATTATTATAACACGAGAGAAACAAAATGGGAAACTTCACTTATACCCCTTGAAGTATATTACAATTATAAACTCGAAGTATAAAAATTTGCAATGTCGGTTTTCATGTTTCAACCCCTTTTAATTTTTTTTTTTTTGTGAAAACGCCAATATTTTTTTTTTTAAAAAAAAAATGGGTGCAAATTCAAAAACTCCTTAGACTCACCCAATACTAGCAGTGGGTCTAGACCCACGGCCAGACAGAAGGGGGCATTTTGGGCATTCTAACAGAAAATGGTACAATTACAAGGGGTTAAAATATAAGATACCGACATTGCAAACTTTTAAACTTCGAGATTATAATTGCAAAACCACTTATACTTCGACGGGTGTAAGTGAAACTTTCCCTAAATAAAAAGAGCTTAATACAAAGGATTGGTATCCACACCAAGTCCAAGATCCAACAAACAACCATCCAGTCCAAAAAAAAAAAAAAAACAAACAAACAACCATCCAACCAAAGAAAATACAAACAAACCAAGTTGTGACAACAAATAAGGTTAGTTGTAGATATTGTCAGTAAGGACTAAATTGGTTTGCATGTAATAACCTTGAAACCTCCAACACAAAACTTGAAGGAATCAAACAAGCTAATTAGCGTTTAAATTGTGTGGGGGGAACAAGTCAAACTAATAATGAACCTTCTATTGATATCTTGAAAATACATAAATTAGGAAAGTCCCTTTTAAAGATATATGAGAAAAAATTGATAGGCATATGTTGCAATAGGATTTTGTTTGTGGATGTGCACATTCATGTTTATGAAGAGAAAAACATAGTTAAGAATCTTTTACTAAACCTCATAGCTCTTTTTTCTTCGTATACACGATATCTCAATGCTTTTTGATGTGCTCCTCATAAGATTCTAACAAACAAGTCGCACCATCGACGACGTTGGATTCTTTCGATTTTGGGAAGCATTTATCTATGCACATTTTGGCTTCAGTACCTTTAAGATGTATTCGGAGCTTATAAAAGCATTGGAAGAAATTATGAATGATACACTCCTTAAATTCAAGGCTTTCACGTTCATGTGTTTCTTTACATTTTTCAAGTGTGCTTTCAAGGCAATGATACAATGAGCGAGTACTATTATCAAATGGACTAAGGTGATCATTAGCTTGCACTATGAATGCCATGGGGATAATTAACACCACCACCACCCACACCGCCATAAGTTCTCTCATTTATTTCCTAGCCGTTGACAGTCTATGAATTTTATTATTTGTAAGTTAAATACATAAATAATTTATTAGGATTAAGCCTCTAGTAATCTCTCTATTGATGGCGTAAATCCATTGAAACAAAGATATTTTAGTTTGTTTATTGATTTGTTCATTAAAGAAAGAAAAAACGCTTCTTGTTCAAAGCGAGTTTTTTAAGAACTGTGGCTTTTGTAAAAATGATAGTATTCTTATTAACTAACCTTTGGTGCAAGTTATGTCTTTTGAATAGGGACATAAGCTTATACAAAATTTGTTACACAATTATATGCGCCTCTTGACAAGTCAAGAATAGTCATTATGGAATGATTCAATAATTCACCACCTTGGTATTTTATCGAGAAAAAAAAAAAATGGTGATGTTTCTTCGTTGATCAACAATTTTGATTGCTCCTTATCGTTTGAGGTCGTGACAAATAGCTCGAAGAGTTTAAAAAATGACTAAACGCTCTCAAAAGCAATAAATAAATCATTGTCATTTGGGGGTGATTTGGCCACCATCTCAATTTTTTTTTTTTTTTTTGTCATTTGGGGTGGCCGAACCACCCAATTGCCTATTTGGCCAAGGGAGGTGGCTCCGCTTCATTTTTCTTTTTTTCTTTTTTCTTTTATTTTTTGTTTTTATTTTTAATGTTTGTTTCTAATTTTTTTGGTGACACGTGTCACAATATAATTGGTATCCGTGCATATCTGACTCGCTAACAAATTCTATTCACTTTTCTAATGATGATGATCTATTTGTGTTTTGTTTTTTCCTTGCCCGAAGAAGTATTTAGTCACTTTTTAAACAAAGAGCTTTTTGTCAAAACCTCAAAACTATAGGAACCAATTTTACAGTTTTTGACCTTTTTCGTTGACGTTATAATTTAGTTTCACCTTGCATAAGCCACCACATCTGCCTTATGTATTGCATCAACCCCGCTGACACCAAAAGAGTCTCGAACAACTCCTTCAATGGCAGCGACACCTACTTAGGGCACAGAAAAATCCATGTTATATTTGTTAAAGTTTTCAAAACTTTTTTTTTTTTTTTTTCTAAAAAAAAAAAAAAAAAAAAAAAAAAAAAAAAAAACCTTAAAATATTTAATAAATGATTCATATTTTGAAATACAAAAAATAGTTTGTAAAACACAAAACACATTTCAAAAGATAAAACGCAAATAATTTAAAAGAGTACAGGTGAAGTGATTCTACTGCCACCAACCACTTCAACTAAATAGGGGTGTTTAGGAAAAAAATAAATAGAAATAATCATTCATCTCTATCTTTGTTAGAGATGGCCGTGCGGCTACTCCAACTAGATAGGGATGGTCATACAACAACTCTACCCCAGTTAGAGATGATCGTTCAACCACCTCAACCAAATAGGAGGGGTTGTTGTGCAATTACCTCTAATTAAGATAGAAGTGACTGTGCAACCACCTCAACCAAATAAGAGGTTGTCGTGTAGCTACATCTAATCAAAATAGAGATAGTTGTGCAAAGAGATATAAGTTGATATATTATCATATTTAGAGTTCTTTTTTTTTTTTTTTTTCAGAGTGTGTTAAAGAGTTTTCTAGAAAGAGCTCTCCCTTTTACCGCTTCGTGAAGGCCTAACTACTCGATAGAATTCTTCCTCCCCCCTTTTTATTCTTCCCCCACTCCTTGCGGAAGAGGGTAGAGCATTTCCTCTCTCCTACCCGAACCTCCTACCCTCACATCTTTTTTTCTTCTTGTATTTTTATATCTCTCTTTTTCCTTGCTTTGAAGGTCAAGTATGTAATCCACCCACCACCCAACCACATGCCCCTCCCCCACCCACTCAACCCCTATCCCTCTCATTCTTCGACTACTCTCTCTGCCTCTTCATAGCAAGTGTTCCCTCCTTTGAATATGAAGATAGCAAGATCTAATTACTCTCCTAACTGTAGATAACACAAGGATAAGACGGGATTAACAAAAATATAGAAAGCATAAATGGGGGGAAATTAAATTAAAAAAGAAGAAAAAAAGAGTTAATGGAGAAATATTGTCATTACCAGGGACCTCACTACGTGAACCATGCCCGCAGGCTACATTGGTAGATGCTCATACGCAAAAACATCATCATATTACAACTTCGAAGAAACTAAAAACTGTAGAATATTATTATGAAGCTCGTCTGCTAAAGATAACGAAGACATTAACGTGAATTCATTTCCAATAATATAAAGCTTGATATTCTTGGAGGAAAGGACAATGGTACAATATATGCAGATTCTTGTGACTTGTGCTAAAAATCCATGCAACACGTGACATTTAGTTTCTGTATCACGTAAGCGAAAGGTAAATAATTTACTAAACAACTCCCCTGCTAGAAAAGTTTCCAAAATCAAAACCTGCCTTTTTCCATTTTTCTCAATGTTGAGAGAGAGAGAGAGAGAGAGAAGGAAGAGAGCGAGAGGAGAGAACGAGAGAGAGAGAGAGAGAGCAATTTTTCATGCGTGGGGGTCAAGAATCGTCAGCCTATTTAACAACACGTCCCCATTCATGATGTGTACAGAAGGCTCTAAAGTTACAGAAACCTACCCAATCTCTAGAATTCACCTTCCCACCTGATCAATGTTGCAACATATGCGTTAGCCCAATCAAACAGGTTCTTCATAATTTACATTAGTTCCCTGTTTCATTAACTCCTTTTTTGTCATCTTCCGCCTCAGGAGCACCTTTGGTTCCTTCAGCAATCACCACATCATCATCAGAAGTGGTCGGGCCTATATTTTCATTCCCATCACCTGATTCGGGCTGCTTGGAAGGCTCGGAACTCGGATTCTCATCTGTTGACGCCAGCACTTGTCCAGAAGCGGTTTCATCATTCTTTTCCAATTCCTCAGTGGATGATGAAGGTTCAGCTGCATCTGGCTTGCTAACTTCATCTAATCCAACTTGAATCTCACCATTGGGTAGAACATCAGATGGGTCACCAGAATCTGAAGTCTCCCTCCATTCAACCCATTCGGGTGGTTTATCGGTTTCAGTCTGTCCTGTTTCTCTTGAGTTGTTAGACAAGAGATCTGTAGTGTCTTCTGACTTTTCTCCAGCCTCTGGTGAAGATGTTGCCGTGTCAATCAACTCATCATCTTCACCAACAATAACATTATCATCACCGCCACCATTAACAACATCGCCTCCCTCAGTATTAGGGGATGGAGAAGCCAGTGAGCCAGTTGAGCGTTCATTGGCAACTCTGTCATCCTCAAAAGCAAACCAGTTGGAGTTTGTAAAAAGTGAGCCGCTGTACACACCAAGGCAAAATGCAGCAACAACTAGTCAAGCAACTGGGAGTGTATACGGACAGAATCTGAACAAATAGTTTATAAACAGAATATGCAACATGGTAGCACGGCCAAAAACACCAATCTTTTTTCTGGTAAACCAAAGAAAGCAACATAGTAAAAACACTATTTAACACCTACCAAAGTATTTAGAAGTCTATCCCTGCCCTGTATTACAGGGCCGCCCAAGAGAACTAAGCCAAAAAGCATCACTAAGAGCTTTATGAGCATTAACCTACTGCATTATTCAACGAGCACGTGAGCAGAAAATCGTAATAGCCAGCAAGCAGGCATATTTTCTTCCAGAAAATTCAAAAACTAGCTCCCCTAGCCAATTATAATATAAGCCGAAATTCACGCTGCACTTCTGCCATTCGAATTAGCAGGTGCACATTGGTTGTTCCAAACAGCTAATTGCTCTTTACATATAGACTTGGGCTGGTGAAGACCTCATAAAATTCAACAAAAGCCCATAAAAGGTAAGTTCTAGCCTACATCAGTGTTTTCAAAAGCGCTCCTAGGCATCCTTAAAATGTAGAGCAAACCAGAGGGAAAGCACCTTTTTAATACTAAAAGTAAAACGCATTCTCTATTAAGCACGCACTTTTTCCTCAAGTTCCAGGCACAAAATGCGGTACCTTTTCATTCTTTACACAGAAAGATAAATTTAATCAAAAATAATGGTTGGATCAGCAACCAACTAGAACTGACTATTGTTCTGTACTACTGACTTCATTGTTATTGCCTATTAAACTACCCAGAAGTCTATTTTCCAACTCCCTACCCCTTCACATAAAAACAAAGGCCATGTTGGCTAACTTATTCTCAAGTGTTTTCTGTTTAAGTTTGAAAAATACACTTTTCTCACATACAAACAAGCAACTCAAAACATAACACTTTTCAAAACACAACACTTTTTATTAAACTTTCCGCACCTTCTTGTAAGAATATTCTGACAAAACATATGTTGAACTTTTGCAGGAGTAGGAGCTAACTTATTATTGAAAAATAAATTAATTAATTAAGAAATGAAAAAAAAAAAAAAATAGTGGAATTGATTTGAGTTCTACTAAAGGATTGACAGGAAAAAAAGGCCAAAGAAGACCTTGTGCCTACCTTTCCTGGTCATCTCCCAGTCGCAGAGAAGATAAGACAACTTCAGCAGATTCATCATCAAAGTAGACATCCTGACAAGTATCCATGAAAGAAACTTCTCCATTATTCATAAAGCTTCTGTTTAATACTAAAACAGCCTGCTATCAGAAAATGACAACAGTTGCTATATATGACATGTGCATGTATTTGTGTAAGTGAGACATGATCAAAACCATGCAAGCCATGCATCAAGCTCTTATGTTTTTTTTTTCCTCTAATATATCAATCATTATTGTAGATCACTTTGGAAAAGAAAATGAATAAAAGATAGCAATCACTATTTTATTTTGATGACTCCGTACTGGAGAGAATCACCACTTAGAGGGATGAATTACCAATAATGATTTCCAAATTGAACTGCAATGCAAGCAATCTAACAAAAGTGAAAGAGAATGGCCTCTTTTGGCAGTGTTTAGCAATTCATAATTACTAACAAGATTAATCTTCCTATATCAACTTTTAGGCTAAAATTCTTTTATTCATGTACTTTTCTGACTACATCAAACTTCATGGCTGAAAACTCAAGTAGCGGAAGATACTCATTGGCCACCAAAAGATGATCCCTTGTTTAGACCTAAGATCATTTCCAAAGTAGAGGCTAGGCTAGTGGAAAAAAAAAATAGTACGCAACAGAAAAATCCACCATGAACAACCAACACATTAAACATAGTTACTAAAAAGATTATCTTCCTATATCAACTTTTTCTTTATAAAAGTAATTTTTTACCCAGGAAAGGGGTAAGGAGAGATTCAAACTAGTAACATCAAGAGTGGTCTTCAGCCTCAGCCTCATCAACGTTAAGTTTAGGCAAAATGCTTTCTTAATGTACTTTTCTGCCTAAATCAAGCTCCATGGCTGAAAACCCAAGTTGCGGGAGATACTCATAGGCCAACTTCATACCTAAGATAATTTCCAAAGTAGGGACTAGGCTAATGAAAAAACATAGTATTCAACAGAAAACCAGCATGAATAACCACCATGACTTTATATTCAATGGGATACAAATGGATTGCTATATGGATTCAGAAAGTTAACCCCTGCTAATTGTATTCCGAAGATCAACCTCCCACTCATACCAATACAATAAGTTCATAATGTATCCCATACCTCATCATCTCGTTCAAGTGAGCCATGAGCCTGAAAAGTATTAACACGAAGTTATATAAGTAAATGAACATTTATCTAACAAATGAATAGTAATTGGACTCAGAAGTAACATGGTTATAGTAGTATCAATAACAGGACTGAGTTAAAAAAACTAAATTAAGATAAATGTGAAGTAGCACTTAGTTGGGCAACTGGCCTTTCTATGATTATATGAGAATAGAAGTAAACAAAACAGCATAATCAAAAGCAAGTGATTTAATTGTTGAATATAGTTAAATTCAATGACACTCCAACGAGATCAATTTTTAATTGTTTGCATTTATAGTAGTAAGACAGAATCAAGAAGAAAGTATCTCAAGGGTGTGCAACTTATCAAACCAAAAAAAAAAAAACAAAAATAGTAAAATGACACAAAAGATCATGATGGGTCCATCACATCCATGTTTAGACATATTCTCTGAGATTAACAACTTAATGCTGACTAAAGCAGGTGGCAGTAGTTTTCTTAGGTGAGGCAACAAGTTCAAAAGATTGCAAGCGCAATACTCAATGAATTGCCACATCAGAAAAATAACAGTTGACACCATCATTGTAATCGATAAATATTGTAGAGCAACTATGAACAAAGATTAATGTACCCATCCCATGATAGAAGAGGCTCATTTAAGCCCAGTCATCAGGGTAAAATCCATTTAAGTAAAGAAAAAGACTGCAAGCCAGGGTTTCAGGTTCTCCAAGATTATCAAGTTCATTATATAGTCTTGGGAACCTAAAGTGACTTTTCCTATACGTATAAGGAGAAGACAAGAAACAGCTCAAATAGAAAAATGTTCATATCAATGATTCCCAACTGGAGCATCACAATGAACAAATGAATTAAAGAAAAGATCTATCTTGATTCTGTATTTATTTATTACAGTTGCTTGGGAGCATTTTGGGGTTAAATTTTTACTAACATGATTAAAATAAGAGTCTTGCAGTCCTTTGTATCTGACAAATAGAGAAATAAAAAAGCTGAGTAAGAAAAGAAAACATTCTTCTTGGTTATCTAATGCTTTCCGGTTTTTATCTCTTAAGTTTTTGCTGCAACCATGGAAAACATGATTTTGCAGAATCATTCAGCGCCTTACTATCCAAGAAAACAAAGTAAGTTCTTCAAACTTTATAATTCATCAAAAAAACAATTTCTTTCCTGGGGCAAAGGTTTAAAGCTAATGAGGTGGGCCTTGAGGTATGCTCGTATTATTAGACTTATGCCTCATGCCTCATGCCTCATGCATCCTATCTTGAAAACTTGATTTAGTCCTTGCCAGTATGGTAACATGACTTTGGTCTGCCAGTAAGGTAACTGACACCCTTCCCCCCTTTCTTTAAGTACAATTACCATAAAAACTTCATGATCTCCCTTTCATACATCCACTTAACATATTTGTCTCTTATTCACAAAGATTACTAAGAACTCAATTGATGCTATGTGAAAGTTTTAAAAGGCACCTCATCAATATCATCATTACTGTAAATGCCATATCGAAAAGCCTGGCTTAAGTTATTTGCTAGGGCTGCCACATCATAGTCTCTGTCTTGATAATCGTCATCATCACTATCCCTAGTCCGATCATGCAGTGCTGTTGGCCGCCTGTAAAAAATAATTAAAGTCATTTTAAGATGACAAAATGAGGAAAAAAGAGAGAGAGAGAGAGAGAGAGTAAAATGCAATCACGTCATTAAAATAGATATGATCAAGGCCAGCTCAATTTCTCAAATTTTATTTATCACCAGAGTCTCAAGGGTTGATAGTATAAGCATGAAATATTTACAGATAAATTGGTTATTTGTGGCTCTGACGGTCTGACTCATGCCTGGCTTACCTCATCTTTTTTTTTTGATAAGTAATAATCAAGTTTTATTAAAGTGTAAGTCGCCCCTACGTACCTCATCGACATCCCTACTTGCTAGTAAAGCAGTATTGCCTCAAAACAGCCCAAATTGTGAGCCATAAAACAAGTAAACTATATTTAATAACCTGAAACTATCTACTAAAATTGAAGACAGTCAAAATAAAACTAAAACTAAAACATAGCCTTTTGCAAGCATTAGTGGTTCTGACATACCATTGTTGATTGTATGTCAAAGCAGCAAACTAGATCGGATAGAAAATTGTCATTAAGATATTTCATTACTTTTTTTTTATAAGTAATAATCCAATCTCATTATGATATTTCATAACTTCCAGTGACGCATAACAGGAAAAGGCACCAAACGCATACAAACATGTTATTTTCTACAGATATACTAAACATGCATACAGTGGGTCTTGCCCACAAGATCTCACCCTCCACCCTGCTCTTACAGCCAGTGACGGAGATGGGATATTGCTAATGTAGGGGCGAGCCTAATAATTAATTAATATAAAATAATATAATATTTTAATATGGGTTACCCAAAAACCTATATGAATATGTTCTTTATTCTAAACATCCCAAAAAAAGTATTGCATCTCCAAGTGCAGACTATTCGCAACTGCACCCATAATTATTTACAAGTGTTGAAAAGAATCAGCAAACAACATACGTATCGAGTTTTTTTTTTTTCCTGCAAACGGGCAGCAGGTGTATCTTCTTTCATTTCACAAGCTGCATCTCCTTTTCTTCTTCTTTTTGCAGGTTCAACCGCCAGCTCTCAACTATCAATAATAGTTGATTTGTTATAGGCGTGAGCAGAAGACAGGAAGTAGGGGCTAAGAGGAAGAGTAGGGGCTAGGAGGAAGAAGAAATGGGCTAAGGCTTAAAAACACTAAAACATGAACATGTAGAAAAAAAAAATATATATATATATATCAAAATCAAAATCAAAATTTTGTACGGGCGGGCAGAGGCGACCCTACATATCTCCGCCATTACTTACCGGCATTTGATTTGGGTTAAATTCATTGGCACATACAAATATACAAATATACTACAGTTTGGATGGTAAGATTGGGGGTCAGGGGTTTATGGTTCTCAAGAAGCTGGCCTGCGAATTGCAATGCCACTGATTGCAGATGACCTATTTTCTAAAGCAGGGGCACGGGGGAAGGGTGGTGTCAAATGCAATAGTGATTTCCTAGAAGATAAATCTTGCCAGTTTTGGACCATGCATGGATTACTTATAACCACACAAGAAAATTTTAGTTCCATTTACTTGTGCCTCAATGAAAGTACTTCAAACTGCAAATGCAAGACGTTTAAAATGAAGAAAACATACCCACAGGCCCACTGAAAGACATTTTCCACAGCATTCCGTGTTGATAGAACATTTGTATGCCAATCCGTCCATTCACTATTTTCCTGTCAGAAGAAAAACCACTCTAAAAATGACTTCCAAAGATGAAAACGATAGAGGGGGATAAAATTTTGCGGCATCACTTTCATATTACTTTTTGATAACTACCCCACAAACAAATAACTAAATGCAGTAAAAAGTGGACGTGTATAATAGAACCAAAAGAAGAAAAGATAATTACTGTCAAATACTTTTGATACAAAGCCTATGAAAACTTATATCTCAACTATAGATCTCACTCAAACATAATTGGAAAAAGCAAAATTACAGAATTTAATAAAATGTTTTATAGGTCAAAGAGATAACATAATGAAAATTAATAGTATGAAGTTAAAATGCAACTTGTATAAAGGAAAAGGCACAAATTGATAGGATAAATACAACAACAAAGACGACTATTGGAGACATAGGAGTACACCTGCAAATGTGCCTGAATCTCGCTGTTGCCATTCCCCAATTGAACAAGTTTGTTAGATATACGCGTTAAGTGCCCAATATTCCCTATCCTTGGTGGCGATCTACCCTCAGCAGGGACAGTTGGCTGCAGAAAAGAATTGAACAAATATAATGTCAAATACTGTTTTCCACATCTGCAGCAACATATATTTATGTTTAAGAGAACAGAAAAAAGAACAAAGATCTGTCCTGGCATGTAGATATTAATCATTTACAGACTGGACCACTACCTTGTTCGAATCAGTTGCCAATTTATAATTATTTTCAGCTTCAAGAATTCTCCCAACAAGATTACACTCATGTAGAAGATGTTCAATTAGAGGAGCATTCTTGCTCTCCAAACACGACAGTAGTATGCTCTCTATGTGATGATGCACGAAGTTATTGTAGGGGTACCTTCAAAAGCAAACAGAGGAATAAGGGTTGAGTCCTGTCACCCTTACTAGATAACAGATTTTGTCTTTTATTTTTTTAACTTACTCAAAGAACAAGTCTAAAATTCTTTGTACAGCTCCAAGGCGAATTAATTCCTTCTCAGCAGCTTCGCTACCAACTGTCACCAAAACCGAGATGAATTCCACAATCTGAAAAATTCCATGATCAGCAATAATCAGCATAAAGTTGCAAATATGGCTAATCTGCACTTGTGAATGTAAGCAAATACATAAAATGGGTTTGGCTAATATGTTAGTAAAAACATACAAACAAATTATGATGATAAAAAATCAGGCTCAAGGAACAAAGAAAAGATGATAACAAATCAGTAATAGTCCATGCTACAGAGGAAAGACAATAAAATATTCAATGCTTATACTAAATCAGATAGGATCTCAAACACTCATATAAACAATACCTTTAAGCGATGTTTTCCAAGAGGTGGTTGTAACTTGCCATAAGTAGTTAACAGGACATTCTCCAAAGACGAAATATTCAAAAGCTTGAGTAAATCACCTGCAGGATAAAATCTGATTAATATTTGTTATGTCTTTTGATAAAAAAGCACTTACACAACTGTTTAAACAGACAACATTTTCCACTCCCGACTCACCATGAAGACGTTAAAGAAATAGCTCCTTACACCTGAATCCCTTAATATTTTAATTCCTTTATGTTCAACATTATTATGCCCATCGATTCAGCAGCATCATCCTCCATCATTAGTCTCTGCATTGCAGGCATTAATCCTAATATGGATTCTTGTGGGGCCAGTCTCCAAAATGTATGAAACTTATGAACCCAACTTCCAGGGCATCTAAAATATATATATAGAACTTTTGAGTAATCCCAATTCTGAAAGGCTTGCATAAAAGCAGGACAACAAAAGCAACAACCCCCCCTCCCCCCCACCCCCCAACAAAATAAACACTCCCCTTCTCCCCAAATATGAGGGTACCTGAAGAATCCTCATCTCATGCTAGCTAAAACATATGATTCAGGCAAACCTCTTTTAAGGCCTTATTTCCACACCACACATGATGTCAAGAACAAATCCTACCAACTCCTAAGACATCCTAACAAAAACAGCCCCCAACTCCTAATACTTCTTCCACAAACCTCTCCGATCCTAACACACTTTGCTCTCATTCTAGGAGCGCATCCTCCCCAATCTCCCACCCTTATGAAAGTGAAATTAAAAACCTCACTCAAGCAGCACTTTTAGGAGAAATAAAGCAAATGGGAAAGGCCAAAGCATTTGGCTGATGGACATTTAAGGAAAAAGGTACTCGTAAGTTTTGGAAGTAATGGTTCCCAGAGGGAAAAAAAAAAAAGGGGGCAGAACATGGAAAGTAAGTGTTAAATTAACTAAAAAATCAAACACCAACATTAAGGGAGGAACCTTACTTAGGCTTTCCAACATGCCTTCAACTGTCTCAGGATTAGCAGTCACTGTAGGTCCCTGAGTTATTTGGCGGTTGTATGTATGATATACTCCCAAGGTTAGCCTCTTAGGGTCTAACAAAGATATGCATACTGACAATGAGTTGACCAAAACGGACTTTGGCCGTGAATCTTCCAAAGCATGACGAAATAATCTTCCTATAAAACTGCAAACATAAAAACAATTAAACTTTAGACAAATAATTAAAGAGCCATAGTATAATTATATGCATATTTCTACCCCACATGAGAGAAATTAGATGCTACCTTGGGCTGGAAATTTTAGCAGAAAGCCCAGGTGGAGCAAATCGTGTGATAGCACATAGTGTTTCTGCTGCATTAACATGAACTTCAGGCGAGTCCTGTAAAAACCATGTCCATAGATATTTCTTTAAAATCAATCCACATTTCATATACCAATAGATCATACTCATCACACAAATGATCCTATGACCAAGAAAAGCAATACAGCATGACAGCAGCAGAATATGCTGGCATGATACCAAATAACTAACGACCAGATTATCCTACCTCAGTTCTGTATATTTGTGGGCAAAGATAGATGATGGTAATTCACCTTAGAAAAACCAGATTTCAGTTCTTAAACATGTTTACGGTAGTGTAATTACTGATCAGCAGGTAATAACAAACAAAATTTGGAGACAAGAAGGCTTGCAGAATACAAAGGTACATGTACACAAGCACATGCTTGTAAACATGTGTCATACCAAATTTTCATCAAATTTTTAAGAACTATTATATCCTACAGACATATCCATGACATATTACAATCCTATTTTCAGATTTGCCGTATCACATCTGCATTCCATCGTAGAACTTTAAGAATCCAAGTTATGCTTGCTGTGCAATAGCATGGTTAGAAAATCTAACCAAAAAATAAAGTTGAGTCCCATGACACCAAGGCTGGCTTTCTAGAGTGTACACGATAGTTTATCACATTATATTATATTTCTCTTCTCTTTAAGTTTCTAAAGATGGTATTATGGTAATTTCAGTAAGGATAGCCACAGTTGAGGACCAAGGGTCATATTTTATTAGAATATGAGACTTGCTTGGCTAATGGACCTTTATGGTCCTTAGCTTAGTTTAATCCTTAAATTCTGTCGCTTGCTAATATAGTCCTGGTCCTAGTGGAACTAGTTTATCAAAAAAAAAGCTAAGGAATAACAAAAAGTCCTATTTCACCACAGTTCCTATGTACAAGTTTATCAAAATAAGAAGTTTATGACACCAAACCACTTAAACAAGAAAAGTACGCTACAGTGTATGACATATATATATGAAATGAAAGGGTGAAATAGAGCTGGAGATGAGCTACCCAATGGTTTAAGTCCAAAGGCAATCCAGAGGTAAATTGCTATGTAATTGCCAGAAATTCTTTAAATTCAGGAAGAAGAAAAAGGCTACTCCGTTAACCAAAATGTTTAAGCAGGATGTCAGAGCGTAGAAAACTAATGAGAACAGAAAGAAGAATACAGAATAAAATGTATAAAGTAACAGTACACACTAGAGCAGAATTAAAACCAGGAAAGAAGAGATCAATCGAGTACCGAGACACAATCACTAGAATTGACAGGTTCAATACAATTAATATTACTTACTGAAGAACTAAACTTGTCCACAATCATCTCTAGCACATCTGTCTCTTCTATCCACTGCATTGCTTCCATATAGTTCGTATACATATGTTCATCAGCGCCAATCAGACGTATTAAAACCTGCTCAACAAGGAAATACGTTCTAATAAACCACTCTAAAAAATGTAGTCTAGTCAATCCAAAGTACACTAAAACTTTAACAGCTGATGGACTTTCTTTTAGTAGTGGATGGGGTCAAAAGTTCAAAACACCAAAAACTCGTTTAACATAAAATGATAAGAAGAGGCAAACCCAACTCCAAATACAAACATCAAAATACCAGTAAACACTAATTCTAGTCATACAAACAATAAAACATCATAAGCCTATAAATCCATGTAATACTTGATAGACCACAAGAACATGCATGCACAGAGACTGCAGATAGCATATACATGCAAATTAATATGAATAAAAACATAAGCAAGGAGTTCAATACCAGAAGCAATATATAAAGGTGATCTAGCAACTAACCTCCATGATAGATGTTATTCCAATCAGGTCAACCAGCTTCTTGACAACATCCTGGTGAGCCTGGATGGACACAAGCGGCCAGTGATATTTAAATATTGAGAGAAAGCATGAAAGAAGTAAACTTATGGACAGTGCAGCAGCTTATCACAATTAAAAACCCAATAGTTCAGAAAAGCTATCTAAAGCTGAATAAAGAAGTATGATTATTAATCATTATCCCAGGTGTACAACTACGCCAGTTAAGAACAACTTCTTTACATTTATGATTTCATAAAAGCTCAACCCCTACCACAAATATAGATCATCACATTTTAAGGGCAGAAATGTAGAAAGGAGGGGGGAGGGTCCAGATCATAAAACTTCCTTCAAAGTTGGTGAGACCCAGAAAACCGTTGTTCATAAATTTTCAACACAGTTGGTTGACAGGGGATAGGAGGGATGACCAACTCCACTTGCAGGTAGAGTCAATCAACTATCCCCTTAGAGCCTGTTTGGGATTGCGTTAGATAACTTAAAAAGTATTTTTAGTACCTAAAAGATGTACCAAAGAAAAAGCTGACATGTTTGGTAAAAAATTTCTAAAGCACTTATTTGACTTTTTCACTCTAAAAATGGTAAAAACCCACTTTTGAGAAAAGCTTAAAAATTAAGCTTTTTCTAAAAAGCTCTATTTCCCAATACAATCCCAAACATGCTCTTAATCTCTAATGCATAAGCAAATATGGAATGGGCTACAGTTAATCAACTAAGCCCCCCAAAACCCCCCCTTCCCACCCCGCTTTTTTTTTTTTGCTTAAGGACTACAGTTAATCAACTAAGCCCCCCAACCCCCCCCCCCCCCCCCCCCTTTTTTTTTTTGCTTAGGGAAAAAAGAGGGGGAGCAAACACAAACAGAGGTGTGTTAACATTGACTCTACAATAGAACCGACTGAAAGCAACACCTTTATCAGTCGCTCAAGACCAGGACTACCCCTTCAGAGATTTTGTATGCTACCAAGAGGCCTTTCTTGGAAGTTGAAATTACATCCTGTATGTTACCAAAGAATTTGATGCTAAATTTTTTTTATTAGTATTTCTATCAAAGTGCAAAAATGACAGATATATACATTTATGAAAAGCACTTGCCAGTTCACAACAATCATCTTTAAAGCATAACTAAAGAGAATATTTCAATCAAATGGGAAGAAAGAAGAGACTTACTTGAACATAACGCATAAAAGGAACTATCTTCCGCAACAAGAGGCATATGACAACCTAGAAACAAGAATTCACAGATGGCCCCATGTAAAATATGTTATTGATAATTCCTTTTAACACAAAAAATAAAATGAAGCAAAGGGAGGAGCTCAAATAGAATGGATGATACCACAAGTTCACATCGACAAAAGAACCATCCCACAAAAGTAGAAAATAAACCAGATTCTAGAAGTTCAACAAAGAACTACCTTGCTAAAGTATCCAGCCAATAGTGTGCTATGGGGGTGT
The DNA here is from genome assembly GCA_036287905.1 of Corylus americana. Taxonomy (NCBI): domain Eukaryota; kingdom Viridiplantae; phylum Streptophyta; class Magnoliopsida; order Fagales; family Betulaceae; genus Corylus; species Corylus americana. The sequence goes on from CP125815.1 coordinate 24,771,836, forward strand.
TCCGGTTCCAAAAAGGAAAATAACAAGTTCATCAACTGCCAACAAGTAATTACCAAAAGAAATCAGTTATAGAAGAAAGATTCCAAAGACAGCAACAGCTTGAATAATTAAAATCTCACCTCCTCATCCTCAACCAGTGTTTTAAGTATTATATCAACTTCACAAGTAAAAATCTCGCAGGCAATAAAAGGAAACCTGTGAACGCGATAATTTGAGAATATCAATTACAAGATACATCCAGGTTTATAGAAGCATCTAGGCAACAAAAGCAACCTACTTGAAAGCTCGCCTCTTTTCAGCATCCTCAGGAGCTTCTTCCACAATATATCGAATAAGCTGCTCAACCTGAACTTTTTCTCGCAAACTGCAAGAAAAAGACAACTAATAAGCACACATCTAATATTCATTTACTAAAAGGCAGATAATCATATTGCAACTACAACACTGGGCCAAATATGTAGCCATTGAACCATACTTCCAAAAAAGAAAATGACAAAAACAGCATGTAAAACTGAACTGATCTTTCCCACACTACAAGGTAGTGGTGACATTAAAAACAGCATTCCGCTGCTAGCTGGGCTTCTTTTGTGTATATTCTCTGAATACTTGAGTTACACCTTTGTGCTTTTTAATGAATTTTGCGATTACTTATCCAAAATAAAATAATAAAAACATCATTATAACAAGCAGATGAAACTCAAGATTTACATTTGCACAAAAAAAAAAATGTAGCAATTAACAAAAATCCAATCAAAGTACAGATATTCAAACTTTGACATGATGTTTGGTTATAGGAACAAATTAAAATGCTTAGAATGTTCTGTAAGTAGCATCCTTCATTATTTTTTCGAACTGAAGGGGGAATAAATAGAACAATAAAGGTTTGGCTTTCAAGATATCAATCCATATCCAATTGGTTAATAAACAAGATCCACTTAAAATATATTAAGTAGTTGTGCACACATGAGGGGTCATCATTATAATCAATAGATGAAAATGACTTAATTGGACTCCTCTTTAATGGAAGCAGCAAAGTTATTTTGGCACTAGTACTAAATGAGGGCCTTTTTTGCCTAGACGGGTGAGGGCCTTTTTTGCTAGTTGGTGGTCGGGAGGTCGCTCTCGAAGCGCGGTTGTTTGGAAGATGATCCCTCTGTGTCTTATGTGGTGTATTTGGAATGAACGAAATGCTAGATGTTTTGAAAATTCCACTAGGACCATGGAGGAATTGACTCATTTCTTCTTCTGTACTCTTTACTCTTGGACGGCCGCTTGGCTAGCTCCTTTAGTGATTAGTTTCTCTGATTTTCTTTTTCATTTCTCTCCCTCCTAGGCGCTCTCTGTTTATACTTCCCGTGTATATGGGTTGCGCCCCTTTGCGCTCTTTTATATCATCATCATTACTTATCAAAAAAAAAAACTAGTACTAAATGAAAAAATTGCACCCAAAACTAGAATCATGATGATAGAAAGCAGAATTTCCCACCTTCCTCTCTCACCCTAATATCTAACCACGTATCCATCATCTCTCATATGTTAAAACTAAGTTTGACAGGAATTTCAAATGAAAATAAGCTATTGATAAAAAATGTGAACAAGTGATGGCACAGCCCTCCAACAGCTTTAACCATGACACAGAAATTCTGTCCATGGTGCAAAATGCAACAGCACAGTTGCTAAGGGTATAAGTCAGGCTTCTCACAGAAAGGAAATAAACATTACAATGAATTTTTATTTTTTTTTATAAGTTAAAAAAAAAATATTTTCTAATTGGTCGTATAGCTAATTGGTCTAAAATATTTTCTTCAAACACATCTAACTTTACAAAATGATTATCTTCTTCCACTTGTAAACTATTAATTCAAACCATCACGGCAAATAATGACTATATGAAGAAAGGAAAGCTATTCCTTGCTTTGTGCTCCATTCTCAAGTTTCATGTACAATTCACTAATGTTTTTCAAATTAGTTCCCCTGTAATAAGGTTACATTTCTCCTCACATTTCTGCTCTTTTTCCTGTTGGTTTATAAGTCACAAGAATTTTTTTAAAAATCATAGGGTATAAGCACCAAGATGAATATTATCCTATATGCACTTTTTGGACCACTGATGAAATCTCAACTTCTTATCCTATACTTAATTTGGTGTTTCACGTTTGATTATCCACACAAAAAGACCAAACTGCTCCCAAAATGTGTTAGACTGGCAACAGTATTATGAATGTTTTGTATATAATAACTCATTTCTTATTGTTACTGCTACAGAAATTTAAAACAGTTGGCAAAAGGGAAAATCATAGTTGAAATGCCAGTCAAAATATCAAAACCTAATGTCCAATCCTACAATGTCCTGCAAAAAACCTTCTCCCAACGACACAAAGTGAGCATTAATATTATGTTTGTACATTCAATCATTATTGACAGACAGAACAGCTTGAAAGTAAAAGATATGGGAACTATGGAAATAGAAAGAGCATTACAAATTGATAAGGCGGCCATTAAGAGCTTTGCATTCTTGAATAATTTCATCCTCATCAAGAAGCTCCTCCAACGTAAAAGTTTCCTTATCCAAAAGTGTCTCCACCTGCAATAAGCATACATCAAGAACAAAGAATTGTAATTAACTAAAGCATTCACAAATAATATAAGGAAGGCCAAGTAAAATTTCTAAACAGAAAATTCGTAACAAGCAAAAGGTGATTCAGGAAATCAGTCCAGCCCTCCAAGAGAGGCATAGCAAATGGTACCCCCCCCCCTAATCTGCTCCTAGGTTCAAACAGAAGTTCATGTCACAAAATTGCCAACCCTAATAAGCATGGTGCACATAGAATTTGACATGATCTGACACACAAACTGGCTGCATATTAATCGTACAAGCAGCACCTGACAACAAGTAAAGCCACATAAGCAGCAGGCACTTCAGCTAACAGCTATCCAATTGGTACAATCTGAACAAACTTAAACACCTCAAATCATTTACCTGACTTACTGAAAAGAAGAGTGTTGTAGGTAAAATAATATCAATTCAGGCTTTTCCCATTCTCATGGGGCAAAAACACCAACTTATATCAGTATGCAGGGGAATGCTTATATGCTATCTACATGACAGGTCAATTGACATCAGCATGGTTATGCAGATACTCGTGTGAAGGGATGATACCTGCCCTATAGGGATCCTATGACACAATTCTGGACACACACCACCACTTCATTCACCCTACTTTATGGTAGAATCCTACACAGCCTCCCCTCCCTTGAGGATTACCATTCCAATGCAATGAAGATAATCACTCTGAGTGGTCTCTCTCTCAAACAAGCAAAATTTTTAGACCTACGCATATCAAGATATCTCTAGATCTCTTTGCCATTAATGTTCTGCTGAAGTCATCACCATTTCTAGTTTGGCCAAAATTGCAAACAGAATACACTTATCCTGCTTTACCAAAGACTCCTATATCATATTGTACCCATTGGTAGTTCCAACCTTTTTTTTTTTTTTTTTTTTTTTTTTTGGAGAAAATTGGTAGTTCCAACTTAAAATATCATCAAGTAACACTATATTGTTTGCAAAATAAATGCATCAAAGAACATAATCCTAAAAAGGCCTCATAAGATCCTAACCCATGCAAAACTCTACTGATCTATAACAAAACAATAAATATAGAAACTCAATGCTGATCCATCAAGTAAGCGAACACAAACGAAGAAACTGATACTAAAAGTCCATCAACACATATAATAGTCACCCAGATCATGGTTCTATTCTTTTATTTCAGTTATTGGGGCACAGTCCACAATTCTATTTTGTTGCTTTTGTGCTTTCTTTGTGGCACAAATATAAGTATCAATTCCCAACTAGGAAGCATGGATACATCAAAGGAACTGCTATAACCAGATGTGATAAGTACCCAATATAGACATGCAGGCATATGGTGGAAATACATATAGGACGCATATTGGTAAAAAAAATTCCAAATATGATAGGTACAACTTGAATAGGACTTGGGTATGACATGGATATGTTCAGGAGTAAATTTGAATTTTCTTAAAAAGATAGAAAAGGGGGTTAATGTGACATACGGGATCCAATGTTTTGGAAGAAAAAAATTATAAGTAATTAAAATATCATTAAAAGCATAAGGCGCACTGAAGTATACAAGAGAAAACAACTAACTAGCTAGGAAAAAAAAATCATGATAACTAAGCACCAAAGAATAAACAAAAGCTGTTGTACAAAAATAAAGAGAATTGAAGAAAAAAGAATCCAACTCCTCAAACGTTCTTTCACGATCCTCAAAACTTTTATTATTCATTTTCCTCCAAAGATACCACAAAAGACAAAAAAGTACAATCTTCCACATAGCAGCACTCCTAGTACTACCAGAAATCCACCAACAAGCGAACAAGTCAACTACATGGCTAGGCATAACCCAAGACAGCCCAAAGCAACTGAAAAAGAGACTCCACAAGGCACAAGCAACCTCACAATGGAGAAGGAGATGGTCCAGGGACTCTACATTCCTCTTACACATACAACAACTATCAATCACAATGACATGTTGTTTCCTAAGATTTTCCATGATAAGGATCTTTTGTAGGGCCGCCATCCAGGCAAGAAAGCCACCCTCAAAGGAAATTTAGTCCGCCAAACAGTCTTTCAAGGGAAGAGAATGACATCATTACAAGCCAAGACACTGAAGAAGGAACTGACATCAAAGAACCCTCTTTTGGAAAGTTAGGACTTAAGAACCTTCGAAATTTCAGATTTCTGTGTATGTCAAAACATGGGGCAAGTGCCATGCATCATTTTGTTATAAATAGCTTCTAAATTAATTTTACCATTTGAATATTTCATGCCTTTTAGTGCCTACCATTCACTTTTAAAATAAAAATTGGCAATATAACAAAATATTCGAATATATGTAAACTAATTAACTAATGAATGTAATCCTACCATATTGTATCATAGAATTTCAAGAAGTGACATATTACAATATCTGTCCCAATGGTTTTGTATGGTATCCGTAATAGTGTGTCATGGAATTTGCCATTATACAACCCATCCATTTATAGCCCCTTCTAATTATAGCAAAGAGCACTTTGTCTACCAAGCAGAACTAGGTCAGAATCTCCTCAAATTTAATACCACATCCATTACACCTAGATTCATACTCTTCTCCCAAAACTATGCTCCAATGCGTTTTATGGGTCCTGCAGGATGGAGGTGTGAAAAAACATTAGGAGGAGATGGGGGATTTCTCTAGATGTGTGAGATTTGAAGTAGGAAACAAGCCTAAGATTCATTACTGGCACGTATGGGGATCAGACCTTGAAGGAAGCTTTCCCGCTGTTGTTCAGTATTGCTCGATTTAAAGAGGCCTGAGTGGCAAACCATATGTTGTTTTCGTATGACACCTATCAGTGAAATATTACTTTCATCTCATTCGAACATGATTGGGAGATGGATTTAGTCACTTTGTTCTTCAATCTCTTGTACTCTATTTGGCTGAATAGAGGTAGATAGAAGAGAGTTTGTTGGACCCCATCCAAAAGGCATACATTTGAGGTCAGATCTTTCTACCATGCTCTTGGCCTCCCACTAGTCCCTTGGAAAAGCATTTAGAGAAATAAGGAATCTCCAAAAGTGGCTTCCTTTTTTGGTACAGCAACTTCAGGGAGGAACTTGACCTTAGATAATCTAAGAAAGAGACACATCATAGTGATGGACTAGTGTTGCATGTGCAACAAGAGCGAGGAATCCATCGATCATCTCCTGCTCTACTGCAAAGTGCCTAGAGACTTGTGGTGTCGGTTTTTCGTCATTTCAGAATAGAGATAGAGTGGATAATGCCCCCAACGGATGGTGGAGTTATTGGCTAGTTAGAGAGGCCAGTTTGGCAATCACCGTCATTCAAAAGTCTGAGGATGGCTCCCCTTTGCATGATGTGGTGTATTTGAAGATAACAGTCCCCGAAATTTTGAAGATTGTGAGAGAACGGTGGTAGATTTAAAAGAAATATTTTTAAAAACCCTTTATGGTTGGATGGTTACTAGCAATAGTTCGCATTTTTCTAATTTTCTAGAATTTACGGGTCTCATTTTTCTAATTTTCTCCCTAAATGGGTGTTGCTCTTGTATGTTCCTTTTGTACTTTGCTTGTGCCCCTTTGTGCTTTCCAAAAATATTGAATTACTTATAAAAAAGTAATAATAATCAGTCCATCACATCCAGACCGTCAAGTCAACTTACTTCTAACTAAAACTATAATACATAATCATTCATTTCAAAACTCTAACAAAAAATTGACCCAATGAATCCCTAATTAAGTGCCGGGGAAACATAGGGACTTGGGGAAACAAAAACAATGGAAGTTCTTCTGATCTAATCCTCCATGACCATTGTATTCTCAGATTAGGGAACGGACAACTAAATACTTGTGAAGTGGGCATTGTTTTCTGGGTCCAAAACAACGAATAAACTAAAATTCACAAATCCAATTCCTTCGTCTTATCCTACATTCTATAAGAAACCAAACAGAAATTAGCAGAATCCACACAATTCCCAATATCTCGTTCAGTCTAACATGCATTTTGCGTATACATATTGAATCGACGAAACAAAAACCCAAAACCGCGATTGGAGAACTCACAGGAGACGCAGTGGACAGCCCAGCCATACGCCAAAACATTTTGCGTTCTACAAAGAAATCTCCTCCACGCACCGGACGAGACGCAGATCTAAGGGCCTCAGGAACCCTAGCGCAGCCGCCTCGCCAATCCTCGAATCAATCTCAGATTCACCGATTGCCGACCGTAACGAAACCCTAGAATCTGAACCAAGCGGATTAGAACAAACTGGGTATCGGATTGGATCGAATCCACGGCGCTGGGCGAAAGGGAGAGAAAGAGAGAGAAACCAAAACGCCTGCAATCGCGGGAGGGACGACAGTATTTGGAAATGAATAGGGAGAAGAGTATTGGGCCGAAAATGTTATGGTAAATAAATATATATATTTGGTAGCATTATTTTTTACATATATAAGAAATAAATTATTAAATATATTTGTTTTATAAATTAATATTTGTATTTTTGATAATGATAATGATAATGATGTTTGATAGCCAGCCACTGGCTATGGAACCAAAATTTTCATAGGTTTAGTTCCCTTCTCCCTTTAATGTTGGAGGTTTGTTGTCCACATGCTTTTTAGGGCATTTAATGTGTCTCCAAAATTTCTTTTTTTTTTTTTTTTACTTCAAAAAATTTAATAATTCATACTAAATAAGCATGAGAAAAAGATGTGTATTTTAGTAGTTGTGATATAACTTTTTTTATGACACGTGGCAAAAATTGATTGGACAGGCAAGAAAGGGGGCCCCCCAAAGGCACATGCCAAGAGCAACAAATAACAATGACTGGAACCAACACATATGATGATTCTTTGGGGAGATTCATGCAAACCAGCAAGACAAGACTACTGTGGGAGTGTAATGATGTCATCAGCCTCTGTTAAATCCTAGGCTTAGGGCAAAAACTTTAAATCACCTTATCTTTAGAAAGAAACTAGTCTTTTAAGATAGTACTCAAAGAATGTTGGTCCAAAAGGGGCTTTTAGGGCATCTTAGCAGTTTTAAGCAGTCTTATCAAGTATTTAATGAAACAAAATTTTATGATTATAGAAAAATTACAGTTTGACACTTTACACTTATTTATCATATTTATGTCACACTATTTGACATATGTCTTTTATGTGACTTAAGGTCTGTTTGGGTTTACCGTTTACGATTTCAAAAAGTACGATTTAAAAATGTGCAATTTGAAGAAGTAATTTTTAAAAATGCAGTTAAACATTTGACAAAATTGTGGTTTGGCCTTTAAAGTAACAGTTTAGCCTTTAAAAATTGTGCGTTTTCAAAAAAACACTCCTTACATGCACTTTGAAAACCTTTTTTTTTGCTTTTCAAATCGCAATTTCTAAAAAAAGGAATCCCGAACAATTCATTTTTTACGTCTTGGTTTAAAATCATACTTTTTGTTTATAAAATCCCAATGTCAAACACACCCTTACAACAACAACCATTTTTTAAAAAAAAAGTGTAAACTACTTATTAGTAAAGCCTTATTTGTTTTTTTTATTATTATTATTATTATTTTTTTTTTTGGTCATTTTGAGTAAATGATATAAGCAGAAAATATTGAATAATGAAAAACAATTTTTATGATCAAAACTTTAAATCACCCATCTTTCGAAAGAAACTCCTCTTTTAAGATAGTCCTCAAAGAATGTTGGCCCAAATGGGGCTTTTACTTTTAGGGTATTAAGCAGTTTTAAGCAACCTCACCTAAAGTCTTATCAAGTATTTAATGAAAGAATGCTTTATAATTAAAGAAAAATTACAGCTCGTATAATATTACTTTTTATACTCATTTATCACATTTATGTCACATTGACTAGCCTATCGTGTTTTATATGACGTACAATACCAACCACTTATAAAAAACAAAATTGTAAACTACTTAAAATGCAACATGTGTAAAGTGTGGTATTGTTCCCAATGGTTAGCTCAATCGGCTGTGGACCACACCTAATTAAGCGGAAGTACTAGTTCAAATCCCCCATCTCCATTCCCCTGTATGGACATGTCAAAAAATATGTGTGGTATTGGTAATGTTTTTTTTGTTTTGATGTAAACTATATTTTGATATATATATATATATATATATATATATATATATATATTCATTTTTGAGTAAATGGTAAGGGGAAAATATTGAATAATGAAAAACAATTTTTATGATCAAAGTAAAATTGACTCTATGGACACGAGTATGGTCTCCCATGGGTTGTCGGCTCAAACAGTGTCCCAAATGTAGACAAAAAATCATATCAAGATTTTGACAAAAAAATAATAATTAATATGTGTGAGATTATCATGTCAGTGTTTTCTTAGGTTCTGTTTGCTTTGTTGTTATTATTGAAAACAAAGATTGAGAAACTTTTTATCCATATTATCAGTAGTTGCCTACCAACATGCAAAAAAGAAAAAATAATATTTTTTAATTCGTTTAAGCCCCCATGAAATTATTTATGTTAAATATTCTCTCCAGCAAAATTCAGATTTGAACATTAACTGATAAACCACGTAATCATTTTTTCTAATACAAATAAACTATAAAATCATAATCATTTGTTTTTGTTCCTTATGTGCAAAATCATGGTTAGAGTTTCATTCCTTTTTTTTTTTTAGTACTTTTCTTTGATTCACTATATTCTATAGGTTTTCTCTCAAAGTTGTTTAAGGTTTAGCATATATTTTGTAATTATTTTTAGGGTTAAATATTTTTTTGTCCCCTAGGGTTTTAAGACTTTATTTTTTTTCTCCCTTAGGGTTTTATTTTTATCACATACTTGTGGTTTTCATAAAAATTAAGATGGTATTTTCGTTAAAATTTCATCCAAAACTTAACGGAACACCACGTTAGCACCAATCAAATATTGTCAACATGTCAATTAAGTAATTTATTTTTTAATAAAATTAGAAATTATATTAAATAAAAAAATTAAAAAAAAAAAAAAAAAATTATGGCCACCCTTGGCTACCCTTTTAGCCCTTTGGCCATGGGGTGGCTTGGCCAGCCCCCATCTGGCCAAGAGGGGTTAATTGGGATCTTGTGAGAAACAATTTCCCCATCTTCTTCGTCCGCAATCCAATGAAATTTCCAGATGTGATCCATGCTTTCAAACCCAACCCGAAGACGAACATCCAGGAGTATCGGAGGGTTCTTGACTTCCTCTCCTACCATCCAGAAAGTCTCAACACCTTCATGTTCTTGTTTGACGATGTGGGTGTTCCACAAGATTACCGGTACATGGACGGCTCAGGCATTCAAGCCTATACTCTGATCAGATGGGGGTGGCCAGCTACCCCCAAAAGCCACCCCCAGAATTTTTTTCTTGTTTTTTTCTTTTTTTCTTTTTTTTTTTTTCTAAAAAAAAAGAAAAATATAATTTTTTTAATTTTATTAAAAAATATTTTTTAAAAAATTAATTAACTGAAACGTGATGACGTGGCATTCCGTTAAGTTTTTGGCGAAATTTTAACGGAGGTACCATCTTGGTCTTTATGAAAACCACAAGTATCTCATGCGAGGAAAAAAATAAAGTCTTAAAATCCTAGGAAACAAAAAAGTATTTAACCCTTATTTTTATTTGTTCATGAACACTAATTTCATGAATGTAACCTATTTTTTGCTTATATGCTATTAATAGCGTAATTCATTTCACGGACCCGGTTAGGAATCGCGGGACCTAGCCAAGTCACTTCCGGGTCCTAGTCAGGACATTTTCGTAATTTAAAATTTTATATGATTGAATGAAAATATATAAAAAAATAAATAATTTTCCGTACGCGCCAAACACCAACAAATATTTTACAGGAAATCATTTTTTAAGAAAATGTTTTTAGTAGAAAAACATTTTCTGACGGAAAATATTTTACGTCAAAACAAAACAAAAGCCTAAATTTTTTAAGAATTTTTTGAGATAGATATATTTCTTTGATGTTGTAATCATCCTCTCTACTGTCTCATATGCTATGTAGAAAAAGAATTTAGTGTCAAAATTAATATTTTTTTTTCATGATATATATATATATATATATATATATATATATTTTATGTACTAAAATATATATTTTATAATCTACATAGAGCCTGTTTTGATATAGATACTTAGTTATAAATCAATTGTTAGAAAAATATTTTTTTATTTTTTATTTTAGAATTTTTATCTAGCCCCCTAAACAAATATTTTGGTTTGGTCCCTAGCAAGTACCAAGATGTGGTCCTATGGTGGGTTGCTAGAGGACATGGAAGAGAGCACCAGTCTGGCAAAGACTGTAGACTGTAGTTGGACTGAAGATCTGCTTAGGTCTGAGTGAAGAAGAGCTATGTTTGGCAAGGGGAAGCCCCGCACTAGCTGGAACGGTACTGTTCTAGCTACAGTGTAATCTGACACCAACAGTAATAAATTTGACTTTGTAATTTTTTTTTTTTTTTAAAAAAAAAAACAAAGTATTAAAATTGGCCAAAAATTGCTGCACGCTTCACGTGAATTTTTTTTTTTATTTTTTTTCAAAGCAAAAAAAAAAAAAGGGGAGGAGAACGATGGGGTGGCTCCCAAGCCGATCTAGGGGTGGTTCGACCACCCCCATGGCCAAGGGGGTGGTTTCGGCCACCCCATACGGCCGGTGTGGGGTGGCCGAAACCACCCCAGCCCCTTGACCACCCCCAAATGCAGCCGATTCCCTTTTTTTTTTTTTTTTTTTTTTTTTTTTTGGCCAAGGGGGTGGCCCTTGGCCATGGGGGTGGTTCGATCGGCCTGGGAGCCACCCCCTTGGCCAAAAATGGGGTGGTCCGAGCCACCCCATCGTTCTCCTCCCCCCCTTTTTTTTTTTTTTTTTTTGCTTTGAAAAAAAAAAAATTCACGTGAAGCGTGCAGCAATTTTTGGCCAATTTTAATACTTTGTTTTTTTTAAAAAAAAAAAAAAAAAAAAAAAAATTACAAAGTCAAATTTATTACTGTTGGTGTCAGATTGCACTGTAGCTGGAACGGTTCCAGCTACAGTGCGGGGCTTCCCCTTGCCAAACATAGCTAAGATGTCCACCTTCTTGACTCAACATCAGTTCCAAGAGGCTTTGCTAATGGTGGATAAATATTTTGGGCATCAGCCACATATCCGGCAATTTCACCAATCAAATTTTTAATTTGATGCAATATATTTTCTTTGTTAAATTTTGGTGTTAAATAGACGTTAAAATAGATAAAATGACCTTTACACTCCTAAAACTTTTTAAAATTTCAAATTGGCCATTAATTTCCCGTTAAAAATTATAAAAAAAACAAAACAAAACAAAACAAAACAAAACAAAAATTTTAGTGTATTTTGATATTTTCATAACATCCATTAAGATTTAATGCCAAATTCTAACGAAAGAAGATAAATTGCATCCAATTAGAAGTACATCATTTGAGATACAATTTGCAGATTGGAAGGTCCTATATTGCCAAGGTATGAGCCCCAAAGTGAAATTAAGTATGCAAGATCAAAAAAAAAAAAAGATTGACCTCTTCTTATTGGACCAGGATCCCCTCGAATTAGAGGGGATCTCAAATTATCTCCAATTAGAGATATGGACCATTGGTTTTCATCAAACAGTACATATTTGTCCACTAATAAATAATATTATTTATATTTAAAAAATAAATCAAAATGAAAATAGTAAACAATTATTAAAAAAATTTAAAATTTTTTAAAAAACCTCAGGTGGTGGCCAGCCACTCCTCTTAAGCCACCCCAGACCCTTGGTCGATAGTGGCCGAAGCCACCCCTTAGCCCTTGGGGGTGACTGGCTAAAAAATAAATTAAAAAAAAAAAAAAAATGATTTGGCTGGTGGGTTCGGCCACCCCTAGCCGGCCCTTGGTGGTGGTTCGGCCACCCTCAAGGGTCAAATCAAATTTTTTTAATTTTTTTTTTAAGTCCAAGCAAAGGGGTGACTTCGGCCGCCCCAGACCCGAAGCCACCCCAATGCTGTTAAGAGGGGTGGTCGGCCACCCCAGACCATCTCATTGGTTTTTAAAAGTTTTTTAATAATTTTTTATTATTTTTACTTTGTTTTATTTTTTAAATATAAATAATATTTTAATATTTTTTATTAGGAACAAATATGGACCGTTGGATGAAAACCAACGGTCCAAATCTCCAATTGGAGATAATTTTAGATTCCCTCTAAATCAAGGTGATCTTGGTCCCTTCTTATTACTTGTGAAAAATTATGTGGTTGTTTCGGGATTTGAGTGGCTGCAAACTTTGGGAGATGCCTATTGGAACTTTTTCAAATTTGAGTATTAAATTTACGTTGAATGGGACAAAGGGGAAGCGAGTTAATTGTTAGAAGAACCGCAATGGAGAAGGCTAAATTAAATATCTTTGGACAACTTCATCAATAATCAACCTTAAGGACAAGGTTATTTTTAGGGGTGTAAATGGTTAGTATTCTTCTCAAATCTCCATGATTTCCTTATGCGTGCGGGATATGTCTACTTCCTTCTTTAGTCAATTGCTTGTTACACTTATTTCCATATTAAGGTGTATTTGTGACTCTATAAATAATTGTAGATGTCGTATGATTGATAGTTAAAGAAAATCTATATTTGCTTAAAGCAATATTCAGAAGCCCAATTCCTTCAAAGTGGTTAATTGAAAGTTCGATCCTTTTGAAGCGATTGATTATCCTTTTTTATTGTAATAAATCAAACCCTTATTACCTATCAAATTGGTACAGTTTCTGGTATGGTGGACCCAAGGGGTGAGATCGTAATTCTGGGTAGAACTCCTTCAACCTGCAAGATAAAAGCTAGGTTAAGAGAATGCATCTGGTGGTTTCCGTTAGATCCTCCTCATATGGTAAAGTTAGTTCCTTTATGAGTTCTATATAGGGTTTTAGTGAGAATTAATCATCTACCTATCTTCTTGTTATCCGTATCTTTTATAGGTAGGCTCTATTGATGTAGTGATGATGATCGAGCGAAGGATCTAGGATCCGAGCATAAAGGACGGAGGAGTTAATATTTTTGCTCCCTGACCGTTATGGTTAATGTGAAACCGCTCTCACAGTTAATGCGAATCCCAAGAGTGGCGCATAATTGTCACATAATTGTCATAGCAATCGAGAATGCTTGTAACCAATGTTGACCTCGAGAATGGTGCATAATGGTTGCTGTCATGAATGTTGATTCAAGAGCGATTTGTAACTGTTCCTATAATCAATGAGTATCCGAGAGTGTGTGTAACTGTTGATATGCTCAATGTGTATTGCTCCCACAATTACTGCATGTGTTTGACCCTGAAATTGTCGGCTCGATGGTCGTTGTGGACGTGGTGTTTGCAGCATTCTCGGGAGTAAGCTATCCTGGGCTGTCATAGAATGGCAATGACGATGAGCTTATGTCTCTAGCACTGGGTGGGGCTTGTCATATCATTTTGGGTCTTTACCTCCCACTATGGGGCCATGGGCCCATAGACTTTGGTACGATTTTTATGTGTAACAAATGGTAGCTTAATCGGCTGTGAACCACATCTCATTTTTTTTTTGATAGGTAAGTAACTGATATTATTAAAAGCGTAGGGCGCCCCAAAGTACACTGGAAGTATACAACTAGGAACACCTAAGCAGAAGGGGAAAAGCGTACAAGGAAATCAACATAGCTAAGCGAAACCGGAGAAACATAAGCTACAGTCCAGAGAAATGATAATGAAGCGGAAAAATGATAATCTCCATTTTAAAATCTCTCAATTTCTTTCATTTAATACATTTTGAAGAGTAGTATTATCCAGAAGTTTTAATGATGGTAGTGCATTAAATGCAATACCCTTCAAAATGCACTAAATAGAGGAAATTAAGGGATTTTGAAATGGAGATGATCATTTTTTCATGAAGCGGAGGTCACTAGTTCGAATCTCCCATTCTCTTGTGTGGATATGTCAAAAAAAAAATAAAAAAAATAAAACTCATGGTAATGGGGGATTATTCTGCTGCAAATGTGACAAAGAAAAGGGGGAGCAAGTATAACACCAAAGAAACAATTCGTAGGTTTAATTGAAATTCCCATTAAAGTTTTATTCCCTCGTATAAATAATAATAATAATAAAATATATATATATATATACCTGGAATTTTTCAAATATATATATATATACAAACGAAAACAATGCTTGCAAAATTCCAGGTCTATCGATTCCGCTGTCACTCTATGAGAAAGGGAAGAACTCCCTTTCCTTAGTTATAAAGGAGCAGAGCTTCTCTTCTGTAACTCAGAGTCCCAGCCAACGCACAGGGAGGAAGAAGAAGAAGAAGAAGATTTGGGTATTCTTCTTTCCTTCTCTCTCATCCCTCCTTCAATCCATTTTTCTGAATCTCTCTCACTTTCACTCACACCCCTTGGTTCCACTTAAAAGCCCGAGTCCCTCTCCCCCTCAACAAGACAAAATTTCTCCCCTCTTCTTCAGTAATCACTGAAGGCAGGAGGAAACCAACAGGATTCGGTTGGGCAACTACTAGAGGTAATTTTTCTCTCTCTCGCTCAAATCTTTTTTTCTTCCCTATTGGGCTTCAAATTTCAGAGTGTTTGATAATAATGATGAATTTGGTAGCTTTATTTGAATGGCCATTCGAAGATAAAATCAAAATTTCGGTGAATTGTAGAAATTATATGGTAGAACCCGTAAACCCCCTTTCTCATGTCACGAATTGGTCTCAAATTTGTGTTGAAGTGTGGGTGTCAGTTTTGAGGTCAAATTTTTGTTAAGAACTGATATGGGTATTTGTATTTGATAACTATTTGAAGAGTCACAACTGTTTAGGAATTGAATATTTTTAAGGGGAACCGTAAACCAATATATTGCATATCACGGATTTGTCTCAATTGTGGAGAATTGATGTTAGCTTTGGATTCCATTTGTTGAATGGGGTGCTAATATGGGATGCAATTCGCGGATTAAAGGTTGTCTCGAATTGCAGGTAGAGCATTAATGATAATTTTGGATTCTATTTGTTATTACGGATCCGGCTTCCATGCTGTTGAGAAAAGTACCAGATATCTGCTGTATAAATAATAAACGGTTCAGATTCATCTCCAACATATTTTAAGTCAAACGACATCGTAGAGTAACGTTTAATGAAACACACCTTGATGCCTTCTCAAAGGGAAGGAAAAAACACATCCAAGTTGCCTCCTACCATGAGAAGAGAACCTAGATGCAGGCATCCCCATCTTTTTTCTTATCTTTCAGTCTATTTGGTAAACAAATCTAAACAAATATTATGGGTTGGCTCTTATTTGTGTGTTTGAGTTTGAAATATATATGCAACAAGGGAGAGAAGGAAGAGTGCCGGGGAAGAAGAGAGAGGAGTCTGGAATATGCGTCTCTACATCCGGATAGCAAGCCGAAAAGGCTAATGAGAAACAAATACAAAAGGGAAGAGGAAGAGGTTCATTTTATTGGTGAGTGACAGAGTGAGAGAGGTGTTGAGACCTGAGAGCTAGCTTTTCATACGAAGACAGATTTCTTTTTCTATTTCATGTTCTTGGATTCTTCATCACAGTAATTGAAGTTTGTTTTCTTATTCATCGGAAAAAAAAAAAAAAACAGTTTGTTTTCTTTTAATTTCTTTCATGATCTCCTACTTTTCCTTTTTCTTTTTGATGGGTTTGAGTTAACTACTTATTAAAGTGAAAAACGAAAAAGAAGAGTATAATTTTTGGTTTGGTAAAGCAGGGTTTCAGTGTGCATGAATTGCTTACCAAGTTTAAAAGAGGTAGACATATTTGCAGTAAGTCATTGATCCGTTGTTCAAAAGCAAAACAAATATTGAGGGCTTTTTGGCGGGTATAAGTCATTAGTGCTTCTGTAAATAGGGGGGGAGAAATTCCGTGAAAAGCTATATAGACAAGGGACGTGAAGCATAAAGCTGCAGCTTCATGCGTGGACTTTGTTTAGGTTGTGTAGAACAGGGGAGAACAGAGTGACGTTGTGGGTTGTGAAAAGAAGGCGAGGTGGATGTGTTTTTTCCTTCCCTTTGAAATGGTGTCAAGGTGTGTTTCATTAAACATTAATCTACGATGTCGTTTGACTTTAAATATGTTGGAGATGAATCTGAACCGTTTATTATTTTTACAGCAGATATCTGGTACTTTTCTCAACAACATGGAAGCTGGATCATGTTATTAGATATTGATATGATTGAGACTTTTAGAATTAGAGGTGCTTAATGGATTTTCTTGGGAATTAATTAACATTCAATCGGAAATGCAATCGGTTATTTAAACTTCTTGTGAGTTGTTTGATGTTTTTAGGAAGTGTGCAAGTTGCATGAATTGGCCTTCGATTGATTAGGTGCTGGATTTCCTTGCATGTTGTTTTCAAGTTAAATTTTGATGTTTGGAAGTTGGAACCCTGTTACCACACGGCCTTAAGATGATTTGATTATTTCTTTTTTAGAGAATGTGAATTTATATATTCGGTTAGCATAAATTTCACGAACCTAACTTCATGTATACATTTGGATAACCTATGGATTGTTTAGATTTTGTAAATTTATAATGTATGTTTTGGAGTGGTAAATTGTCATTTTATAACAACATGATTTTGGGGTTAACCGAATGTCACTTGGAAAATGGATTTGAAACTTGAAAGAGATGGTGTTGGTGTTGGTGTTGGTGTTGCGCTCTTGAAACAATTAAATTATTATTAAGTAGGAATAAGTTTATATTAAATTGTGTAGCTGCTGGAGTTTTGCTGGAATATTGATAGCATGAATTGTGAAAAAGTTCAGCCAAGTAAACAAGTTGATCACATGCTTAAAGCTCAATTTTTTTTTTTTTTTTTTTTGAAAACTACCAATGTAATGGAGGCTAAGCAAAAATACACAATCACATTGCATTTGAGGACCAAGTTCTTATCTTTAAAGACTTCCAAACCAAATGGAAGATTCTTGAGCTGATTGGCAAGCCAACGTTGGATTAGCAGATTATTCTGTCGTAATATGAGACAAATGATAAGATGTAATGACTTATGGAAAGACATTATTAGTTGGTAGCAAGGATTGACTTTGGATATAAATGAAAATTTAGAGTAGCTATTGGTTTATGATGTGGACTTTTAGCTTTTAAGCAGCTCTATGAAAATCTCCTCTTTAGTTCTTTCGCGATTGAAACTGTTCCACTTCTTATCCTAACCCATTCAATTTTCTTGCAGAAGGACTTTCAAAAAGAAATCTTGTTTGTGCCCCTTCTACCAACCAATCCAGTGCTGGCGATGAAGAAGAAGAAAAGTGAGCCCTCACTCTTCCTCTCTAATCTCTCTGCAAAATTATGTTCATAGAAAGACAGCAACTTTTTTGATGCATTAGCTCTCAAAACACCGTTGTTTCATTTGAATCACCCAGTTTTGTTCAGGTCGCAGAGAGGTAGTGGATGGAGTTCTTGTGAAGGAGGACCAGAATGAGCCCACGATTGGAGAGAAGCTCGCGAGTTTGGATCTGATACAGAATGATAAGTCCAAGATTGATGATGCCAAGAGCGGTGAGAAACAGTTGGAGTCTTCTTCTCAGCTCATTCAGCCTCCAACTGCGGACTCGGTTCAGGTGCTGCTCAGGCAGGCATTACGTGCTGATGATCGTGCACTGTTGTTGGATTGCTTGTACAACCGAGACGAGAAGGTCGGTTTTAGTTTTTATCTCCCTAGGGTTGTGTTCATGGTTTGAGGAAACGAGAGCTCGGTTTTAATTGTCTTCTTGTGTTTTGTGCTTGTGGTTCTGCTTGCAGGTTATTGCGAAGTCCGTTGCTTTTTTGAGTCTGGCGGATGTTCTCAAGCTTTTGCAGTCTCTGGTATTGATTATTCAGTCGAGGTAAAACATTTTCTGCAGTGTAATTAGGGAGTGTATATGTGTCTGGTTAATATGAATGTGATAAATTTGTTAAGCCATGTTGAACTGATTTCTCGTTACTTTTGTTTTTGCGGGTCTCAAATTTTAATATGCTGACTTGGTTTTTGTTTTGATTGACGTAGAGGGTGCATGTAGAGAACTATTGGGAATGTTCACCAAACAAGCTTAATGTACTAATTGTGATACTTGATTAGCTGTACTCCTTGATCATATATATTATGTTTTAAAATAGTGACTGGCAATTGGGGTTCTTACTGCTTTCTTTCTTTCTTCTATTTGGATGGACCGTTTGTTTGAGATCATGATGTTTGTGAATGAGGAAAATAGGAATAACTAACTATTTGAATTTGTAAGTTACACCCACAGCTAGCGCGGTATTAAACCCAATTGTTGTAATTGTCAATGTTGGGCCAAATGTAATGCTAACAAAGGACCCCTCAAGCAATGTTTTCCAGGTTTCATTTCCTTTAAAAGTTCTCAGCGTCATTCCTTATGTTTGTTTTTTGGCTTATTTTAGCCAAAAGCAATTAAAGGGCAAAAGTAATGTTATTTGGCTGTAGGCTTGTAACAACTATACCCTGATTTAATCATTAGCTGTCTACATTTTTTTTTCCAGGTTCTTGAGTTAAATAAAAGTCAGCTGGTTCCTAGATGGGTGGTGTCTACCAATTGTGTCAGTAGTTTTATAAGAATATGCAAAGCAAATTAGACCTTCCGAGGTCCTACCAACAATCACCAATCTAATTTATTAAAACCATGCATAGCTGATGGCCTTAAGAACCTGAAGACAACCTAGATATTCACTTGAAGGGAATCCCGTGGCTCTTGATTTATGCTGGTTTCCCCTTTGCTGTATTGCTGGTGTTCTAGAATTGCAGTTCATCCTTGTGTTTGATTTTTTATATGATATTGAGCTTAATTGATTTTGTTGTATTTTCATCCCAGGGGTGCAATATTGGCATGTGCGCTTCCATGGCTAAAAAGTGTACTTCTTCAACATGCAAGTGGAATAATTTCCCAGGAATCTTCTTTACTTGCCCTGAATTCTTTATTTCAGGTAAGAAATGGTCACTTCATTGTGGAAACATTTTAGGTAAACCTACTACAAAAGACACATAGAAGGTTGATTCCCTGCATGTTGGAATGGTTTCTATATACTTTCTGTTGTTGGGTTGATGGATATGAATCTCTCTTTAACTTATTTATCTTAAATATGATATGACTTTATCATATTTAGGATTTCAATAAATGACGAAATCTACATATTTCCATTAATAGTAAACTAATTAGCACCAATATTTCAGTATGAGAGCTTATCATTATGTATCTAAGATGATTTTTAATACTTCTCGTTGGATGGTATTTCAAAAATGTATCTGCAATTTGAAATTCACATTTTCTTGCCTTTGGAGATGTAGCCAGCATTTTCTTGATGTTCTAATAATTTTATATTCCTTGAATAACCTTTTCCAAGAAAGAACAGGAAATGACTGCTAAAAACATTAGAAGCTTCATGAAAAATATTTTGACTTACATACAAGTTACTTGTTTTGCATGATTAAATTGTTTATGGGACAAGATCTGTAGAAGTTTTAACATATTAGCGGATAAAGTTTTTGATATTTTATCTATCAATGAAACCTGTATTCTATCGTATTTTCTCCCATCCTATATCCATATGCATGCTTCTCAGATTGTTGGTTTTGCTTTTGTTTGCAAGGTGAAAAACTAAACAATGGATTCTATCATAGAATATTATAAGAAATCCTGACATACATACCCTTTTGAATTCAACCCATCTATGCTATTATTACAATGATTATTATTATTTAAGTTTAATAATCTTTTGTAGCCTTGTACTACATTGTGCAGCTTATCGAATCTAGAGTCTCGACTTTTGAATCAGCTATCCAACTATCCAGTTGCTTGGACATTCTTTACACGGGGGTGAGTCTCTGGCTGCTAAATTTGTGGTCTGGAGTTTTGTAAGAGTCGAGTTTTATTTATGCGAAACTTTGGAGCAGGTTGTGGATGACGAGGTAGACAAAAACACCCCAACAATGCCAGTAATCTACGAGGACAAGGATGAAAGTGATGAAGAGAATTCTGAAGATGCCATGGAAACTGATGCCGAAGATGAAAAAGATGATGAAGTATCTGAAGGAAGTGAAGGTGTTAGTGAAACTGAAGGAAGAGATGGCATGATCGATTGATGCAAGTTGAAAGGCCAATTTGGGTTGTATTTGAGAATTTTGGGCAAATTATTTACTTGGAGATGGAATTGATATAGTTTGTTATCAAACACTTGCATAAGGGGAAAGGGTGTTGTGTTATCCTCTCCCATGCTTAGAAGGTCCTTTTTTATTTTTTTGACATGCATGCTTAGAAGGTCCAAACAATCTTGAAGTCAAAAACTAAAGCATGGGGAAAGTTCACATAACCTCCTCAAACTACCATTCAATTGACAATGTCCTCCTTAAACTTTCAATTGTGACAATGTCCCCTCCTAAACTACCAAAAATTATCAATGTTCCTCCTAATGATGAAATTACCCTTAGTAAAATAAAAAAAAATTAAACAAACCAAAAAAAAAAAAAAAAAAAAATTCAAACCGTTGGCTAATTTTTTATTTATTTATTTATTTAAAAAAAAAAAATCAATTTTATAAGAAAAAAAATTAAAAAAATTTCGATTCTTTTTATCTTTTATTTTTTTTATTTTTTATTTTTTTTTATAAAAATTGAAAATTTTCATTTTTTTATTTTTATTTTTGTTTTATAATTTTATTTAAATAAAAATTTACGTTTAAAAAAATAAAATTTTTGTTTTTTTATTTTTATTTTTGTTTTATAATTTTATTTAAATAAAAATTTACGTTTAAAAAAAATAAAATTTTCGTTTAATAATAAAATGAAAAATTTTGTTTTTTTAAAACCAAATAAAAAAAATAGTTTTTAATATTATTTTTAAATTAAAATTTTTCGTTTTTTAAAAATGTTATTTTTTTTTTGAATTTATAGGGGTATTTTTGTCTTATTGAGAAATTTATAGGGGGTATTTTTGTCTTATTGCTAGTCTTTGAGGAGACATTGACAATGTTTTGGTAGTTTAGAGGGGACATTGTCACAATTAAAAGTTTGAGGGGACATTGTCAATTGAATTGTAGTTTGAGGGGGGTATGTGGACTTTACCCCTAAAGCTTATATACTTCAAGGCGCTAAAAATAATAACAAAACATGATTTATCCTCTTCTATTCTTAGGGTGCGTTTGAGACTATTATTTCATAAGAATAATTTGCGCTTATAAAAGATATCGCAAACATAAAGTATTTGACATTGCAATTTAAAAATTACTTATTTTAAAATAAGAAAAAAAAAATTGCAATTTTTTTAAGCAAGTTATGAGGTACTTATTTGACAAGGCGCGAATTTAAACTAAAATCACGATTTTCCTTATCTACGTTGTTCCGTAACTTTTTGCGATGAACATATTTATTTATTTTTTATGGAAATTTCAAATTCTGGAAATGAATCAAATTAAACTTAGCAACTACTGACAGTGAATGTGGGAAAGTCGGGTATCATTAAGGCTCCGTTTGGCTTGTGAAATAGACCATTGGATTGGACTAGCTAATACTAGATATAGTTAGTCCTTTATTTGGTAACACTCTATTCCTTGAAATAGTTTATTCTCATAGGACTATTAATCTTATACACAGGATTATTTTTGCAATTGGCAGTGAAAGTCTGGTATCATTATTTTTGTCTTCTTGCTAAAGTGGTAGGATAAGAGGATAATGGATATCCCACTTAGCCAATGATAGCATGACATATGGCACTAGTTAGATTTTTTAATTTTTTTTTTTTAATTTTAAAGCTTGATTAAAGCTTTTGCAATTTGCAGTGAAAGTCTGGTATCATTATTTTTGGAGTCATGATTCAGAGCACGCCGGCTTGCTTCAACAGTGAAGCACGCCAGGCTAATTTTTTTTTTTTTTTTTTAAATTAAAATAATAAAATAATAATAAAATAAAAAATCACGGCCGGCGTGCTCTACATCTTTACCCTTATTTTTGTCTTCTTGCTAAAGTGGTAGGATAAGGGGATAACAGATATCCCACATAGCTAATGATAGCATGACATGTAGCACTAGTTAAATTTCTTTTTTATTTTAAAACTCCATTTTTTATAATTTATTTTATTATTCTCACCTCTTATTAATTTTATTTTTATTGTCCTATTTAATATTTCGCCCTACTTTTATTTATTCTAACTACAACATATTATTATTATTAATTATTTATTACACTAAGACTTATTATTACATTTTATTATTTTAATATTATTAACCTATTTTATTTATTAATCAATTATTACTTTAATAATATTATTAGTTCGACTTTTTTTTACTTAAAACTTATATTATATAAATATATAATTATTAAATAATATTTTTATTATATTAGTATTATATTAAT
Organism: Corylus americana; assembly: GCA_036287905.1. NCBI lineage: Eukaryota > Viridiplantae > Streptophyta > Magnoliopsida > Fagales > Betulaceae > Corylus > Corylus americana. Next base: position 24,794,822 of record CP125815.1, read on the forward strand.
ATTATTATTATTAATTTTACTTATATTTTAATTATTATAAAGTTATTATTATTATTAATTAATTTAAATTGCTACGAGGCGATTAATGATAAATTTAACTATTTTCTTTAGACCTTATAATAAATTGGGTTTTTTTTTTTTATTTTTTATTTTAGTGACTCGATAAGTTGGAATTATTGAGTGGTCATTAAGCAGCTCATGTCTTTGTCGGCAAGGGTCTTTGAAAATTGTTGGTAAATATTTGACTCCAACTTGTTGACTGCAGTAGAGAAACCAAATTAACCAACGCCACAACCTTATCTTCTGAAACCTGCGGGTTTATTTCCTCTGGTCTTGTATCTTTGTCCTCTACCCACATTTTATGAGTTGCTTCTCAAAATGGCAACGTTAACAAACCGTCTTTTACCAAACTTTGTCGATAGGTTTCTTTCTTCCTCCAGATCGCTCCCCTCACCAACCCCAAATAAACGTTCTGATCAGTCTGTAAAAGATTTGAGGGTGGAAAGATAAGCATAAATGGCGGAAAGTGTTGTTACTTTCCTCCTACAGTACTTGCCCCGGCTGCTCGCAGAGGAAGCAAATCTCCTTCGTGGAGTGACGGGTGAAGTCGAATCACTTCGTAGGGAGCTCAATCTGATTAATATTTTCCTCCAAAACTCCTCCGGAGGGAAAAGGAAGGAGCATGGAATAGTGAAGGAGGTAGTTAGGCAAATCAGGGATGCTGCTTACGAGGCTGAGGATGTTATCGACACGTTCATACTCAACGCCGCAGAGCAGAGGATGAGAAACGGGATTTGGAAGCTGTTACATTACTTTAACGAAGTCAAAATGCTTCATGTTGTTGCGGACAAGATAGAAGGTATCAACAAACAAATCATTCAAATCTTCGACAATTTCAACAAGTATGGCATTGAAGGTGCTGAAGCGAGTAGAGATGCAGCGGCAGAGGACCAGCTAAGCAGACGTAGGCAAGAAGAGGAGGACCAGATACGCAGACGTAGGCGAGAAGTGGCGGACGAAGACGACGTGGTTGGCTTTGTTGATCACTCAGAGATATTGGTGAGGCAGCTTATTGGAGGGAGTTCAAAGCTTGATGTTATTTCAATCATCGGCATGGGTGGGCTGGGCAAGTCCACTCTTGCCAAAAACATCTACGAAAATGAAAGCATCCAGAATCACTTTTCTTGCCGTGCGTGGGTGAATGTATCTGAAGATTTCAACCCCATTGAGTTGCTGCTTGAAATTTTGAAGTCCCAAAATTTAAAATCTGATAGAGATGAGTTGACAATGGAGTACCTAATAAAGAAACTTTTTGAATACTTGCAAGTTGAGAAGAGGCCATACCTTATAGTCATGGACGACATTTGGGAAACTAAAGTTTGGGATGTAGTAAGATCAGCATTTCCAGATAACTTGAAGGGAAGCAGAATATTAATCACCAGCCGGGTAAGAGAAGTGGCTTTACATGCAAGCCTTACTCCTCGCGATCCCTTCTTCCTTCCATTTCTTGACAAAGATGACAGCTGGAAACTTTTTTGTCAGAAAGTGTTCCGGAGAGAAAAATGTTCTCCTGAGTTGGAAGTTATGGGGAGACGAATCGTAGAAGGTTGTGGCGGCTTACCACTTGCAATTGTGGTATTAGGGGGTGTTTTAGCAAACCAAGAGAAGACATTGCAAATATGGTCGAAAGTGATTGACGATGTAAATTGGTACTTTAATACTGAGAAAACAAAAATATGCAAAGACATTTTGGCCTTAAGCTACACTCAGTTGTCCCGCCACTTGAAACCGTGCTTTTTGTATTTTGGTCTATTTCCAGAAGACTTTGAGATCCCTGTGAAGCGATTGATCCGATTGTGGATAGCTGAAGGATTCATACAGAACACCGGCAAGAGAAGAATGGAGGATGTTGCTGAAGACTACTTGAAGGAGCTTATTGATCAAAGCTTGATCCAAGTGGCTCGCAGGAGGAAGAATGGAAGAGTAAAGACATGTTACATTCATGATCTTTTGCGAAATCTCTGCATATCTGAGAGTGCTGAAGAGAAGTTTCTTGGGGTTCTTACAGATGATAACCTTTTATCCGCAAACAAATCCCGAAGACTTTCCATTCAGGGTAACTCTTTTAATCTGTATATTTCTTCAAACCCCTCTGACACTGCATGTGATCGTTCTTTAATTAGTTTGCTTTGTCCAAGGGAAAGGTGAGTTATATGAAAAGCCCTGGAAATGGATACAGGAAAACTTCAAGTTGCTCAAAGTGCTTGATCTAGAGGGTGTTTACAAACCTAAATTGCCTGAGAATCTAGGGAAAATGTATCATTTAAGGTACTTGGGTTTAAGACAAACTTACTTGGATACCCTTCCCCCCTCTATTGGTAAGCTGCCCTACCTCGAGACCTTGGACGTGAAAGACACCAATCTGAGGTCTCTACCCAATTCTATTTGGAAGATGAAACGTCTTCGGCATATGTATCTTAATAGGACACGCCTTGACATGCCTATAAAGAGAGATAGTATTTCTCTTAATAAGCTCCAGGCGTTATGCAGAATAATTGTGAACAAGAAGAGTCGAGTGAAGAACGGTTTGGATAAATCAATCAATCTCAAGAAACTGGATCTGACATTTGATTTAGACTCCGTTGAAGAATTAAATGAGTGGATTGCAAAGCTGGAAGGACTTGAATCTCTGAGGTTAACATCTTGGGATGAGAATTGTCTACCTTAAAAGCTCAAATTAAAGCCTATGTCAAGCCTCGAGAATCTCACAGACCTGTATTTGAATGGAAACTTACCAGTGCTACAAAATGACTTCTTTCCGCATAGTATTATAGTTCTTACTTTGTTACAATCAAAGCTGGAAAATGATCCCATGCCAATTCTTGCGAAGCTACCAAATCTTTCTGTCCTTAAGCTATTGGTCTATTCCTACACTGGGAAGGAAATGGTGAGCCCGAGTGGAGGCTTCCCTAAGCTTCGCATGCTGAAACTCTGGAGGCTAGAGGATTTGGAGACATGGATAGTGGAGGAAGGGGCAATGCCGGATCTTAATGAATTGGAAATCGGAAGATGTTCCAAATTGAAGGAACTTTTAGACCAGTCGTCCAACCTGTGAGCTTCTAGGAACATATTTTTATTGAACGTGCCAAATGAATTCGTAGAGAATGTTAAAGCCAAACATCCCAGCAGCTTAATCATACACCCGGAGGCTTGAATGAGATTCACAGTCAGAAAAATGTGAAGCAGGTTTTTAATCCATTCCCTCATTTACTAGTGATTCCGTGCATGCTTTTTGCAATTCCCCTTATCTTTTAAGTAGTTATTATTCATCTTGAAAAAAAAAAAAGAAAAAAAAAGAAGATATTATTTCAATCATGAAAAGTTTTTACTGAAATCACAGGTTTGACGCTTGTAGTTGTATGGTCACTCATCTATTTGCTTTCAAGAGATTTTTGGCTTGTCTTAAAACCATGGAAGATTCGTCCCGCTTTCCTTGTAATTTGCTTTAAAAAACAAAAGAAAAAAAAAAAGAAAACTTGGAAAACAACCTGATCACCGGAGGAGCTGCCACCTGACACTACAAAAAAATAGATTTTTTTTTACAGGGTGTTTTTGACGTGTTAGGTGGCCTAACACGCTAGTAAACGTTATTGACGTGTTATTATTGACATGCTAGCAAAATAACAAAATTATTCTCATAAAATTTTCAATAAGACAAAAATACCCTTAAAATTTTGAAAAAAAAAAATTTAGTATTTTTGTTTTTATTTTAGTAAGTATAATTTCATCATTTTGTTAAAATTGGAGGAATAATGTCATTATTTTAGCAGTTTGAGAGGTAAATTGTGGCAATTGATAATTTAGAGAGTAAATTACCATTTTAGTGGTAGTTTAAGGATATTAAGTGAACTTTAAAAAAAAAAAAAAAAAATCAAAAGAAAACTACGAAAATCTTGATCATTGAAAAAGAGAAATGCTTGACTTTATTAACAAATTCTTCTTTTAATTATTTTAATCCTAAGTAGTATGAATATTTTTTATAAATTTATAAATTTATTATTTAAAATTTATTGATTTTAAAATAGGTCATGTCACCTAAAATTAAAATGACGGAGCGTAGGATCAGCAAAAACTGCTGTTAAAGAAGAGTGGGAGAGAGAAAGAGAAAGAACAAGAAACAAAAAAAAAAAAAAAAAAAAAAAAAATAGTGTGCGTTTGCTAAGGAGTTGGGGCCCACTTCAATTAACTTATCGAATCCCACCAAATAGCCTCGCCTAACCCACACACCTATATTCGGCCACCCCCCAAAAAAAATAAGAATTTTATTTTTTGAGATTCTAGTGGTCAAATGCATCTAAGGATTTGAAGTATGCCAGGTTTCCACTAATATCAAAATTTAAAAACAAACACAACTACACTTGATTATGTAATTTATGGAAAGAAATTTTCTTTAAATTGGTTTGGAGAAAATTTTCTTCAACTCACTCTAATAAGTGACAAGTGTCATCTTGTACATATTTTTTTTTAATATTTTAAGCATCATTTATTGTCATTCCATTAGTCTAGGAACTTAAATATTAAATTTTTAGAAACTTAATGATACTGAATGACACTTGTCATTTATTAGAGTGGGTTGAAAGAAATTTTCTCTAAGTCAGTTTAGAGAAAATTGTGTCATTTATTTATTTATTTTAAAAAAAAGAAGGAGAAGCGACCCCAAGGGCGGCTTGCCACCACTGCCGGCTATTCCATGGGTGACTAAGGATGCGCGCGGCTACCATGACCTAGGGTGTGAGTGTGGTATATGAAGGAAAATGTTTTTTTTGCATTCTACCCACCATCTCTTCTCTCTTTACTCTCTTTTTTTTTTTTTTAAAAAAAAAAATCAAAATCAAAATGCAAGTGAAGAAATGGTGAGTAGATAGTTGCTGGAATGCATTGTAGCATTCATCAGTACTTTAAACCCTTAATGCTTTTTGACGGCTAAAATTTCAAAAAATGAGATTTTCACTTGGAGGGATCCGAATCCCCTAATCACACATCCAGCTAACTTTCTCTGTTACTATTTTAAGTATAAATTAATATTTAATATTCGGCCACTCAATCACGCATCCACTAATTTAATTATTCTGTAAATTAATATTTTACTTGCTCAGACCACTTCGTGTAGTACTGAGCATATTTCGAACACGGATCCAAAAAGCCTTGGCGGAAATAATTGATTGTAGCAGAGGAAATTTTCCGTACTTCCTTGCTTCGTCCTTATCCCTCTGCCTACAACCTTGTCTTCTGAATATGAGAATTGTTACGCTTACAAACATTTTCATAAACACAATTGTATAAGCTAATGTGGCTCAGCCACTATGGCTTATTTTTAGTAAATAAAAACTATAAAAACAGGAACCTACTGATGAGCTTCATTTCTTAGAAAAACAAGTTTTATCCGAATGTTAAAATTGATTTGACGTGAAAGCTGTGTAGGAAGAAACCATTTTTACAAGAAAAAAAAAAAAAAAAACATGCAGACCATTTGAAGCTCCATCTTCAAGCTCGACGAAACTCCATTTTCAGATGCTCTACTTGAAGAGCTCCATCTCAAAAAACGAGTACGACGCAGGTGCGTGCCTACCTGGAGGTGGTTGAGGTGGGCCGAGATTGGGCGCACCTGCGTGAACCGGTGGTGGTTGGAGCTGGAGGTATCTGACGTCAGCAGCTGCGTCATTCGCTTCGCCTTGTTGCTCCATCTCCAGATTCCAGACATTCAGTAGTCGCGAGAGAGAAAAGAGCGTGCAATCAAGACTTATTTTTAAAAGTTGAGTTTTTGTTGAAGTTTTGAGTTTCTGCGCAAAATAGTCTTGAAAATTTCAAGTAGTCTTGGAACAAAGGTTGCTTAGAAAAAAAAAAAAAAAAAAAAAAAGCTTAGAACAGAGGCTTTTTGAACCATCTTTCTTTGAGAAAAAAATGTAACCTCCCTCATTCAAACAAAACCAGAGTTGTCTTTTTCTCTATTTTCCCCTCGACTTCCTCTGATTTTTTTTTTTTTTTTTTTCCTTGACTTCCATTGGTGCTACCAATGCAGGCTGCAATTCAAGCTTGCTGAGGGAGGAAGTTTTTGCCCTTCTTGTGATCAAGGCTTTAATCAAGAAATTTGAGGGCTTGCCCAAGAAATTCAAGGGGGGTGGAGCTGTTTAAGGAGGCCGTTTTAAGTTTTTGTTGTATACTAAACAAAAAATTAAAGTTTTTGTTGTATAATTAAAAATGTCACCAATGAAATGTTGTTTTTGCTTGGCTTTTTCCTCATGTATCTTTCAATTTGCTTCTTTGTGATATGTAAGTCTACCAACTCCAAATTGCTTTTTCTGTGTTTGATTCATCAATGTATACAACTCTCTATTTCAATAGACAAACTTTAGCAGTGGAAAGAATACAAATAGAAGACTGTCTTGTTTAATTTGTTATACCTCCATGGCTAAACACATGATATGGTTATGGTTATGGTTATCCATGCTCTAATTTTAGTGAGAAAAGTGGTGAGCATCTTGGTTGTGCATGGCCTTTGGAGCTATTTCTTTGGTTAAATCCATTAAGCTGTGGAGGTGATCCTACACAGAGCTCCTTAAAGGGACTAGGCAAACTTAAGGCATTTAAGACAATAACATGATTGTGATGCCGAAAGATGTTAAGAAAATGCAACCATGTTTGAGACAAAAACATGGCTGTATTCTACAAAAAAGAGTATTATCAAATAAACCTTTTTGTATAGTTATTCTTGTAGAATCCATACAAATTATAAAATACAGTTCATTTTCATAAATTCATTCTCTTTTGCAATTCAACAAATACAAGGTGAGCAAAATCATGTCTAGTAGCTAACTCAAGAGTATAACGCAGGTCAACTGACAAAATTTGAAATGACCATTTTGACTGCAACATCTCCAGCATCAACAAAAAGACCATTGCAAAACCAGCACCAATGTCACTGAAGTGGCCCTTTTTATTGCAAAACCAATATCATTTAGATTCAGTAAAAAGTGAATGAACCTTGATCAATTCTAAAAGTGAAATGAAAATATAAAGAAGAGCTGAAATGGTCTTACTAGCACGTCAGAACAGTCAACCACAACTTATTTAGCATCTTTTCAAAAAACCATCAACCTCATATCTGGAAATTGCTCAAGGCGATAACCATAAACCCCAAAAAACCATCAACCCCACAAAATAACCTGCTCCAGAATGATAAACTAATTCAGCACAGTCCAAAATATGAAACCTGAAAGTATTACATAACATCCAATAAGAAACTATTATATAAATGTCATTTCAAAACGATTAAATATGGCAGTGAAAGCAATATGCCTTTTTAATGTTAAGAAACCCCATAAACAGTCCTTTTAAGATAATATGAACTCATATGATTAATTTAGCTATTTGTAAAATGAATTTATAGGGCAGAATATTGACCTGATGGTTGTCATTGTCTCATCTACAGAGGAATCAAAAAGGCTACATTGTCCCTTTGCTCATTCCATCTCTCAGTCTAGCAAACATATTAAAAAATAAATAAAAGCTTGTATTTCATGAGAGAAATGAGGCAAGATGGTTGAGAAACATAAATTATACCTGAGTAACTATACTTTCTTGAGTTCCAATTATACAATCATGTTGTGAAGCAGCTACAGAAGGCAAGATGGCTTCATTTAAATTCACTTCAATTTCTTTTGTTGCTTGGGAAGTCTTTCATTAAGATATGACAAAAACAAGCAATAAGATATAAAAATAAAATAAAGAGAAACAAGTAATAAGATATACCTATAAAATAAAGAGAAACAAGTAACCTGTTTTTGTCCTTTCTTCCGTTGTCCATTCTTTAATCCTAACTTTTTTTCCTTCTGTTGTATCTTCTTTAATTTTAACTTTCTAACAATCTTTTCTCCAACAGGCTGCCTTCGTGTTGACCGTAGCCTCCCTTACTTTTTGCAACTAAAGGACGCAACTTATTACATTTTTTAGACCTCCCATCAATTGCTTCATTACAAATAGAATATGCACCTGGAAGGTGACGAGAAGGTGGAGTACTTAGACTGCTTTCACCCCTTGACCCATTGTAAAACAATTCCCCTTTTAACTTTAGTACACAAGTTTTCACCGTCATATAAGTTTCATTGTTTTTTGATGCGATCAATGCTACTTCAGAAAAATCATTGCACAAATCTTCATATTTTTGTGCTTCAGGGTTGCCGCTCAAGTCGTCATAACTACTCTTAACGATGGTATATTTTCGTTTCAAGCCCTTCTTCCATCGTTCAAGAATATATTTAAATGGCAACTCTTTCACACCTTTTATCAAGGTTAGAACAATAAGGGCATGTCTACACATTATTCCTCTAAATTCAAACAATCTACAAGTGCATTTCACCTCACATTCCTTGTCATTAAAGTAAACACAATACCTTACTTGTTTTGTGAAGTCATCATTAACTCTTATACAATCCTCAACTTCATACGTAGAAATCGCACCTTCGCATTTTAGTGGAGATGACAAACACATCATGAATCCCCTAAACTCTTCTTGAACTTCTTTGAACTTTTCATTGGTATAAATACCTTGAAGTTGATGCTCAATAGAATGGAAAGCAATAAGTGGAATCATTTTATTAAACGAACCAAAATCAGCTAGACGTTCGTTCTCAACCATTCTCATTAAAGCATTATCATAATCTCCAACAAATTTCTTCAACGGGGTACTTGGCCCCACATAACCATCAAAAAAAACATTCATACTCTCACTTCGCTGTGTAGTAGACATTCTGGCCCAGAATGTATCTTTCACATATGCTGGTACCCATTGATACCGTTCATCATATAACTAACACAACCATGCATTTTCTTTAAGATTGTAACTCTCAACTACTTGTTGCCATCTTTTTTCAAATTCATCACAATTCAAAGAGTCGTATACACAATTTAATAGAGCACCCTTAAAGTTTTCATATTGAGAGTGTGATCCAAGTTTCTGTGGAAACTTGCTCATGATATGTCTTAAACAAAATCTATGTTTTGCTCTTGGAAACACTCTTGCAATTGCAGCTTGCATAGCTCTATCTTGATCAGTTATAATTGCATTAGGAGCTCTTCCTAACATGCATTTCAACTATGCTTCGAACAACCATACAAAAGTATCGATATTCTCATTTGATAGTAATCCACACCCAAAAAGTATGGATTGGCCATGATGATTCACTCCGACAAAAGGTGCAAATGGCATCTTGTATTTATTAGTCAAGTATGTAGTGTCAAATGTTATGACATCTCCAAAAGACTCATATACTGCTCTACTTCGTGTATCTGCCCAAAACACGTTTGGGATGCTCTAGGTAAGCACCGAATGGGAGGGAGGAAGAATTTGGATTCTTTCTCTAACATTGGCCGAATGGATGTTGGTTGTTGCAATTCTTGAGTACTACTAGTGAAATGTGATATATAAAGGTGAGCCCTTGGACTGACAATTAATTGCCTTGCTCCAGATTTTTAGTGTGGTATTAATGCCTTCAGGTTCTTATATATTGTCATAATTTTGGTTTGAATGTGTTGAGATCCATAACTTTCCATTAATTCATATGCTTTTGGCATTTTACATATACTTGCAAATAAGACTATGCTTTTTATCCACCCACCCACCCAATTTATTTTTGTTTTTTTTCTGAAAACGACTGCTGTCATCCTTCAACAAATACTTGCAGTTGCAGCTATATGACCTTCACCACCCAAGACTCACAATTACATGTATTTTTGCTCATGGAATGAGCCCAACTCCATTAACAATAATTGAATAGAGAATAAAAAGGAGAAGCAGGATTAGAATTTGAAGAATTAGGCATATTGTAAAATTGTTTTGCAATAGCCCCAAGGCATACCCACCACCCAGTAGAGTGAGGCGAAAAGAGTGGTCGTCAATGTTGGGAGAGAGATAGGTAGAGCTTTTATTTTCACTTGATTAATACATAGAGAGATCTAGTCAGTACTTGGTAGTTACAGAGAGTAAAGCTAAGAAGCTAATATTAGAAATTATCTTCCCGTATATATTAGTCGTAATGGCTAGGAGGAGTCTAGGCCTAAGCCAAGAGCCAGAAGTTCTTCTGCCATCTGCTATTGATTAGGTAGCCACCCATTCCTCTGCTCTGCTTCCTCACTCCAAAAGTCAAGCACTCCGCATTGTTAATGCACTGCTCCACAAACTCCTCTGTGTTGCTGGTCCCGCGTAAGCTGCATAAACCCCCAGCATCATTAAGTTATAGGAAAGTCAAGATCTATGCCTTCTATTTTGCGGTGTAGTCCCTTTTTTGTGGCATCGTCAATGCTGTTTTTTCCATTTCAGGGTTTATGTTCATATTTAGATAATCATGTGTTGCAACCAGCTTTTCCATTACATCACTATCACTTTTTTTTTCCCCTTCTTTAAGGGATTTCTTTGTATATTTCCTGTATACTTGGGGTTTTTCTTGTATTAATAAAACTTTCGTATTACCTATTAGAAAACATATTGCCTAGAATTGCTAAAAGCCTGGTTTGTTTTATTCAAATTACATGATTTGTCGTTTTGAAGAGAGCATGCTACCTTACAATGATTGTAGGATTGAAGTTGTTAAGGAAAAAATAAATAAAAAAGACTATAGGATTGAAGTTATCTGGGCCTTTTGTTTAGATGAAATAAGTTTTTCTGCTTGCAGTATATTGTAAAAAGTGCATATGTTGTGTTCAAAAGAGAATGAACTAACATAAAAAATGTTGGGTTTTCTCTAGTCTTATTAAACTTTTATCTACCTGCATCATTATCATTCTTGCTAGACTACAAGATGAAAAATACAATGTTAGCTTATTGCACTATAGCATTTGTTAGGTTGCAAAATATTAGCTTATGAGAAATAAAGGTAAGGGTCTATATGAAAAATTATCTGGTAAAGATACAACAACCACATGCTTCTGTATTTCATCCATCTATTTATTTTCCTTTGGATTATTTTTAATGTAAAGGTAGATACTTGATTGGTATGAGAAATATAGTTCATAGTTTGTGCTAATTTATGAAGTTTTCATGTCTTAAAAACTTAGATGTACCCTGAGGTGACTATCTGTATGTTGGCAATTAGGTTTTAAGTGTTGTTTTGCTTATTTCTCTAATTACCTTATTCTTAAATGGTATGACAATAATTTATATTTTCAAAAGAGACCATGGATTTATCTCCATTTCATCAGCTGTCATTTAATATGCTTTTCGTTTCTAGTTTGGTGAGAATCAATGTTGTGGATTCACATACAAATTTGTTTTTATTTGGTAGTAAATGTTGGTTAAGATTTGATTAGCATTCTTAACACCATATTTTAATAAGTTGTTTTACCTTTTTTGTGATCTTACTATTATTTGTTTTGGATAGATTGACATGCTCACATTTCACCACATCTTCTTTAATTCATGTTAGTAGTGTCAACATTGAAGTTCCTCCCTTTTCCTAATTGTTCACTTGTCCCATAAAATGCAATCTTTAGTTTTGTTTGCCTCTCTCTCTCTCTCTGTTCTTTTCTTTTTTTTTTTTTTTGGGGGGGGTGGGGGGGTGGGGAGTTTCATTGCACTAGATCTTATTCACAAGAACTTAGAGCCATGTTTCATTTTATTCACTGATTTAGTCAAATGTTCTATTTATATTGTAGTGATCTCATTCAACTATTGAGCAATTATTGAGTAATATGTCACTGCAATGAACATACATATAGAACAATGATTATGAGATGGATGAGTTGTTAAAGATGAGTGGAATTATAAAACAAATGCTTTCATGTGAAAGTCTAGATAGCGTGTGTAATATCCATAATAGTTAAGTGGTATTTAGGTAATTTGGGAAAAAAAAAAAAAAAAGACATATGGTGGTGTGCTGCCTCACCCCCACCCCACTGTTTTTTTTAGACACGCCCCACTTACCTTGTTGATAGTGTTTTTTTTTTTTAAATAAAAAAGAAGAAGAAAGAACCTACTAGAAGCCCAAACCTTGAGCCAGTGTAGGACACCCTTGTAATCTACCCTTTTTTTTTTCTCTAAAAAAAAATAAACAAGTTTGTTTATTTTGCTAACTTACAAATTTCTTTTGTTGCAGAATATGCGTTTCAGCCTCTTTGACTAAGTGATTGAGCCTATTGATTTGTTTGTACGGAGGCTCTCTTATTTTTAGCTAGTGCTTTTAGTAAATGTTAAAAGATTTTGAGTTTATTGTTGGATGATTGTGGTGTACAGTTTTTGTAAGTGTTGAACAAGTTGAAATGATGTATAATTTTTGCAAGTTTAAATAGTTGGAATGCTTTTGTAAGTTGGAACAATTGGAATGGTATATGGTTTTGGTAAGTTTGAACAGTTGGTAGCAACTTTTGTAATTGTGATTAATGTCCAGAGAAGCAGACAAATTATTGAAGTCATATTCTTTGGACAAATTATTTAAGTCATATTACTTGTGGAAGCACTTTGCTCACGTATGTGCCTAAGATTTTAGTTCAATATTATTCTTGTTGAAGTCCATAAGCAGTGAAGATAGTTTCATTTTAAATGGCCATCCTTTTCATTGTTAATCTTCGAAACATGAACCGAAGAAAGAAAGGTAGCAAATTTCTAGTTAATAAGAATCTGGATTTTTGTTTGGACTGTCGTCCGGATGGCTAGTCGTGTGGCAATTACAATGACTACTCAAATATTAGGTAATATCAGCTAGGAAAGCTTTGGGTCAAAGATTGGTAAGCCACATAACGTGTTTCTCTATTTGCAAAAATTGATTACTAAAATCATTTTTAACAAAACATAGACAAACATGTTGACCATTTAGCACTCACTTTTTGTTGCAAAATTTAAACATTTCTCACATTTTGTGGGGGAATGGAAATCACCATTCCCTACCAATTTTTCATCTCCTTCAACCATTTTCTCAAAATTTTCTAAATATGTTATTTTTATTTTTTTTACACTTTCTTATCATCAAGCTCTCTTTTTCTTTTTCTTTTTTTTTTTTTTCTTTGTTGCAGAGCCAAAAATGCCCTACCTCGAGCTCAAGACACTCGAGTACTTGGCTCGACTCGAAAGTGTGTTTCTAGCAAGCTCGAGCTCGAGCTACCATATATACCCAACGAGCCGAGTTCGAACAAAGGGTTTTCAGCTCAAGCTCAAATTCTGCTCGTTTACATATCCTTTAATACAAGCCGGTCCGAGTTTGCCAAAACTCGGTTCAGCTCGTTTGTAGGCCTAAATTCATAACTACATTAAAATGCATTCACCTTAGAATAAGTATATACAATAAGAGTCAACCCTATGTGCCTCCCTGTACAGTAGCCATGTTTCCATTTTCTCAGGAGCAACTCCAACCAATTCTGCATATTCAGACTAGTAGAGTATAAGTTCTAACAAAATATACATTGTTAGAACATTGTGATTAAATATACAAAATATTCTCCGGGTACTAAATGAACATACACTTTTTTCATATGACCTCCCACCTTACAAAATATAATAGAATAAGAAATTGAAAAAGGCTAAATTAGTGAGAACTTGAATCTTCCTCAACGACTTAGCTAATAACTAATTTCCTTGAATTGATTCCACATTGCTTTGAACTTCTATGTTCACCCTTTACAAAACCATTTACTCTTTCCCTCTTTGGTAAGTAACCCAAGACTAATTTATTATAACAAAAGAGCAAGGTAAAGATCACCGCTTACAAACTCTCTTCCATCCACGTTATTGCATTCTTTTAACTTCTATATCTTTGTGGACATCATACTGTTTGAGCTCCTTTCTCTTCTTTGACCTCTTCCAAAATCTTAGGATTACTTGAGATGCATTTCCAACAAGTCCAGAGTACCTATATCAAATAAGTCTATTACTCAAAAAGCAACAACAGAGAGCTTAGTCTTAACAAGTCGACATGTTTGATTTCTACAGTGTAATTTTATTTGAAAACTCTGCTAAAATTAATTATAAATCCTCCATCCAAACAGTAATGGATGAAAAGAAAGAATGTGTTGCAAGTAGAGAATTCCACAAATGCCTAGACACAAGAAATTTTACAACATGATAGAAATGATAAATTACAAGTGTGGTTTAAAGATAGAAATGAGAGCCATTTGAAATACAAATTAATCACAAGTGTCAAGGGCAGTAAATGACAGAAATTGCATGAATTTGTAAAGGACCCACGACAAAAATCATATAAATTTGACATAAATTATGATCATTTTTACTATGAATGTATGTATATGCCAAGGACCCATGAATAACGCATCAAATAGACAAAATATGCTTAACCAAATTGTAGACATGACCTATCATTCAATTCTTGGGGCAACATTTTGGTCCTCAGGAGAAGAAATGAGACGAGCCAAAGGATGAGAAAAAATGAGAGTCGAGAAACGATTTAACTGTAGAGTAATATGAAATCATGTAATCTGATACAACAAACCAGGCTTTTAATATGTTTTTTGATAGGTAATACGAAAGTTTTATTAATACAAGGAAAACCCCAAGTATACAGGAAATATACAAAGAAATCCCTTAAAGAAGGGGAAAAAAAAGTGATAGTGATGTAATGGAAAAGCTGGTTGCAACACATAATTATCTAAATATGAACATAAACCCTGAAATGGAAAAAACAGCATTGACAATGCCAAAAAAAAAGGGACTACACTGCAAAATAGAAGGCATTAATACCACACTAAAAATCTGGAGCAATGCAATTAATTGTGAGTCCAAGGACTCACCTTTATATATCACATTTCACTAGTAGTACTCAAGAATTGCAACAACCAACATCCATTCGGCCAATGTTAGAGAAAGAATCCAAATTCTTCCTCCCTCCCATTCGGTGCTTACCTAGAGCATCCCAAAGAAAATCAACCAAAAGAATTTTCAAAAACATATTCACTCCATTTGGCCCTCTATAACCAAAATTAAACAACAAAAGCTACTCGAACTTCATCAAACAAAAACCCATTGGGCTCCTCCAAAAGATCACAACAAAACTTCTCAACCAAGCACATAGTCGTGTTGTGCGAAAGGTCGCGAATCTCTCACACAATCAATCAAGCGAAACAAACATGATATAGTGTTTAAAGGAAAAATAAACAGCAATAACAACAAGAACACAAGATTTACGTGGTTCGGCAACTTGCCTACATCCACGGTGCAACAGTAGAGAGATTTCACTTATTCAAAAGGGGAGACACAAAAGAGTATTAAAACACTCACAAACCCAAATCCCCAAATACACCCAAATCTTCCTCACACTCAAAACAATACTGGTTCTTCCTAATTTCTGCAGAGCAATACAAATGTTTTTCAATCTCTACAGAAAAACCAGCACACTCTCTCGACCTCTCAAATTGCAATGAAGCCAATGGATATTTATAACCATAATGTACACGAAGTCAAAAAACAATGGCTACTCCTTTTGTTGACAAATGAAGAAAGAATGGAGTTAATGCAGTTGCTTCTTTTGTTGACAAAAGGAATAACAAAAGAGTTAATGCAAGGCTAAGTGCAGTTAAAACTCTTAGGTGCAGAGACTTCCTTATTGGAGAAGTCCTCATACGGTCTATTTGGAGATAAGGAGCATGACAACTTTGACAAAGAGACAAAGTCTTTCATTTTTGACTACTATGAGCCAATTTTTCAACAAGTCGGCCACTCACACCCAAAATCCACAAAGAACAACAAAAATCAACTCCAAATCACATTCCCATTCGGCTGTTCACCCAGAAAAATAAATGAAAATAAAGAAATAAAACCTATTTCTTTGTCTTTCCATTTGTGGATTTGTGTGTCTGAGTGAGAGAGAGAGAGAGAGAAAGAGTTATAGCTTTGCTTTTTTATGCATAAAGCCTAAGCAAAAGAGAAAGAGAGAGCTGAAACCTTTCAGAGGAGGAAGCAAAGAGAGAGGGCTTCAATGAACGGCGGCGTGGGCGGCAACGAGCGGTTGCGTCGAGATGGATCTTGGGCAGCAACGAGCAGCGAACTTTCGGCGGTTGTGGAGCAGGTTCTCGGTCGCAGGGTAGGGAGAATTTTGGGGGAAGAATTTTGAGGGGGAAAATGAGGGCCTTGGAAGAAAGATGGACACACGGTGGAGAAAGGAGATCACGATGCCGGTGGGGGAGAAAATGGGTTTGGGAAGAAATTGGGCATCGGGGCTGGGTTTTGGTGCAGAAGAAATTGGAGGGAAATGAAAATGGGATGGGTTTTGAGTTTTGAACGCAGGTTTTTTCTTTTTTTTTTATTTTATTTTTTATTTTTTTTATAAACAGGGTTACAACGTGGCACATGCCACGTCAGCGGCGTGCGTTACTGTTCACGCACACCGCGTAACCTGTATAATTACTCTTTGGTATTAGGTTCAAAATGGTATATATTATTTTAACTAGTTTTTTTTACAAAAACATCAAACATTTACTTATCTAAATTCTTTCTCTATTTTTATTAAAATATTTTTTTTATTCATTCAAAATAATTAGAAACTTATCTATAGAGTTAGAAAAACAATGTAAATGAATGTAGAAGAAATGAAAATGTATTTGATTTAGAAAATTCAGATCAAAATGTTTTAAAAAGATTTGGTTATCCATTATACATAGAAATCCGGAATACATAAGTTATTAGTGCATTGACTCCAACTTAAAGGTTAAACAATAATTTTAAAAGTCAAATCATAAGTTTTTCAAACACGTGTTTTTAAAAATTATGTTTCCAAATCGTACATTTTAAATTCACAATTTTTAAATTGCACTTTTTGAAATCGCAATATCAAATGGACCCTTAGGGTGTGTTTGACATTCTGATTTCATAGATAAAAAGTGTGATTTTAAACTAAATTGTAGAAAGTTGATTGTTTGAAATTACGTTTTTAAAAAATTGCAAGAGGTAAGGAGGTGCTTTTTTGAAAACGCACAATTTAAAAAGCCAAAGCGTTTTGAAAATTACATTTTCAAATAACACATTTTAAAATCATAAACCTAAATGGACCCTAATTTACCATGCCATTATCTTTGTTTGATGTCCTTATTTAATTAATTGGACCAAAAAAGTATGGAATATGATTTTCTTTAGTCCAAAATAGACTAGAGAATATCAAGTTCATGACTAAAATTTATTCTTAGAAATCTTAGGGTCACAAATGAGATACGTATTCCACTAATAAAAATAATAATAAAATATTATTTAAAATAAAAAATAAATTAATTAAAAAATAAGGGGTGGCTGGCCATCTTGGCCATAGGGGGTGGCCAGCCACCCCCATTTTGGGTGTAGGGGGTGGCAATGGCCAGCTAGGAATGGCCAAACCATCCCCATGGCCTTTGTGGGCGGTTTGGCCACCCCAAAGGCTAAGTTAAAAAAAAAAACATGGGTTAGCCCTTAGGGGTGACCGAACCACCCCTAAAGGCTATGGGGAGTGACTTTGACCACCCTAAACTCACTCTCCAAACTCAAAGGGGGTGACCGAGTTACCCCCGAAGCTCTTGGGGGTGGACGAATCACTCCCATAAGCCTGGGGGTGGTTTGGCCACCCCTAACCGGCCATTGAGGATGGCTTGAGAGCAACCCTTTACCCAAAATGGGGGTGGCCGGCCATCATAGGAGGTCGCCAGCCACCCTATTCTATTTTTTATTATTTTAAAACTTTAAATAATATATTATTATTTTTTTATTATGAGTATATTTGTCTGGGCCTAAAATTTTTTCAAAACCATGATTATGGACAAGAGGGGATCCGGATAAAAAAGTATGTTACAGCAATTTCACAAGATTGGTTAGTCTACGTTGTTCTACGTTGTTCCATAACTTTTTGCGATGATCAGATTTATTTATTTATTTTTATAGAAATTTCAAATTCTGGAAATTGATCCCAATTAAACTTAGAAACCAAACTGAATGTGGGAAAGTCAGGTATCATTAAAGCTTTTGCAATTGGCAGTGAAAGTCTGGTATTATTATTTTTGTCTTCTTGCAAAAGTGGTTGGATAAGAGGATAATAGATATCCCACCTAGCCAATAATTGCATGACATGTAGCACTAGTTAGATTTTTTTTTTTAAAAAAATTTTAAGCTCTATTTTTTATAATTTGTTTTATTACCCCATCTCTTATTAATTTTATCTTTATTGTCCTTTCTAATTTCGCACTACTTTTATTTATTCTATTTATATTACCATTAATTATTTATCACACTAAGATTTATTATTATATTTTATTATTTTAATATCATTAACCTATTTTATTTATCAATTAATTATCCCTTTAACAGTATTATTAGTTTATCTATTTTTCACTTAAAACTTATATTATATAAATACATAATCATTAAATAATATTGTTATTATATTTATCATACTATTATTATTATTATTATTATTATTAATCTTATTTTTATTTCAATTATTATGAAGTCATTATTATTATTATATCTATTATAATAATAATAAATTATTCTATTAACAAATTTAGATTACTATAAAATTATTAATAATAAACTTAATTATTAAACTACATTTAATTGGTTTATTTATTTATTTTTTGTGAGGTGGTGTGTTGGAATTATTTAGGGGTCATTAAGTAGTTCATGTCTTTGTCGGCAAGGATCTTTGAAAATTGTTGGTAAATATTTGAGTCCAACTTGTTGACTGCAATAGGCAATAGGGGAACCAACGCCACAACCTTATCTTCTGAAATCTGCGGGTACCCACAACCAATTCTTTCAGCACATTTTGTGAGTGGTTTCTCAAAATGGCAAAGTAAATTTGTCGATAGCTTTCTTTCTTCCTCCAGATCCCTCCCCTCACCAACCCCAAATAAACGTTTCTGAGTCTGTAAAAGATTTGAGGGTGGGAAGATAAGCATAAATGGCGGACAGTGTTGTTACTTTCCTCCTACAGAACTTGCCCCGGCTGCTCGCAGAAGAAGCAAATCTCCTTGGTGGAGTGACGGGTGAAGTCGAATCACTTCGTAGGGAGCTCAATCTGATTAATATCTTCCTCCAGAACTCCTCCGAAGGGAAAAGGAAGGAGCATGGAATAGTGAAGGAGGTAGTTGGGCAAATCAGGGATGCTGCTTACGAGGCTGAGGATGTTATCGACACGTTCATCCTTAACGCCGCAGAGCAGAGGATGAGAAACAGGATTTGGAAGCTGTTGCACTGCTTTAACGACATCAAAACGTTTCATGTTGTTGCGAACAAGATACAAGGTATCAACAACCAAATCAATCAAATCTTCGACAATTTCAACAAGTATGGCATTGACCGTGCTGAAGCGAGTGGAGATGCGGCGGCAGAGGACCAGCTACGCAGATGTTGGCGAGAAGCAGAGGAACAGCTACGCAGACGTAGGCGAAACGTGGAGGACAATGACGTGGTTGGCTTTGATGGCGGCTCCGGCAAATTGGTGAGGCAGCTTATTGAAGGGAGCTCAAAGCTTGATGTCTTTTCAATCATCGGCATGGGTGGGTTGGGCAAGACCACTCTTGCCAAGAAAATCTACAATAATGACCGAGTCAAGAGTCACTTTTCTTTCTGTAAGTGGGTGAATGTATCTCAAGATTTCAATCCCATTGAGTTACTACTTGAAATTTTGCAGTCCCAAGATAGAGATGAGTTGACAAAAACACTCAAAGATATGAGCAAAGATGAATTGAAAATAGAGTACCTAGTAAAGAAGCTTTTTGAATACTTGCAAGATGGGGAGAGGCCATACCTTATAGTCATGGACGACATTTGGGAAACTAAAGTCTGGGATGTGGTAAGATCTGCATTTCCAGATAACTTGGACGGAAGCAGAATATTAATCACTAGCCGTGTAGGAGAAGTGGCTTTACATGCAAGCGTTACTCTTCCCTATTTCCTTCCATTTCTTGACAAAGATGACAGCTGGGAACTTTTTCGTAAAAAAGTGTTCCGCGGAGAAGAATGTCCTCACGAGTTGGAAATCAGGGGGAGACGAATCGTAGAAAGTTGCGGTGGCTTACCACTTGCAATTGTGGTATTAGGGGGTGTTTTAGCAAACCAAGAGAAGACATTGCGAAGATGGTCAGAAGTGATTGGCAATGTAAATTGGTACCTTAATACTGAGAAAGCAAAAATATGCAAAGACATTTTGGCTTTAAGCTACACCCACTTGTCCCGCCACTTGAAACCATGCTTTTTGTATTTTGGTGTGTTTCCAGAAGACTTTGAGATCTCTGTGAGGCGATTGATCCGATTGTGGATAGCTGAAGGATTCATACAGCACACCGGCAGGAGAAGAGTGGAGGATGTTGCAGAAGACTACTTGGAGGAGCTTATTGATCTAAGCTTGATCCAAGTGGCTAGCAGGAAGAAGAATGGAAGAGTAAAGACATGCCGCATTCATGATCTTTTGCGAGATCTCTGCATATCCGAGAGTGCTGAAGAGAAGTTTCTTGGGGTTCTTACCGATGATAACCTTTCATCTGCAAACAAATCACGCAGACTTTCCATCCAAGGTAACTCTTCTGATATGTATATTTCTTCAAACCCCTTTGACAGTGCATGCACCCATTCTTTGTTTTGCTTTGACCGAGGGGAAAGTGTGTTTAATGGAAAGCACAGGAAATGGATCGAGGAAAACTTCAAGTTGCTTAAGGTGCTTGATCTAGAGGGTGTTAACAAACCTAAATTGCCTAAGAATATGGGGAAAATGTATCATTTAAGGTACTTGGGTTTAAGACGAACTTACTTGGATACCCTTCCCCCTTCTGTTGGTAAGCTACCCTACCTCGAGACATTGGATTTGAAGCTCACCCATCTGAGGTCTGTACCTAATTCTATTTGGAAGATGAAACACCTTCGGCATCTGTATCTTCATGATAATATAGGCCTTGACATGCCTGTGAGGAAAGCAAGTATTTCTCTTAATAGGCTCCAGACGTTATGCGGAATATTTGTGGAGAAGCAGGGTCTAGTGAAGAATGGTTTGGATAGATCAATCAATCTCAGGAAACTGAATTTGACATTTGATTTGGACTCTATTGAAGAATTAAATGAGTGGATTGCAAGTCTGGAAGGACTTGAATCTCTTATGTTAAATCATGTGGGCAAGAATGGTTTGAAGAATCTAAAGCCTCTGTCAAGCCTTGAGAATCTCACCGACCTGTATTTGGGTGGAAACTTACCAGCGCTACAAAATGACTGCTTTCCGCATAGTATTATAGTTCTTACTTTGCGGGTATCAAAGCTGGAAAATGATCCCATGCCAATTCTTGCGAAGCTGCCAAATCTTTCTGTCCTTAGGCTATGGCACGATTCCTACAATGGAAAGGAAATGGTCAGCCCGAGTGGAGGCTTCCCTAAGCTTCGCATACTGAAACTCTCGAGGCTATACGATTTGGAGACATGGACAGTGGAGGAAGGAGCAATGCCAAATCTCAATGAATTGGAAATCGACAACTGTTCCAAGCTGAAGGAGCTTCAAGACAAGTCGTCCAACCTGTGGGCTTCTAGGAAAATAGTTTTAAAGAGAATTCCAAATGAATTCGTAGAGAATGTTAAAGCCAAACATCCCAGCAGCTTAATCATCAAATGAGATTCACAGTCAGGAAAATGTGAAGTAGGTTTTTAATCCATTCCCTCATTTACTAGTGATAGCTTTTTCGCAATTCCCCTTATCTTTAATTTAAGTAGTTATTATTCATCTTGAAAAAGAAGAAGAAGAAAAAAAAAAAAAAAAACACGATATTATTTGACTGAAAAGTTTTTACTGACATCACACAGGTTTGACGCTTGTATGGTCACTCATCTATTTGCTTTCAAGAGATTTTTGGCTTGTCTTAAAACCTTGGAAGATCCGTCCCCCTTTCCTTGTCTAATTAATTGTTGTTCTATGTTGTTGTAATTGATTTTGTTGTTGCTATGCTGTTGTAATTGTTGCTATTAATTATTGTCATGTTGGATACATTTATTGTTTGATTTGATTCGTGTGCTTGTAAGTTGTATCAGACTTAATTATATTATAGCCTTTTTTTTGAAGCAGTAATATTTTTTCATAATTATCCGTAAGCAGTTGAAATTTCTCTCATTATTTTCTCATAATAATATTAGACACTTTTCTAATTACCGCCAGTTTTGATGAATTAATTAGCACCGAGGGAGAGTTTGGAATATATGAAAAGTAATTAATGGGTTTGGGGGATTTCTCTCACTAGTGATCCAGAAAACCTCATGTCTGTCATGTTCTTCATCAATCCATGTCACTACAACACACTAATGAGGAAAAATTTGGCTTATGGATGTCCAATTAAATCATGTAGATTTTCCTTTTCTGATTAAGTCTCTCCTATGTGTTCACACAATGAAAACTGTGCAATTTTATTTGGCCAAGTTATAACAACTAGGCCATGTTTGGTAATGAAATGGATATGTAATTTTTGGTTTAAAAATTATTGAAGTGATATAAAATAGATAGAAGTTTAGAATATTTTGTATGGAAAAGTAAAAAAAGTTTTGTTTTAGGGTAAAGTTTATATACCCTCATCAAATTACCACTCAATTGACAATGTTTCCCTAAGGCTAGTTAGCAAAAAGATAAAAAATGGCCGTACAAATTTGAAAAAAATAAAAAATAATAATAATTAAAAAAAATATTTAAATAAAAAAAAAAAATTTAAACAAAATTTTTTAATTTTTTTTAAAACGGAAATTTTTATTTGAAAAAAATTATAAAACAAAAATAAAAAAAAATGAAAATTTTCAATTTTTATAAAAAAAATATCGAAATTTTTCAATTTTTTTCTTATAAAAAGGATTTTCTGTTTTTAATTTTAAATTTGACCACCCTTGGATAATATATATATATATATATATATATATATATATATATATATATATATATATATTAACTTTTAGTATTAGTATTTTATCTAGAAGTTTTAGTATTTTTGTTTTTATTTTTCTAGGGGTAGTTTCGTCATTGGGGGGAAATTGTCAATGTTTTGATAGTTTGGGGGGACATTGTTAAGTGAGTGATAGTTTGAGAGAGGTATGTGGACTTTCCCTTTTGTTTTATAATATTTTTTAGACAAAAGTCCAAATATCCCTTCAAATTACCACATAATTGACAATGTCTTCAAAACTTCAACAATGTCCCCCTTAAACTACAAAAATATTGTCCATGCCCCCCTCAATGACGAAACTACCCTTAGTAAAATAAAAACAAACAAAAAATACTAAAACTAAAATAATAATGATAATAATAATAATAATAGGGTGGCAAAATTTAAAATTTAAAAAAAAATCCTTTTATAATAAAAAAATTAAAAAATTTATATATATTTTTTTATTTTATAAAAATTGAAAATTTTCGTTTAAAAAATTAAAATTTTTGTTTCTTAAAGCAAAATTTCAAAACTAAATTCGTTTTTTTTTTAAAATAAAAATTTCCTTTTTAAAAAAAATTTTGTTTGTCGTTTTTTTTTTTGGGACTGTTTGTTTCAATATCTGTAAAGTTCAGCAAGTTGTTGCAAATGTTAGATGTTTACTTTCTGTAGGGTGTTTGATAGTTTTGGAGATGGATTTGTTAGGAAACAAGAAAAAAGAAAACTGAAAATTTTGTTGTATTTGGTGGTATAGTTAGTTGCTTTTTGGTGGGTATCATCCAGTTCCTGGATTTATTGGTCCAAATTGACAATTCAAGTCGAGTTTTGGGTTTACTCTGAATCTGGTTCTGGTAATGCTACTGTTTTAGATAAATTACGGTTGTTTCTTACATTTTGGGGGTATAGAATTTGTTGTGATGGTTGGTCAATGTTACCAAAGTTTGTTTGTTTTTTGTCTTTGGGCCCTTCTGGATTTTTTTATTTCCTTTTTTGGGTGAGAAATTTGGGAATTTAATGGCTTACTATTATGCATATATCATTTTGGGAGTCAGATTTTGGTTGATTTCAATATTTTACATGAAGAATATGAGTTTGTCATTTTCTTCAATGTGCAGATCTTGGCTTTTGCTTCTGCATCTATGATTATTAGTTTTTAATAGCTTCGTATATTTAGTAAGAAAAGTGGGTTACTTTGGAGGGAGTGGGAATATTTTGATACAACTTTTCTGTTGTTTGAGGCGTAGAGAGTTGAGGACTAAAGAGGTATCAAATCTTATAAAGAAGCCTTCATTTCTAATGATTCAGAAATTTTCCAACATGACATAGCATGGATGTCTTGTAATTCTTTCTGCTTTGACTTGTTTTGGTGGAATTTGAATTAGATATGATGCAAAATTATTGGTTTGGTCACAAGTCATTGTCATTGGGTCCTTATAGCAGGTTGATGCTTGTATTCTTTATGATAACTTGGATTTCTAGCTCTTATTTTTAATTCTTCTCATCTTGGGTGCAGCTCCTTTTGTCTTGGTTTCGACAGGAGAAAGTTCTTGGCCCAGTTCTTCTTTGTACGCAGGTTTATAAGATGATTTTTTTTTTTTTTATTGATGGTATTTTGTTTTTATACCTGTTTGTTTCCCTCTTACCAGATACCACATCAGGGGTAGCTACATCACTTGCTGAGGATGAAGATTACAAAAATGAAATTTTATTTCAGCAGATGTCTTGTAGAATTTCTAATTTATCATAACATCAAGCACAATTTATTTTCTAAGGTTATGGAGTCAAGTGTACATAGGCAGAGTTAGAATTGTTTTTAGCTTTTGTATAGTTAAGTTTATTATCTTGCTGTAACTTTGTGATTATCATATAACTTGTATTATTATATATTGAAATGAATACATTGTCTGAAATTATAAAGCCAATTTGAATTATATTTTATTTTCTTTCGCATTCATCCCGGGAAATTGTTTTTTATTTTTTTAATAAAAAAACATTATTAGCGTCGACAAATAATGTTTTATTTTTTTAACTTGTCAAGGCATTAGGGGTGACAAAGTGGAACTTTGGTGTGGATGGACCATGAAACAAAACGAATGACATTGCATTGGAATATCTCCATAATGTCTATTTATGCACTGTGGTGCACGGCATTGCTATAGATGAAGACAATGGTTGCACATGGAATTATCTCCAAAGTGGCTATTTATACGACAGTATTAACCATTATACTCTCTCTACATTTAAATAACAGTTCAAATTTTTAACAAGGGTTAAATATTAAAAACTCCCCTAAGGTTTCGTTTCTTCATTTTTTTTTTTTTTTTTTCCCTCCAGGGATTGATTTTTATCACAAGAAGTACATGTGGTTTTCAGAAAAGATCAAATTGGTTTTTCCGTCCATTTATAGTTAGTTGACTTCACGGAAGTCTACGTCACTGACACGTGGACTAATTAAAATTCCTAATTAAATTGTTTATTTTTTATTATTATTATTTTTTTTAAAAAAAAAGAATTTAAAAAATTAAAAAAATATATGTATATTTAAAAAAAAAAAAAAAAAAAAAAAGGGGGGCTGGTTGCAGCCACCCCCATGGAGCCAAGGGGGTTGCTCGGCCACCCGCATGGCCAAAGGGAGTGGCCAAGCCACCCCCAAATGGCCAAGGGGGTGGCCTTTTTTTTTTTCATTTTTTCATTTTTTTAAAATAAAAAATTTAATTAAGTGGCCACGTCATCAATAATGACGTGGCTACTTATGCTATGTGTCAAATTTTAAATGGTTCACGTGTCAGTGACGTAGACTTTTGTTAAGTCAACTAACGGTCAATGAACGGAATGATTAATTTGGTCTTTTATCAAAACTACAGGTACCTTTTTTGATAAAAATCAAACTTTAGGAGAGAAAAAAAAAAAAATAAAGAAGTGAAACCCTTGGGGAGTTTTTAGTAACAAATATATATATATACTTTTTTTTTTTTTTTTTTCGAGTTGCTTTTTGGGTAAAGAGAGTGATAAAAGTTAAAATGATATGGATAAGGATGGGGAAATAGGAGAAGAAATAACACAAGAAATTAGGGGTGTCAACAATTACTGGAAAACTGGAACCGAAACCGGGAAACCGGTTCCGGTTCCGGTTTGAAAAATCCAAAAACCGGGTACCGGTTCCGGTACCCGGTTTTTGGTACCCGATTTTTACCGGAAATACTAGAACCGGGTTTATATTTTATTAAATAATATATATATATATATATATATATATATATATATATATATATATATATATAACTTAAATGAAGCAACATGCATCTTCTCCTTTATTTGTTCCTTTGGATTTTGGAGCTGAAGCTCGCTGACACAAACATGAGAACACAATTTTTCTGCTACAATTTTTCTAGATCTGATTTTCCTCCTAGCATCAAATGCAGGCCAGGGTATATAGTTATAAACACAGGGGATCCAATGAAAAATAAAAAGCAAGAAAATTCAAAGACCGTTGTTATTTATTAGAAGAACATAAATTTTTTAACCTCATTAATAGCAGTTTACTAACTTAAGCTAAATTTAATGTTGGTTTGTTTACATACTTGTTTTTACTTTTTATTGTTTTAATGTTTTCTTTATGTACCTAATTTAAAATGATTTTTAGGGTATTTTAAAAAATTAAATTTTTATTTCTAAGGCCCATATACGCAAAAATATTGATTTTTTTACGATATTTGAGTTTTTTTAGGTTTATTTTTTAATTATTTGGAACAATCACAACAAAGCCTCTTTAATTTAGACAAAAAGACTAATAGATTTTTTTTTTTTTTTTTTTTTTTTAAAAAGAGCTAACTTATGAAAAAAAAATGGGCTTATTTTAGGCCCAATACCTAAAATAAGCCCAAAAACCAATTTTTTTCAAAAACCGGTTACCGGATCGGGTAAAACCGGAACTAGCCGGTAACCGGGACCCGGGTTAACCGGGTTCCCGGTTCCGGTTCCAGTTTTCCAAAACCGAGAACCGGGGTACCCCAGTTCCAGTTCCGGTTCCGGTTTTGGCCAAAAACCAGAAAACCGGACCAGGTTGACACTCCTACAATAAATTAATATGGTCAATCTTAATGGTCCACCACTACCACAAAAAAGAAAAAAGAAAAAATCTCATTTAATTAAATTAATAACACATTAATTCATACTTTCTTGACGAACACACTTTTCTTTTTTTCTTTTTTTTTTCTTTATGACCCGTCAGTTTTTGTGAGGACCGGCCAAAGTTTCAAATTTTCTAACATTCCTACTTTTTATATTGCATTAATCACTTTTTATTAATATTCAAATAAAAAATAAAGTAAAGTCTACATACCATCTTAAATTACCACTCAATTGACAATGTCTCTCAAACTTTCGATAGTAACAATGTCCTTTTAAGCTATCAAAAATGTTGTCAATGTTCCCCAGACTAGCAAAAAGATAAAAATGTCCATATATATTTTTTAATAAGACAAAAATACCAATTTGAAAATATATATATATATATATATATATATATATATATAACTATTTTTTTTAAAAAAATTTTAAATAAATATTTTAAATCCTCTCAAGGTACTATTACGGAAACATGCTAAGGCAAAGAAAGCCTTGAATTCGGGTCAGGGAGAGAAAAACCCATTTTGGTAATTTTTAGTAATGTAAGAACTCAGAACTAAGATGGAAGGAAATGGCATCTAAAAAATGATATGCTCTTTTTCCCTTCAGCAATTAATTGCAAGAATCACATTACATTCAAAACTCTCCCAGCTTTATTCAGTTCTAATTCCCCTCCCCACTAACGCCAATGGCTCACCAACCAAATCAAAACACATACGTAACGAAATTAACACATACCAAAAAGCCTCTCCACCGTATTTGGTCACCGGAAAACTTAGGGACCCAAACGATTATGAGGTTTTCCGGGGTCGGGCCCGTGACCCACCTGCCTAGGCGCTGCTCTGCCGCCCCAACCGAATAAAGAGAGGGGAGGTAATTGAGGAAAAGCCAAAAAAAAACTCACCTTGCACATTTCGTGAGCTCATCCCTCCTTCATCTTCTTCCATCACTGCACTGTCCATTCCGAAAATCAACCCACAATCAGCTACCCAAATCAAACAAGCAAGAAGAAAGTAAGAGAGAGAGAGAGAGAGAGAGAGAGACAGACCGAGAGAGAGATTGGCAAATTAAGTGAGAAAAGTGAGAAAAAAAAATTGCGATATATATTATTTATTTTCAATTGAACTCGATGGATTTTTTATTTTATTTTTTTATTCTAGCCCATTAAAAAACCATATAGGCCTAACAATTTTTTTTTTAAACCTTTAAAAAATTAATTAATTTTTTTTATATTCTTAGTAAATTTTTTTTTCTTTTTATTTTGTTTAATATATTCTTCCCTTATTTATTTTCAATTGAACTCTATGAATTTTGTATTATCCTTATGCACTAGTCCGACTGATCGAACGATCGATTAGACTAATGTACTAGGATCGATTGGACGTTCAGTCGTGCACAATGATCGATAATGAAAAATCTATAGAGTTCGATTGATAATTTAATCGTATTACTATCGTTCGAATTAGTGCACTATGATCAATTAGTCAGTGACTTGGGTAATTATATTATTGAGAATACGAGAAGGATTAAGTTTGAGTAAGGGTTCGTATGGAAGTGTGATTTTAAAAATTACATTTTTAAAAATTGCGTTTTTGAAATCGCTACTTATTAGAATCGCATAGGTGTTTGGTAAATTCACACTTTTTCAAATAAGTACATTTTAGTCAGCTTATAGAAATCGCAAATTTTTCCACGATTTTAAAATTTGAGTTTTTAAAATTGCAATCTCAAACACTCCAAAATTGCGATTTAGTTTAAAAACACAGATTATTTCTTTAAAAACGTACTCCCAAACGGACACTAAGTGGAGATGAAAGGTACTCAACATTCCTGAACTTACATGGTCTTACTTGGATGATGATGTTCAGTTGGAAGCTACTCCATTAATTATCAAAATCAATGATCTTGATCCATATTGATCGCACTAATGCACTAGGATAACACTTAAATTTAAATATTTTGATCAATCCTTCGATCTTATCATGACTTACTATAAGTACTATGATCGATTGGATGATTCATCAAACCTATGATCGATCGGACGATTGATCGAACTTTCAATCATTTCAAGTTCGATCGATAATTCAATCTTATCACAATCGATCGGATTAATGCGCTATGATCGATCGAACGTACATTCATATCAAGTTCGATTGATCATTTGATCGTATCATGATCAATCAGACTAATGCACTACAATTGATCAGATGTTCGATCGAACCTTCAATTGTATTAAGTTTGATCGTATCACGATCGATCAATATTCCTAAGAGGACATTGCTCTTCAATTGTATCATGATCAATAAAAGTAATGCAATAAGATAATATAAAATGCTTAGAGTTCAATTGAATGTTTAATTGAACCTTCAATTGTATCCAATTTAATCGATCAATTGATCTTATCACCATCAATCGAACTAATTCACTAGGATCGATCGGATGTTCGATCGAACCTTCAATTTTTTCAAGTTTGATTGATCATTTGATTATATCACAATCAATCGAACCATTGATCGTGATATGTGGATGCTGATGACTATATATATATATATATATATCGTAGAGGATCATGTCCACACCCAAAAGTGGACGCTATTGCTCTTCGATTTCCAATTTTTTATTTTTTTATTATGGTAGAGGACCATCAGCGCCCACTCAAAATGGACAATGATGACCTACTATCAACATCCACTTTTGCATGGACGCTTTTGCTCTTCAATTTTCAATTTTTTATTATGGTGGAGGACCATTAGCGTCCACTTTCGTCCACTCACAGTGGACGCTCATAACCTACTATCAGCGTCCACATCAAAAGTGGACGCTGATGAGAGGTCATCAACATCCACTTTTGAGTGGACACTATTGCTCTTTGATTTCCAATTTTTTTTTTTTTTTTTTTTTTTTTTTTTTTTTATTATGGTAGAGGACAATTAGCATCAACTCAAAGTGGATGTTGATGACCTATTATCAGTGTCCACATCCAAAGTTGACGCTGATGAGAGGTAATCAGCGTCCACTTTTGAGTGGACGCTATTGCCCTTTGATTTTCAATTTTTATTTTTATTTTTTATTATGGTGGAGGACCATTAGCATCCACTCAAAGTGGACGCTGATGACCTACTATTAGTGTTGACAACAAAGTGGATGCAAATAATGATTTTGTCGCCACTAAATGTTTTCCCACCTCAAGCCGCAAGTGACATACTTTCCGGCCAGTCTATTAGCGTCAACTCTATAGTGGACACTAATACTAAGCATTAGGGTTGCAATGGACGCTAATAGGTGCTTATTAGCATCCACTTTGGTCTCTGCTGAATGTCACATTTCTTGTAGTGCATAGATAAAAAATGCGATTTCAAGTTATCTTTGGGCCAGTTTGGCCTACCGTAGAATGTGTCAAATGCAAGATCTCCCATTGTACGGATTTCTTGAGAGCCGAAGTCTTTAAACATCTTGTCTAATTTACTGCTGAGACTTAAGGGGAGGAAGAAACTACTCATTGCATGTGTAAGAATGATGGGAGCCACTGTTTTGATGAGCAATAATTTTGGCTGATTGAGAAAGAGTTTTCGCTTTCCACCCTTCAATGTCCAATCTTTCCTTGGACTTTATCAAGACTTTTTGGAAAAGCCGCCTTCTTCGGCTTACCCAAAAGGATGGGTAGGCCTAGATACTTGGATTTTGACGGGTTGTTGTTGAAGGTAGACGACATGTTTTAATTCATCTTCTCAAAACCCAGTTCTGAATGAGAAATATTTTTTGTTCATACGATCTTGCTTGAAAAAGTGATTTTATTAATCTAATTTAAATTAGAGGCATAATTCCAACTATTTGGATTTCTATAGCTGAAAGAATAATGAATAGTCAATACAGTTATTTCTAATCCATATAGAACCGTCTCTACATGATCAGTGAAAAAGAAAAGATGCAGTAATTAATTAGGAAAGGAGATGTAAAATGGTCTTTACAACACTAGTAAACCTGGAAAGCATCGTGTTGGTTTCAACCAACTGTGGTACACCAAAGCTAGTGCAATATTTTATGTCATCAGTAAGAAGATTCACAGTTTGGTATGCCTTCTCATACTTCCCCTCCTCAAAATATTGGAGCCCCACCCCTTTAATTCGATCTGCGGTGAAGTTATAACCATCGAAACATGTTGTTCTCTTCGACCAATCCCCATAGTCGGATGAATTTTGCATCAACTTATAGGCAACTCCTGCAGCCGCTTTTGCTTTGGTTGCACTCAATTCCAAGGCAATCCTTGAAAGGCCCTCAACATCTGCACTCGAACTCCGAGGATCCGACCCCAAAGACGAGGTGCAAACGTCGGGAAACTCCGTGCTGCCGCAAGTTTTTAGGGACTCGCCTTTTGATGCAGCGTAGGATTGTGGTGAACAATAAAAATAGCAAGTAGAAGGGATAAATATTTCTAAGATTGTAAGACTATCACAAGAATCAAAGAAATCTTCTTAAAAACTATAGATTCTATTTATGGTTTAAGGAAAAACACAAAGAAACTCAACTCTGAGTAATTCTTATTAAACAAACTCAATAATAATCATAAACTCCATTGTTAAAGGCTATAAGCATATATTTATAGCCCAAGACTCCTAGTCCTAAGATAATAATTAAATAAAGTTAATTTAGAAGTCTACGAAAGTTAACTAAACCAAATAAAAGACTAACAAAGAAACCTAATTCAAATAAAGACTGAAAGATAAGATATAATAAACGACTAATAAAGAAACCTAATAAAAGACTAAAAGATAAGATAAGATAAGATAAGCCTTGAATTCCAATCTACATCATCCTCCCGAAGTTGGAGAGAATTCACCCTCGAATTTGGACTGTCTTTTCCACGGTCATTCGGGTGCCTTGTTAACTCGTTCCATTCTCCGTTCCTCAAGATCACAACAAGGCAACACCCCAAAATAAACGTGACGCTTCTCATCATCGAAATACTTTGATGGCTGTCATGAAAGCCCCATACACCATTTGGCAATACTACAGATTTGCTCTTCGTTCGTTCCTTCTCCCTTTCATGTGCCATGAAGATACTCGAGAATGGGTTAACCATTGTTTCCCTTGTGAACATATAATTTTTCTCATCAGCATAAAACTCACCATAATCTTTGTTAGGATAATTTAAAATATCTTCAATACCAAGAAAATCAACATAACCTAATTCTTCATCACTAAAATCGAAGACTTTATCTTCAGGGCTCTTATCAGGCACATGATATGTAGAATTGTCATCAAAAAGTGCAAAACTATCCGAAAGATTTACCTCTTCTAAGGGTTCCTCTTCTTCATGAAAAATTGCAAAACTCTTCGAAAGACTTACCTCTTCCAAGGGTTCCTCTTCTTCATGAAAAATTGTGATACTCTCTGAAAGGTTTACCTCTTCCACTTGTTTCCCCAATTCTTCAAGCTTCTTAGGACTCTTGATGTCGTGCGGATGGTTAGGAACACTAGACCCCGGCACCAAATCAAGTTGAGGTTGAATTTCTTGCAATGATGGCACTGCTTTTGGTAATTTTGTTCCGACAACGTTGACAAATCTTCCCAACAGCTCCTCTATCAGCCCCGGTACCACTCTCTTGATGCCGTTTTCCTTGTCCGTCAACTCTTGCTTGGCTACGAAGGATTGATCATCCCCTTGTGAAGGTTTTGACTCCGCCCATGGGCTATGTGACAACGTCAATTTGGTTTTACCAAACATGAAACTGTACGTATTCTTTGTTTCATCATGGATAGCACCTCTATCATATTTCCATGGCTTTCCCAACAATAGGTGACATGTATCCATGTCAACCACATCACACCACACATGATCCACATATTTAGCTCCAATAGAAAAAGATACTAGACAATGTTTAGAAACCGTTACCTTGTTTCCTTTCGTGAGCCATTCCAACCGATAGGGAGTAGGATGTCTCTTGGTCTCAAGCAATAGCTTCCGAACCGCTTCCTCCGAAACTATATTCATACCACTCTTTGGATCAATAACAAGCTTGGCCACCTTGCCTCCCATGGTGCATGTAGTCTAAAATTGTCGGTACGTACCTCTAATGTATCGGGATTGATGCTTGACCTCCGCCATCTCCCAAGACACCTTGTTTTTGTATAAATTTTCTATTTTTTCTTTTTGGGTGTCGAGCTTGACACCTGCATCCCGTGATATAGCATGGGCTTGTGCCGTTGGAAATTTCTTCCGTACTCTGCGCCCTGTATAAGGATTGACTGAATCACCCTCGACGATAAATTTGTCTTTCGCCCCCGCGTATCTCGGTTTTGGTTGACGACGATGAACGCTCGGACCCTCCATGTCGGCTAAGTGATCGGTAGGGACCCCGTGATGGGTGCGCACACGCCCCTCCTTCCGCACAGTTAGACCACCAAACCTCTCCTCCATGTGCCGCAAACGAATCGCCGGTTGCTCCTTACGTGCTCCCTCCGTGCGCACGTGCACCTCGTTCATGTCTGCAAAGCGGTTGCTCCTCCCCATTCATGGAAAGTAATTGAGCTCTGATACCAACTGATGCAGCATAGGATTGTGGTGAACAAGAAAAACAGCAAGTAGAAATGATAAATATTTCTAAGATTGTGAGACTATCACAAGAATCAAATAAATCTTCTTAAAAACTATAGATTCTATCTATGGTTTAAGGAAAAACACAAAGAAACTCAACTCTGAGTAATTCTTATTAAACAAACTCAATAATAATCATAAACTCCATTGTTAAAGGCTATAAGCATATATTTATAGCCCAAGACTCCTAGTCCTAAGATAACAATTAAATAAAGTTAATTTAGAAGTCTACGCAAGACAACTAAACCAAATAAAAGACTAACAAAGAAACCTAATTCAAATAAAGACTGAAAGATAAGATATAATAAACGACTAATAAAGAAACCTAATAAAAGACTAAAAGATAAGATAAGATAAGATAAGATAAGCCTTGAATTCCAATCTACATCACCTTTCTAATTGGCGGCTGTTGAGATCACAGCAATTGAGAGCACAGGGAGAGGGAGAGAAACTGCAAGGAGTTTTATGCCCATCTTTCCTGCACAATGGATGAGCTTATTGCAAGCACGTTTGTTGGCCCATCTTTTTATACTATGATCAATAATATGAACTAATTTCGGAAGCTTGGTTTGACTAAATTTGTCGTCAGTTTTTTTGCTCCGCATTCTATGCTATGACTCGTGACGACTTTCCTGACCCGGTTTTCTACAACTTATTTGGAATTTGATGGTTGAAATTAATTTTGTCATATTAGCAGTTATAAGTACTGACTGTCTTTTTTATAAACTGATGATAAAAAGCTCTCAACAGATGGGCAGCAACATCATCTTTCTGGAGGTTATGCTGGTTGCGGTAGTGGGGTTTACTGTTTTATAGAAAATCGACAATGGTACTTCTATGAATATTGTAGTGAATCTTGCTTAGGATCTAATTAGCGTCGAAGTAGTAGCAACAGCCTTATTAGCGTCGACAATGGTACTTTTAGTGGTGATAAATGTCGCCGTTAATGATAATTTTTTTTTTTTTTGTAGTGATTTTTGTTAATTTGCCATCTCTGACATTTTTGTTAAACAATGCACTAGTGTGTATTTAATTTGTATATATAGTAAAGGTGGAAATATCGATTCTGCTCATCACTAAATAGGTGTATAATTAATAGGCATGATGGAGATAATCCATGTGCTATATATATACAAAGAATGCCGTGCACCAGAGTGTGTAGAAAATAGCCAAGATGGAGATAATTACATCTGCAACCATTGTCTTCATCTAGCAATGCCGTGCATCACAGTGCAGAAATAGAATAAGATTAAGCTGAGTTTTGTTTGTCCATTTTCAGTTGATGTTATTTAGCACTACTGGATTTATTGCCTACATGTTTACCAGATTCGACACGCTCTTGGACTAGATTGATTGAAAGGGCTCGAGAGTCGAGACAAACAAAAGTTTTGGACTACTTTTTAAAGGAAGGGATTGTGACATCCTACATCGCCTGGGTATGAAGATGGAGATGTGCTTAAATGTATACTACACCCTTAATAACACAATGCATTTTAAAGCCGTGATGGTCATGATCCCATCAGAACTCCGCAGTTAAGCGTGCTTCTGCTGGAGTAGTACCAGAATGGATGACCACCCTGAGAAGTTTGGTTCGAGGGGAGCCAAAAGCGGACAATATTTTGTGTCATTGGGGTGGGATGTTACATATGGCATCAGAGCCATTGCCCAGCCTGAGATGGGGGGAGCGTGCATAAGCCCATGAAGGTCGCTAGCGGGCGCTCGCTGGGGCGGACGCCAAGAATGGGCTAATCCCATGAGGGTCGCCAGCGAGGACGCTGGGTCCTAAGAGGGGGTGATTGTGACGTCCCACATCGCCTGGGTATGGAGATGGAGATGTGCTTAAATGTATACTACACCCTTAATGACAACAACGCGTTTTAAAGCCGTAATGCTCATGATCCCATCAGAACTCCGCAGTTAAGCGTGCTTCTGTTGGAGTAGTACCAGGATGGGTGACCACCGTGGGAAGTCTGGTTCGAGGGGAGCCAAAAGTGGACAATATTGTGTGTCATTGGGGTGGGATGTTACAAGGACCAAACTAAAAGTTTTTGGCCAAAAGATGAAATTTAAAAAGCATTTGATATTTTCCCCCCTTGTCCTAATATGCGGTGATGATTAAATTTATGTATTCTTATAAGCTTAAATTTTTAGAACAAGTAGTGGTTAACATAATATCAGAGCCAAAAGTCTTGAGTACGAATCCTATCTCTGTCAATTCACCTCATTTAAATTAAAATTTTACATGTTGGAAACTTTGAACGAGCCTACACGTGTGGGAGTATTATAGTATTGATTAAATGATTAAATTTACATATTCTTATTAACTTAAACTTTTATAAAAAGTGTTGATTTAACAGCAGTCATGTACAAAGTTTGCGATGGAAAATTGTTACAATTACAAATGTGTTTGTTTAATGTTATTCACTAAGATAAATTAGTTAATCTTCAAATTAACATCTTAATTAGCATCCAAGAAGCATGATATATCACCATTACACTCATTCATCTTTTTCTTTGTACTCTTTCCGCCAGTTTTTATGGTATGTTCTATGTCTTACTTAGGGTGTGTTTGACATTGTGATTTCAAAGACAAAAAAGTGCGATTTTAAACCAAATCACAGAAAATTGATAGTTTGGGATTACATTTTTAAAAAATTGCAATTTGAAAAAGTAAAAAATATGCGTTTTTAAATTGCACGTATTGAGGTGCTTTTTTGAAAACACAATTTTAAAGGCCAAATCGCGATTTTGCCAAATGCTTAATTGCGATTTTAAAAATCACGTTTTCAATTCGCACATTTTAAACTCACAATTTTTAAATCGCACTTTTTGAAATCGCAATCTCAAACGGACCCTTATGGTGCGTTTGACATTGTGATATCATAGATAAAAAATGTGAATCACATAAAATGAATTGTTTGAAAGTATGTTTTTAAAAAATTGCAAGAGATAAGGAAGTGCTTTGAAAACGGACAATTTTAAAGGCGAAAGCATTTTTAAAAATCACGTTTTCAAATCACACATTTTAAAATCACTATTTTTAAATTGCACTTTTAAAAATCATAAACCCAAATAGAACCTAATTTACCATGCCATGATCTTTGTTTGATGTCCTTATTTAATTAATTGGACCCAAAAAGTATGTCATAGCAATTTCACAAGATTTTTATTTTTTAATTTGCAATTTCACAAGATTGATTAATTAGTCTATGATGTTCAATAACTTTCTGCAATGATCTGATTTATTTATTTATTTTTTATGGATAGATATAGCATTGAAAATTCTGGAAATGGATCCAATTAAACTTAGTAACTACTGACACCGAGTGTGGGTGGAATGCTTTGGAAGAGTTGGCCAAAAACCCTTTTGCAATTGGCAGTGAAAGTCAGGTATCATTTTGGAAAAGATGCTTAAATTCCTGTTAGTTTGCCTCCAACCCCAACTTAAACTATATATAGAAAATTCTCGTAAGTTATTTTCAGTTTGATATGTCTAAATCTATTGTAATACTTGTAACTGTTTCTTTTATACACACACAAGAACATGGGGTAGTGTTTTTTTTTTAAAAAAAATTTAAAATTTTTTTAAATTTTTATTTATTTATTTTTTTATGGCAAAAGCTAGCATTCCTTTTTTACTTCAATTCAAAAGATATATATAAGAGATTTGAAGTGCCCAGGTTATGCAAAGACAAAACATATCCTATGAAGTCAATAATTAATTAGGACATAAGTAGGATTGTAAGTGAATAGAGCCACTCACAAATAGGCTCGGTTTAAAATAGCTTGGCTCAAGAGCGATTCATTTATTAAATAAGAACAGAATTTGATGACAAATTTTGGCTCATTTTTTTAAAAGGAGTCGAACCCATATAAACTCAGCTCGACTCGTATAACTTCATTTTTATTGTTTTTTATAATATTATTTTTAAATTTGTAATAAGAACATGTACTTAAGCATTGAAAATTTTTAAAACGAATTATCTTGGTAAGCATTTAATATATAGCTTGAATTACTGTTATCAGGCTTGCCTTTCTCATCGGAGGCTAGCTGTTGAGATCACTGCAAATGAGATCACAAGGAGAGATCTCGGAGAGAAACAGCAAGGAGTTTTATGCCCATTTTTCCTACACAATGGAAGAGCTTATTGCAAGCATGTTTCTTTGTCCATCTTTTTATTCTATGATCAATATGAACTAATTTTGGCAGCTTGCTTTGACCAAATTTGTGGTCAGTTTTTTGGTCAAGAATTACAGCAGTTTTCCTCCCCGTGACGACTAATTTCCTCCCCGCCTGGTTTATCAAGGATGCAAGATTTTCTACAACTTATTTATCCAGTCAATCAAGATTCATCCCCCGTCAAACATACAAACCCGGAATGGCACTAGTTCTATCTAGACAGCAAAATCACGGGAAAAGTTAGGATGCTAAAGAAGGAAAATGGAGTAAACTGAAAAATTAATTAGATTTACGCTTCATTTGTTTCGGCGTAAAATGATTTCTAGAAATGTTTTTCTATATTTTCGAGTGTTTGGTATGATCTAAAATAATAGTCAACGAAAAATATTTTTTGTTTGACCGAAAATTTTTCTTTAATTTTTTGGGAAATCGTTTTCATTTTTAAAAACCGTAAAGAATTTTTCAAGTTTAAACATTTCATTTCTCAAATCGACAAACTCAAGTAACACGTCACCGGGACATGCCTGGAAGCCTGAAGGAACCACACCTGAACTCGACCAAGACTCTACCGGGACGTTGCCAAGATAGAAGGCCATAATGAACAACGAAAGAACAAAGAGGTAGGCAAGGAAAACACAAGCTGATATATAATTCTTTTGGATGACAATATATGCTGAATGAGCAGCTGATGAGGCCTTTCACAGCCTTCGCATAGTCCAATCACAGGATGCACCTGCACACAATATGAAACCATATAAGTCAATCTTAGATGATGGAAATACATGTACCACTACAACAACTATCCTAGCACGATGCCTATAAAATGAACAAACAAAGAAAAGAATGATACTGAAAGAAACTGATTGCATGGAAAATGTGTTAAAAGTAGACACCAGGTCAGCCTAATCAGGGATGGTTTTAAAATACATATAATTAATTTGTTGTAACGTTTTAGGTGTGTGTTAATTTTTAGGGTTAAATACTTTTTTGCTCTTGTGGTTTAACAACTTTATTTTTTATCCTCTCGGTTTTATTTTGTATCATAAATAGTATCTTGCTAATGGCTAAAAATGGAGATGGTATCTCCATATAATTTACGTACAAAAATTTACAGAAATTCACTCCTGCATCCTTAAAACAGCAACACGTGTTCATCTACTAATTAAAAATAAAAAATAAAAAAATTTTAAAACTAAAATTATTAAAAACATTAAAAAAAAATAAAAAAAAAAAGAAAAAAAAAGAAAAAAAGAAAAAGGAAAAAAAAAAGGGTGGCCAGAGCCGTGTTAAAAAAATTCCTATTAATGTGGGATAATAGGGAGAATGTTACATTCCTTTTAGGATTAGAAGTTCATTAAAGATCATGTCTTAATTAGAGTCTTCTGTCGAGTAGTGTTTTTGTAAGTCTGAAGTATTTTAGTTTTAGTAGAATTAGTAATTGTCCAATAAATGTCATCTTGTGATATGTTTCAGTGTGATTACAAGTCTTGAGACTTTGATTATATGTTGTCATAAAAGGATTTAGTAGCAAGAAATTAGCAACTATACAATTGATGTAAGCCCACTTATAACGAATAGGGCCCGTTAATATTGTTTCGAAACACCATGGAACAAGCATTATGTTTGCCTCAAATTGTTAAATTACCACTTGTTCAAAAAGTTTAAGTTGATTGGAATAGGTAAATTTAATTATTTAATTAATATTTTAACACTCCTCTCACGTGTGGGTTCAGACTCTCTTTTAATAGGTGATGCCCAATACATGAAATATTTAATTGAAATTGAGTTAGATGATTGAGTCAAGGTTCAAACCCATGAACTTGGCTTTGATACCATGTTAAAAATTTAATTCAAATATTTTACATAGTAATGCTAAAAATTAGTGATCATAGAAGAGCATAGGTAAGACTGTAAGAGTTGATGCATTTTTATCCCACAATGTAACCTAAATATTATCATGCATTTTACATAGTAATGCTAAAAATTATATTTTTATCTAAAAATGTTAATGTGACACCTCAAATAAATTATTAGCAATATATATAAAAAAATATATATATTGAGTGAAACTATGCATCGACATTGTGGGATAAAAATGTAGTTGCTATTATTTCTCTATTCTATATCCTATAACATATATATGGTAAATCTGGCAAGTCTTTTGGGAACAAAATATATTTTGAGCATACTATACTATATGGTGTGGTTGGCTACAATTAGGGATGAAATCAGTATTTCTCATCTATTCACTACTACTACTACTACAAAAAAAAAAAAAAAAAAAAAGAGAAAAAAGATCACATTTGGTGACGTGTGAACAATGGGGTATTTTTTACAACGTACCCTAAATGGTGACGTTTTCTAAGTAAAATGACACCTCTATTAGGGGTGTCATTTGAACAGTGAACGACATACCCCTAGCTGTTCAAACAACATAAATGCTTGGAGGGTCAAAACATCAATGAAGAGTCAAATATAATTTTAAATCAATGATGAGTTAACATGAGTCAGACAAATGCCTGCAAAGGGAGCGCTCTATTATATGATAATAGATCAACTATAGATTAATAAGTTAATTATAGGATGATCAAATCAAGAATAGACTGATGAATTAAAGAAAAGCTATTTAGTTGATTCTCATACCATTTCTATACGACTATGATAATGTGACAGTGAAAATTAACATTTGGATTAATGAGGGTTTATAATAGGAAAAAATTAATGGTTGATTTTCACTGCTATATCACCATAGTTATATAGCAGTCGTATGAAAGTTTACTAAATAACATATCTCAATGAGTTAACATAAGACAAACAAATACCTTTATAGAGAGAGATGTATGATTGGATAATTAAATCAAGAATAGAATGATAAATTGTCCCGTGTTGGAGACCCTTAAGAAATTAATTCAAGTATGAGAAATGGATGGCATATTGTTTTAGTTTTAGAGGGTGTATGACAATTATTATTTTACCAATACTTAATCCGAATCACAAAACTAAGGATACATTTGATACGCGGAATGATTATTTCAGTAAAAAAAAAAAAAAAAAAAAAGAAG
The DNA here is from genome assembly GCA_036287905.1 of Corylus americana. Classification (NCBI taxonomy): domain Eukaryota; kingdom Viridiplantae; phylum Streptophyta; class Magnoliopsida; order Fagales; family Betulaceae; genus Corylus; species Corylus americana. The sequence continues at coordinate 24,835,683 of CP125815.1, forward strand.
CTTTTAATGGAAATGAAAAAAAGAAAAAGAAAAATAGAGTAGACTTATAATAGCCATTCTCATAATCCGAATGGTTGATCCTTAGATTGAAGAATAGCTATTCCTCAATTTAAGAAATAGTCATTTTCTCATATAATAGCTATTTCAAGTGCTAGAGTATTATATAAGTATTTGATAAGGATTCTATCATTATCATATGCTCTAACACCAAACTTATTCTATTTCAACTTTTTTCATTCCTGATAGAAGTTAAATTATTTATTCTATACACCAAACGTACCCTAAATGAAATTGTGAGAAAGGCAATGGGAATGAGCCTTTTCACTTGTATTTTACCATAGGCCTTAGAAACATGCACACAGGCCCCACAATTCACAGAAAAAGAAAAAATCAGCACATCTCTTCCCCAATTTGAAACTGATGGTCAAGTCAATGGGTGACAGACGAAAGCTATAAAATGTTGTGACTATTGAAGTTTGATTTAGTTGAGGCTATCAAAATGTTGTATAATTCAAACTTTTGCTCATACTGAGATGGTAATGATCTTGAACATTCAAACATTCTCTTATTTTATTGTCCTTACACGTCAGAAATAACTGTTCACACAATGAAAACTGTGCAATTGTACTTAGCCAAGGTATCTAATATTTGTACTGCAAGTAAGCCCTGTTTGGCAATGGATCTCGACGGGTTATGTGTTTATTGTTTTATATTTTTTAGGGGTATTTTGGGTACAATTTCTATTTTTTAGAAACCCATGTGCAATGCACGCAGGTCGTTTTCCATCAAAGAGGGCATAAATGATTAATGGATGAGTTACATTGACGTCTTCAAAAACTTAGTTAGAGTACATTGTCGGTTTTTAAACAATAAAATCAAGATAAAAAAGCAATGCAACTTGAGAGGCAAAATGTCTTTTTCCCTAAAAATTTTTATGAGCTTATAATTGTTTTTCTCATCTACTTTTTTTACTTTGTTATTGCTTCTTCTCTTTAAAAGTCTTGGTGCCATTCTTCTCATTTACTCTTTTATTGCCTTTTCTTTTTGAGAGTTTAGGTTATTGTTGGATACCGGCATCAGCATGCGTGTTCATTTGTCAATGCATCTTTAGATTTAATTTTGGATTGATTTTTTCTTTTTCTTTTTCTTTTTTAATCTTTTATGAGCTTTTATCATTTTTCTCATTTACTTTTTTTTTTCTTTGTCATTGCTTCCTCTCTTTAAAAGTCTTGGTGCCATTCTTCTCATTTACTCTTTTATTACCTTTTCTTTTTGAAAGTTGAGGTTATTGTTGGATTCCAGCATGCGTATTTGTCGATGCCTGTTATTTACTTTTGTATTTTTTTTTTGTTAAACTACTAGTTATCCTAGAAGGATAGGAATAGGTAAATTTAATTACTTAATCATTGCTCACCGGGAAGCTAACGAGGCTGCACATCAGCTTGCAAAGGCGGCTATTACAAATGTCAATTATAGAATATGGAAGGACCGGATCACACTCCAGATTGTATTAGTAATGTTGTTTTGATGGAGCAATTAGCTTCATCTCTTTCATTGCTGTTGGAGCTTTCTACTCTACCTTCTGATCTGTTATTAATGATAATCATCAATTTTTCTCATAAAAAAAAAAAAAAAAACTAAAACTCTCTCTAATAGGTAATGCCCAACACGTATTTAATTTAAGTGAGAGGTAAGTGACGGAGTCAAGGTTCGATCCCAGGATCGTTTGACTTTGATACCATGTTAAATTACCAGTTATCCCGAAAGCTTAAACTGATAGCAAAAAGTAAATTTAATCATATAATCATTATTTTAACACTTATAACTTTTTTCTCATTTACAGTTTTTCTTTACCATTGCTTCCTCTCTTTAAAAGTCTTGGTGCCATTCTTCTCATTTACTCTTTTATTGCCTTTTCTTTTTGAAAGTTGAGGTTATTGTTGGATTCCAGCATGCGTACTTGTCAATGTATGTTCTGATTTACTTTTGTATTGAATTTTTTTTTTAAAAAAAAAAAAAAATTTATGAGCTTTTAACATTTTTCTCATTTACTTTTTTTCTTTATTATTGCTTCCTCTCTTTAAAAGTCTTGATTCCATTCTTTTCATTTACTCTTTTTTGCCTTTTCTGTTTTAGAGCTTAGGTTATTGACGTTGAATTGCAACTACACATTTCGATCTGTTTTAATTTTATACTGGCATCGGCATTTAGTCAGTACTCTCATTTATTATTCTATTGTTTTTTTTTTCTATATAGTGTCAGGGTTTTCAGTTACTCTTTTATTTCTTTTTCTTTTTTAAATCTTTGATTCTTGATTTTGCATTGCACCTACACGTTTTGATCCATTTTAATTTTGGAAAGCATATATATAATGTTCTGATTTACTCTTTTTCATGCTTTTTATTTTGTTGAGCGTTTAACTTTTTTTCTTATTTATTTTTGGCTTCAGTCTCTCATTTTAGTCTTTTTGTTAGAATATTATTTAAATTATTAAATTCACTATTTTCTACCAATTTACGTGTTTGAGACAAGTAAAAATTTGATTTAATATGGTATTATAACAAAAGTTTTGAGTTTGAACTTGATCTCCATCATTCATCATTTATTTCAATTGAAAATATATATTAAGGTTTTGAGACAAATGACAATTTAAAATTGTTATTTCTTTTTAGCGTAAAGTCTATTTATCCCCTTCAAAGTACCACCTCAATGACAATTTACCCCACAAACTATCAATTGCAACAATTTACCCCCCAAACTATTAAAACAATGATAATGTACTCCAAATTTTTAAAAAAATGAGAAAATTACCCTTACTAAAATAAAAATACTAAATTTTAATTTTTATTCAAATTTTTAAGGGTATTTTTGTCTTATAAAAAATTCTATAGGGGTAATTTCGTCATTTTGCTAGCATTGGGAGGTACATTGTCATTGTTTTGGTAGTTTTTGAGGTAAATTATCGCAATTGATAGTTTGAAGAATATGTTATCATTAGGGTAATAGTTTGAGAAGGTTAAGTGAAATTTACCCTTCTTTTTATTTTTAAAAGCCTTGGCTCTTCATGTTGCATTGCAACTACATGGTATGATCCATTTAAAGTATTTGTCTTTAATCAGTGTTCACGTTTACTTTATTATTATTATTTCAATAAATTTTTGAACTTTTCACTTCTTTTATTTTTTCTCATTTACTTTATTTATTTATTTTTAATTTCATCTGAGCTTTTAGTTTTAGATTTTTTTTTTTTTTTTTTTTTCTTTTTAAAGTTTTAGTGTTAGTGCCATTAAAATAATGGTTAAGTGATTAAATTTATCCCTTCCTATCAGCTTAAGCTTTTGAAATAAATGATAGTTATTTACTTTTCTTTTTTATAGTTTTGGTTTTTGAGGTTGCATTGCAACTAAACATTTTGATCCATTTAAATTTTGGGCAAGCATCTACCTTTAGTCAATGTTCTCATTTGTTTTTTTGAAGGGGTAAATGTTCTCATTTACTTTTTCATCACTTTTTCTTTTTTAATATATTTTTTTAAGCTTTTAAATTTTTTTATCATTTATTTTTTATTGCATTTTCTTTAAGGACTGCCATACAAGTTAATTATGTGGCACTGAAAATCAACTATTAGATCAGCACTTGAAAAACAAAAAACTAATGGTTGATTTTCATTGTCACATCATTTCAGTTGTATAACAGTGGTATAATAGTCTACTAAATAACATTACTTTAAAAAAAAATATTTTTTGTCTTTTTTTTTTTTGTTAAAAAAAAAAAAAAAAAAAAAAAAAAAAGGCGCAATACCCACGTTAACTACTCACACAATAGTTATTCCACCATCAATCAACTAGAATTCTAGCAAAGCAATGTATTTATAAAGACTAGGGTGCTAAGAACAAGAAAGACTTATTAGGAGGTCAAAAAATATTAAGAAATACCTACTGATCAGTTGATAATTACAATTTTGAGATTAATGCTCTATTTGGGTTATTTTAACTAGCCATGTTTACAAAAACATCAAACATTTCCTTATCTAAATTCTTTCTCTATTTTATTAAAATAATTTTTTTATTCATTTGGAAAGGGGGAGAAAAAATGAATAAAGAAAAATAGGAAGAGACAAAGTAATTGAAAACTTATCCATAGAGTTGGGAAAACAATGTAAATGAAATGCAAAATATATTTGATTTAGAAAATGAGATCAAACTGTTTTTAAAAGATTTGGGTTATCCATTATATATACATAGAAATCGGGAATACATAAGTTATTTTTTTTTGAGCAGGGAATACATAAGTTATTAAGGTAGATTCTTATGCATAAGCTTGGTGACTGCACTAGAGGAGTTATTTTATGGTCATTGGTCGAGATTAAATTATATATATAAGGATAACCAAATCTTTTCAAGACATTTTGGTGAGGCAGAGTGAACCATCGTCACCCACTGAGCAGCGAATTCGTAAGGCTCAGTTTGGCAAAACCTTTCTTTGCGGGTTTATTTCCTTTCCACCCTTCCTCTCGTGTCTTGTATCTTTGTCTTCAACCCACAACCAATTCTTTCAGCACATTTCCAGATCCCTCCCCTCACTAACCCCAAATAAACGTTTCTGAGTCTGTAAAAGATTTGACTTTTGAGGGTTGAAAGATAAAGCATAAATGGCGGACAGTGTTGTTACTTTCCTCCTACAGTACTTGCCCGGGCTGCTCGCAGAAGAAGCAAATCTCCTTAATGGTGTGAAGGGTGAAGTCGAATCACTTCATAGGGAGCTCAAAATGATTAATATCTTCCTCCAGAACTCCCAAGGGAAAAGGAACAATGATGGAATAGTGAAGGAGGTAATTAGTCAAATCAGGGATGCTGCTTACGATGCTGAGGATGTTATCGACACGTTCATCCTCAACGCCGAGGAGCAGAGGATGAGAAACAGATTTGGGAAGCTGTTGTACTCCTTTAACGAAGTCAAAACGCTTCATGTTGTTGCGAACAAGATAAAAGGTATCAACAAACAAATCAATCAAATCTTCGACAATTTCAACAAGTATGGCATTGAACGTGCTGAAGCGAGTGGAGATGCAGCAGCAGAGGACGAGCTACGCAGACGTAGGCGAGACGTGGAGGACGATGACGTGGTTGGCTTTGCTGGCGACTCCGAGAAATTGGTGAGGCAGCTTATTAAAGGGAGTTCAAAGCTTGATGTCATTTCAATCATTGGCATGGGTGGGTTGGGCAAGACCACTCTTGCCAAGAAAATCTACAATAATGACCGCGTCAAGAGTCACTTTTCTTGCCATGCGTGGGTGAATGTATCTCAAGATTTCAGCCCCATTGAGTTGCTGCTTGAAATTTTGAAGTCCCTAAAATCTGATAGAGATGAGTTGACAATGGAGTTGGAGTACCTAAAAAAGAAGCTTTTTGAGTACTTGCAAACTGGGAAGAGGCGATACCTTATAGTCATGGACGACATTTGAGAAACTAAAGTTTGGGATTTGGTAAGATCTGCATTTCCAGATAACTCGAACGGAAGCAGAATATTAATTACCAGTCGTATAAAAGAAGTGGCTTCACATGCAAGCCTTAATCCTCCCTACCACCTTCCATTTCTTGACAAAGATGATAGCTGGAAACTTTTTCGTAAAAAAGTGTTCCGAGGAGGAGAATGGCCTCACGAGTTGGAAAACATGGGGAGACAAATCGTAGAACGATGCGGTGGCTTACCACTTGCAATTGTGGTATTAGGGGGTGTTTTAGCAAACCAAGAGAAGACATTGCGAATATGGTCGAAAGTGATTGAAGATGTAAATTGGTACCTGAATATTGAGAAAACAAGAATATGCAAAGACATTCTGGCCTTAAGCTACACCCACTTGTCCCGCCACTTGAAACCATGCTTTTTATACTTTGGTGTATTTCCAGAAGACTTTGAGATCCCTGTGAGGCGATTGATCCGATTGTGGATAGCTGAAGGATTCATACAGAACACCGGCAAGAGAAGAACGGAGGATGTTGCTGAAGACTACTTGGAGGAGCTTATTGATCGAAGCTTGATCCAAGTGGCTAGCTGCAGGAAGATAAATGGAAGAGTAAAGACATGCCGCATTCATGATCTTTTGCGAGATCTCTGCATATCCGAGAGTGCTGAAGAGAAGTTTCTTGGGGTTCTTAGCGATCATAACCTTTTATCCGCAAACAAATCCCGCAGACTTTCCATCCAGGGTAACTCCTCTGATTTGAATATTTTTTCAAACTCCTCTGACACTGCATGTGCCCGTTCTTTGTTTTGCTTTGGCCAAGGGCAAGGCAAGTTCTATAGAAAGCCCTGGAAATGGATCGGGAAAAACTTCAAGTTGCTTAAGGTGCTTGATTTAGAGGGTGTTTACAAACCTATACTGCCTAAGAATATGGGGAAAATGTATCATCTAAGGTACTTGGGTTTAAGAGGGACTTACTTGGATACCCTTCCCCCCTCTGTTGGTAAGCTGCCCTACCTCGAGACCTTGGACGTGAAGAACGCCGATCTGAGGTCTCTGCCCAATTCTATTTGGAAGATGAAACACCTTCGGCATCTGTATCTTAATTATACGATACACCTTGGCATGCCTGTGGAGAAAGAAAGTATTTCTCTTAATAGGCTCCAAACGTTATGCGGAATATTTGTGGACAAGAAGAGTCTAGTGAAGAATGGTTTGGATAGAGCAATCAATCTCAGGAATCTGGATCTGAAATTTTGTTTAGACTCCATTGAAGAATTAAATGACTGGATTGCAAGTTTGGAAGGACTTGAATCTCTGACGTTAAGATCCGAGGCTAGGGGTGGTGAAATTTCAAAGCTCGAATTAAAGCCTCTGTCAAGCCTGGAGAATCTCACCGACCTGTATTTGAGTGGAAACTTACCAGCGCTACAAAATGACTACTTTCCGCACAGTATTTTAGTTCTTAATTTGTTACAATCAAAGCTGGAAAATGATCCCATGCCAATTCTTGCGAAGCTGCCAAATCTTTCTGTCCTTGGGCTATGGTCCAATTCCTACGCTGGAAAGGAAATGGTGAGCCCGAGCGGAGGCTTCCCTAAGCTTCGCATACTGAAACTCTCGAGGCTATGGGATTTGGAGACATGGACAGTGGAGGAAGGAGCAATGCCAAATCTCAATGAATTGGAAATCGGATACTGTCCCAATCTGAAGGAACTTCGAGACAAGTCATCCAACCTGTGGGCTTCTAGGAAAATAGTTTTAAAGAGAATTCCAAATGAATTCGTAGAGAATGTTAAAGCCAAACATCCCAGCAGCTTAATCATCAAATGAGATTTACAGTCAGGAAAATGTGAAGCAGGTTTTTAATCCATTCCCTCATTAATTTACTAGCGATTGCCTGCTTGCTTTTTTCAATTCCCCTTATCTTTTAAGTAGTTATTATTCATATTAAAAAAAAAAAAAAAAAAAGATATTATTTCACTGAAAATTTTTTACTGACATCACAGGTTTGACGCTTGTATGGTCACTCATCTATTTGCTTTCAGAAGATTTCTGGCCTGTCTTAAAACCTTGGAACTAGATCTGTCCCCCTTTCCCCGTAATTTGCATAGAAAAAAAAAAAAAAAATCTTGGAAGACAACCCTGATGACTCAAGGAGCTGCCACCTGAACACCAAATTAATGCTAATTAATTGTCGTTTTATGTTGTTGCTATTATTGTTGTAATTAATTGTCGTTCTATGTTGTTGCTATTATTGTCGTAATTGATTTTGTTGTTCTATGTTGTTTTGTAAAACAGCACTGCTCTTGTCTTGTTGGATACATTAATTGTTTGATTTGTTTCGTGTGCTTGTATCAGACTTAATTATATTATAGCCTTTTCTTTGAGGCAGTAATATATTCTCATAATAATTCTTTAGCAGTTGAAATTTCTCTCATTATTTTCTCATAATTATATTATACACTTTTCTGATTACCGCAATTTTTGATGAATTAATTAGCACCGAGGGAGAGTTTTGAATATATGAAAAGTAATTATTGGGTTTGGGGGATTTCTCTCACTGGTCCAGAAAACCTCATGTCTGTCATGTTCTTCATCAATCCATGTCACTACAACACACTAATTAATGAGGAAAATGAGGCTTATGGATGTCCAATTAAATCATGTAGATTTTCTTTTTCTGGTTAAGTTTCTCCGATGTATGTGTTCACACAATGAAAACTGTGCAATTGTATTTAGCAAAGTTATCTAATTGTCCTAACAACTAGCCCACTAGGCCATGTTTGGTAATGAACTGGGTATGTAATTTTTGGTTTGAAAATGATTGAGATGGTATAAAATAGATAAAAAGCCTCCTGAGCATGAGGATAAACTGTTTAGCCCGTCAGGGGTGAAAGTTCTTGGATTACCTGGTAACTGGTTCTGATGGGTGGGGTCAGTTACCCGTAGGAGTTTTATTAACGGTGAGGATTGTTGTACAGTATGCATTTGCGACGTGTAATTAATCTGAGTAAAGTTCTCCTACGTTATCAAAAAAAAAAAAAAAAAAAAAAGATAAAAATTTAAAATATTTTGTATGGAAAAGTGAAAAAAGTTTTGTTTTAGGGTAAAGTACATATATTTCCCTCAAACTACTACTCAATTGACATTAGCTAGCAAAAAGATAAAAAAAAATGGCCTGATAAATTCGGAAAAAATAAGAAAAAATAATAACAATTAAAAAAGGAAAATTTTTAAATAAAAAAATGATTTTTTTTTAAAAAAAACGAAAGTTTTTATTTTTTTAAATGAAATTTTTGAATTTTTTTAAAACCGGAATTTTTATTTGAAAAAATTAAAAAAATGAAAATTTTCAATTTTTATAAAAAAAAATATCGAAATTTTTCAATTTTTTTTCTTATAAAAAGGATTTTTTGTTTTTAATTTTAAATTTGACCACCCTTGGTTATATATATATATATATATATATATATATATTAACTTTTAGTTTTTTTATCTAGAAGTTTTAGTATTTTTGTTTTTATTTTTCTAGGGGTAGTTTCGTCATTGGGGGACATTGTCAACGTTTTGATAGTTTGGGGGAGAATTGTCAAGTGAATGATAATTTGAAAGGAGTATGTGGACTTTCAAATTACCATCCAATTGACAATACCCTCCTTAAACTACAAAAATATTGTCTATATCCCCTCAATGACGAAACTACCATTAGTAATATAAAAACAAACAAAAAATACTAAAACTTCTAGAAAAAACCTAAAACTAATAATAATAATAATAGGGTGGCCAAATTTAAAATTTTAAAAAATTCTTTTATAAGAAAAAAATTAAAAAATTTCTATTTATTTTATTTTATAAAAACTGAAAATTTTCGTTTAAAAAATTAAAATTTTTGTTTCTTAAAACAAAATTTCAAAGCTAAATTCGTTTTTTTTTTTTAAATAAAAATTTCCGTTTTAAAAATATATATATATTCGTTTTAAAGAAAATTAAAAAATAAAAACGTTATTTTTTTTAAAATTTTTATTTTCAAATTGGTATTTTTGTCTTGTATATATATATAGCCTTGGGAAACATTGACAATGTTTTTGATAGCTTGGAAGGACATTATCACAATTGAAAGTTTGAGAGACATTGTCAATTAAATGGTAATTTAAGATGATATGAAAAAATAAAATAAAAAAGTGTATATATTTGTTGAAAGGGTTAAATACTAAAAACTCTCCTAGGGTTTCACTTCTTTATTTTTTTCTCCTTAGAGTTTGATTTTTATCACAGAAAGTACCTGTGATTTTGATAAAAGATCAAATTAATCATTCTGTTCATTGATCATTAGTTGACTTAATAGAAGTCCATGTCGCTAACACGTGGACCAATTAAAATTCGACACATGGCATAAGTGGTCATGTCATTACTGATGACGTATCTACCTAATTAAAATTTTTATTTTAAAAAAAAATTAAAAAAAAAAAAGAAAAAAAAAAAAAAAAAGGCCACTCCCTTGGCCATTTGGGGGTGGCTTTGGCCATGCAGGTGGCCTAGCCACCCACATTTGGCCGGATGGGGGTTGCTCTTGGAGCCAAGGGGGTGGCTGAAACCATCCCCAAACCACCATTAGGGGTGGTTTCGACTATCCCCTTGGCTCCATGAGAGTGGCCGAAACCACCCCAATGGCCACTTATGCAAGATGTCGAATTTTAATTAGACCATGTGTCAGTGACGTGGACTTTCGTGAAGTCAACTAATGGTAAATGGACAGAATGACCAATTTGGTCTTTTATGAAAACCACAGATACCTTCTGTGATAAAAATCAAAAATCAAACCCTAAAGGAGAAAAAATAAAGAAATAAAACTGTTTTTAGTATTTAACCCTTGTTAAAAATTTGAACTGTTATTTAAGTGTGGAGAGAGTATAATGGTTAACATTGTTGTATAAATAGCAACAATGGAGATAATTCCATGTGCAACCATTGTCTTCATCCATAGCAATGCCGTGCACCACAGTGCCGAAATAGACATGATGGAGATATTCCAATGCAATGTCATTCGTTATGTTTCATGGTCCATCCACACCAAAAGTTCCACTTTGTCGCCCCTAATGCCTTCATAAGTTAAAAAAATAAAACATTATTTGTCGATGCTAATAATGTTTTTTTATTGAAAAAAAAAAAAAAAACAATTTCCCTGAATGAATATGTGAAAGAAAATAAAATATAATTCAAATTGGCTTTATAATTTCAAACAATGTATTCATTTCAATATATAAAGAATACAAGTTATATGATAATCACAAAGTTACAACAAGATAATAAACTTAACTATACAAAAGTTAAAAAGAATTCTAACTCTGCCTATGTACACTTGACTCCATAACCTTAGAAAATAAATTATGCTTGATGTTATGATAAATTAGAAATTCTACAAGACATCTGCTGAAATAAAATTTCATTTTTGTAATCTTCATCCTCAGCAAGTGATGTAGCTACCCCTGATGTGGTATATATAGAAGCTCCATTAGAGGGAAACAAACAGGTATAAAAACAAAATACCATCGATAAAAAAAAAAATTCATCTTATAAACCTGCGTACAAAGAAGAACTGGGCCAAGAACTTTCTCCTGTAGAAACCAAGACAAAGGGTGCTGCACCCAAGATGAGAAAAATTAAAAATAAGAGCTAGAAATCCAAGTTATCATAAAGAATACAAGCATCGACCTGCTATAAGGACCCAATGACAATGACTTGTGACCAAACCAATAATTTTGCATCATATCTAATTCAAATTCCACCAAAACAAGTCAAAGCAGAAAGAATTACAAGACATCCATGCTATGTCATGTTGGAAAATTTCTGAATCATTAGAAATGAAGGCTTCTTTATAAGATTTGATACCTCTTTAGTCCTCAACTCTCTACGCCTCAAACAACAGAAAAGTTGTATCAAAATATTCCCACTCCCTCCAAAGCAACCCACATTTCTTACCAAATATAAGAAGCTATTAAAAACTAATAATCATAGATGCAGAAGCAAAAGCCAAGATCTGTACATTGAAGAAAATGACAAATTCAATATTCTTCATGTAAAATATTGAAATGAACCAAAATCCCACTCCCAAAATGATATATGCATAATACTAAGCCATTAAATTCCCAAATTTCTCACCCAAAAAAGGAAATAAAAAAAATCCAGAAGCCCCCAAAGACCAAAAAAAAAAAAACTTTGGTGACATTGACCAACCATCACAACAACCAAGCAGCTGTCTGCAGAAACTCTCAAGGCATCATTGTCAAAGCTCTCTCCCAAGTAAGGCCTCCCTGTGATCCCACATTTGGTGAAGCTCAAGCAGCCCTTCTGGCAGCTTCTTTGATAGCCTCTTTACATTTAAAGAATTTTATTTTAGAAGGTGATTCTTCTAATGTAATTTCTTCTTTACAGCATCCTACTGTAGTCTTAGATTGGAAGATTGAGCATGTAATATCTTATACTATTTCACTTCTCCCAGTTCCCCTCTTTTTGGGAGGCTAGGAAAGTTCACATAAGTACAAACTTTTGCGCCCATCATGTGGCATATAGGGCCGCGGCAAGAGTTATCTCGGGCTGCATTCCCTCCTTATTTTCTCCTCCTATTTCTATCCCTATTTGTATCGGCAAGGATCGACCTTTTTCTTTTTCCTCTTTGTGAGGTCTTTGTAAGTTTGTTCTTTTCTATGAAGCAGGTTTGTTACCAAAAAAAAAAAAAAAAAAAAAACCATCACAACAAATTCTATACCCCCAAAATGTAAGAAACAATCGTAATTTATCTAAAACAGTAGCATTACCAGAACCAGATTCCAAAACTCGACTTGAATTGTCAATTTGGACCAATAAATCCAGGAACTGGATGATATCCACCAAAAAGTAACTAACTAAACCACCAAATACAACAAAATTTTCAGTTCTTTTTCTTGTTTCCTAACAAATCCCTCTCCAAAACATTATCAAACACCCTACAGAAAGTAAACATCTAACATTTGCAACAACTTGCTGAACTTTACAGATATTGAAACAAACAGACCCAAAAAAAAAAAAAACGACAAACAAACCTCTCAAGGTACTATTACGGAAACATGCTAAGGCAAAGAAAGCCCTGAATTCGGGTCAGGGAGAGAAAAACCCATTTTGGTCATTTTTAGTAATGTAAGAACTAAGATGGAAGGAAATGGCATCTAAAAAATGATATGCTCTTTTTGCCTTCAGCAATTAATTGCAAGAATCACATTACATTCAAAACTCTCCCAGCTTTATTCAGTTCTAATTCCCCTCCCCACTAAGGCCAATGGCTCACCAACCAAATCAAAACACATATGTAACGAAATCAACAGAAATTAACACATACCAAAAAGCCTCTCCACCATATTTGGTCACCGGAAAACGTAGGGACCCAAACGATTATGAGGTTTTCCGGCGTCGGGCCCGTGACCCACCTGCCTAGGCGCTGCTCTGCCGCCCCAACCAAATAAAGAGAGGGAGGTAACTGAGGAAAAGCCAAAAAAAACCTCACCTTGCCCATTTCTTCTTCCTTGGTCGTGAGCTCATCCCTCCTTCATCTTCTTTCATTACTGCACTGCCCATTCCGAAAATCAACCCACAATCAGCTACCCAAATCAAACAACCAAGAACAAAGTAATAGAGAGAAGAGAGAGAGAGAGATTAGAGAGAAAAAAGAGAATGGCAAATTAAGGCCGTCTGGAGAGAAAAGTGAGAAAAAAACAATTGCGGGAGGATAACTTGGGGTTGAAATTTGGCACAAAAAAAAACAGCGCCAATTGATCCCGAGTTTCTTATTTAGAAAACGGCATAGTTGTAATATCAGCGTCGGCTCAACTTATTAGCGGCGACTCAGTTTAGGCGACAGCTACTTGTCGATGCTGATAGTTTCAGTATTACTTTTTTTTTTTTTAAAAAAATTTAATTTATTAACAATTTATATTAGTCTATAAAAATTACGTCCTATAGAAAAAAAAAAATTAATTTTTTCGGTTATAATTATTTTTATTATATATATATATACCATTTTTTTAATTTTTAGATATATATTATTTATTGTCAATTGAACTCGATGGATTTTTTCTTTTATTCTAGCCCATTAAAAAATCATATAAGCCTATCAATTTTTTTTAACCTTTAAAAAATTAATTTTTTTTATATTCTTGGTAAATTTTTTCTCTTTTTATTTTGTTTAATATATTCTTCCCTTATTTATTTTCAATCGAATTCTATGAATTTTGTATTATCCTTATGCACTAGTTTGACTGATCGAACAATCGATCAGACTAATGTACTAAGATCGATTAGACGTTCAGTCGTGCACAATGATCGATAATGAAAAATCTATAGAGTTCGATTGATAATTTGATCGTATTACTATCGTTCGAATTAGTGCACTATGATCAATTAGTCAGTGACTTGGGTAATTATATTATTGAGAATATGAGAAGGATTAAGTTTGAGTAAGAGCTTGTTTGGGAGTGCGATTTTAAAAGTTACGTTTTTAAAAATTGCATTTTTGAAATCATTACCTTTTAGAATCGCATAGGTGTTTGGTAAATTCGCACTTTTTCAAATAAGTACCCTCTAGTCAGCTTATAGAAATCGCGAATTTTTCCACGATTTTAAAATTTGAGTTTTTAAAATCGCAATCCCAAACACTTTAAAATTGCGATTTGGTTTGAAAATGTAGATTATTTTTTTAAAAACGCACTCCCAAACGAACACTAAATGGAGATGAAAAGTACTCAACATTCCTCAACTTGCATGGTCTTACTTGGATGATGATGTTCAGCGGGTAGGTGCTCAATTAATTATAAAAATCAATGATCTTAATCCATATCGATCGCACTAACGCACTAGGATAACACTTAAATTTAAATATTTTGAATGATCCTTCGATCTTATCATGACTTACTATCCTATAAGTACTATGATCGATCAGATGATTGATCGAACCTTCAATCATTTCAAGTTCGATCGATAATTCAATCTTATCACAATCGATCGGATTAATGCACTATGATTGATCGAACCTACATTCATATCAAGTTCGATTGATCATTTGATCGTATCATGACTGATCAGAATGCACTACAATTGATCAGATGGTTGATTGAACCTTCAATTGTATTAAGTTTGATCGTATCACAATCGATCAATATTCCTAAGAGGACATTGCTCTTCAATTCTACCATGATCAATATAACTAATGCACTAAGATAATATAAAATGCGTAGAGTTCAATTGAACCTTCAATTGTATCCAGTTTGATCGATCAACTAATCTTATCACCATCAACCGAACTAATTCACTAGGATCGATCGAATGTTCGATCGAGCTTTCAAAATTTTCAAGTTTTATTGACCATTTGATTATATCACAATCAATTGAACCATTGATCGTGATATATGGACGCTGATGACCAATGAATATATATATATATATATATATATATATATATATATATATATATATATATATATATATATATATATATAAGGTAGAGGATCGCGTCCACATCAAAAACTAGACATTATTGCTCTTCGATTTCCAATTTTTTATTTTTTTATTATGGTAGAGGACCATCAGCGTCCACTCAAAATGGAAGCTGATGACCTACTATCTGCGTCCACTTTTGCATGGACGCTATTGCTCTTCGATTTTTTATTATGGTGGAGGACCATTAGCGTCCACTCAAAGTGGACGTTGATAACTTACTATCAGTGTCCACATCAAAAGTGGACACTTATGAGAGGTCATCAACATCCACTTTTGAGTGGACACTATTGCTCTTCGATTTCTAATTTTTTTTATTTTTTTATTATGGTGGAGGACTATTAGCATCCACTCAAAGCGGACACTGATGACCTACTATTAGTGTCCACATTCAAAGTTGACGCTGATGAGAGGTAATCAGCGTCCACTTTTGCATGGACGCTATTGCTCTTTGATTTCCAATTTTTATTTTTATTTTTTATTATGGTGGAGGACCATTAGCATCCACACAAAGTGGACGCTGATGACCTACTATCAGTGTCGACAACAATGTGGATGCGAATAATGATTTTGTCGACACTAAATGTTTTCGCACCTTAAGCCGCGAGTGACATACCTTCCCACCAGGCTATTAGCGTCGACTTTAAAGTGGACACTAATACTAAGCATTAGCGTCAAGTATTAACGTCCACTTTGGTCGCTGCTGAAGGTCACATTTCTTGTAGTGCATAGATAAAAAGTGCGAATTCAAGTTATGTTTCGGCCAAATTTGGCCTACAGTAGAATGTGTCAAATGCAGGATCTCCCATTGTACGGATTTCTTGAGAGCCGAAGTCTTTAAACATCTTGTCTAATTTATTGCTGAGACTTAAGGGGAGGAAGAAACTACTCGTTGCATACATAAGAATGATGGAAGCCACTGTTTTGAGGAGCACTAATTTTGGTTGATTGAGAAAGAGTTTTTGCTCCCCTTCAATGTCCAATCTTTCCTTGGACTTTATCAAGAATTTTTTGAAAAGCCGCCTTCTTGGGCTTACCAAAAAGGATGGGTAGGCCTAGATACTTGGATTTTGAGGGGTTGTTGTTGAAGGTAGAGGACATGTTTTTAATTCATCTTCTCAAAACCCAGTTCTGAATGAGAAATATTTTTTGTTCATACGATCTTGTTTGAAAAAGTGATTTTATTAATCTAATTTAAATTAGAGGCATATAATTCCAACTATTTGGATTTCTATAGCTGAAAGAGTAATGAATAGTCAATACATTTATTTCTAATCCATATAGAACCGTCTTTACATGATCAGTGAAAAAGAAAACATGCAGTAATTAATCAGAAAAGGAGATGTAAAATGGTCTTTATAACACTAGTAAACTTGGAAAGCATTGTGTTGGTTTCAACCAACTGTGGTACACCAAAGCTAGTGCAAAATTTTATGTCATCAGTAAGAAGATTCACAGTTTGGTATGCCTTCTCATACTTTCCCTCCTCAAAATATTGGAGCCTCTCCCCTTTAATTTGATCTGCGGTGAAGTTATAACCATCGAAACATGTTGTTCTCCGACCAATCCCCATAGTCGGATGAATTTTGCGTCAACTTATAGGCAACTCCAGCAACCCCTTTTGCCTTTGTTGCACTGAACTCCAAGGCAATCCTTGAAAGCCCCTTAACATCTGCACTTGAACTCTGAGGATCCGACTCCAAAGCCGAGGTGCAAATGTCGGGAAACTCCATGCCGCTGCAAGTTTTCGTTATCAAGGGCTCGCCTTTCTCGTCGGCGGCGGTTGAGATCACAGCAATTGAGAGCCCAAGGGGAGGGAGAGAAACTGCAAGGAGTTTTATGCCCATCTTTCCTGCACAATGGATATGCTTATTGCAAGCACGTTTCTTTGCCCATCTTTTTATACTATGATCAATAATACACTATAAGAATTTAGGTCTTTAGGGGCGACTTCAAGTCGACCCTAAAAGTCCAAAAGTGGACGCTGTTGACAACAGCGTCGACTTTTGGACCCTAAAGGTGTCGATGCTAATAGTCCGACCCTAATGATCAAATGTGTGATTATCACCGTCCACTTAAAGTCAACCCTAATGATCACTTTTAGTGTCTACTTTATCGACCCTAAAAGTCACAATGTTTTGACCCTAAAGGTGATGTAAACGGAAGCCATAGTCGACGCTGATAGTCAACCATTAGCGTCCACTTTGAGTGGACGCTGATAGGTAACCATTAGCGTCCACAAAGTGGACCCTAATGGTCCTAAATTTTTTTTTTTAAAAAATAATCTGCGATCGATCGCACAATCGTGTGCGATCGATCGCGAGTACCAGTGCGCTTTCAATATTTTGCATTCGATTGCACTCCAAGTCAGATCGATCGCAGACCCAGGGAACCAAATTACTTACATATGCAAACTAGTTTCATTTCTGAATTTAAGATCAAATTTCATACAAATTTATTAACTTTAGTTATCAAGAATCTCACCAGAACTAACTACTGAAACTAGAAGAAATTATTAACTGAATGACAAACCCGCTCCAAACTATCTAATAACTGGGATGCAAAGTAACTATTTTCTGCCAAGAGGTTTAGTAGATTCAATCCTCCAGCTTGCAATTAATAGAAGTAAATGAGCACTATGACCCTTATTCAAATCTATAAGAATGCGTTCAAGACAAAGCAGTGACAAGTATTAAGAAAAAAACAAAAGAAATATTAAACCAGGTCATACCTTGATCATTAGTTCATGCAAATCAATTACATTAAAAGAAAGCGCAATAGATTATACAAGAAATGTGAAAATAGTGCTTAATTTTAAAAATTGGCTTGCATTAAAAGAAGAATATTCACTGCTTATGCAAGGAAAGGAAAAGGTAGAGTCACATACAGAACTGTTGGTATAATTGCCCATAATACTCCTAAATTACAGAAAGCTTTGTTTTTAACGGATTCTAGTTATAAATCAATCTAACAGTAATGGACGCTACCAACCCA
Organism: Corylus americana; assembly: GCA_036287905.1. NCBI lineage: Eukaryota > Viridiplantae > Streptophyta > Magnoliopsida > Fagales > Betulaceae > Corylus > Corylus americana. The sequence goes on from CP125815.1 coordinate 24,853,666, forward strand.
GTTTGTAATGTAGAGAGCCTCCACCATCTCAACGGATCTGTTATGTACTACAGCAGCCACCTGGTATGCACAGAAGTCAATAATAGAAAAGAGACTAAAAACAAAACTGGAGCACGTTATAAATTGTCTCATTAGAATAGAAAATTTTATTGTAAATAGTATTATAGGGAGAAAGCATGAAAAATGTTTGCAGATGTATGCATAACCAAATTAGATATCAAGTTACACCACAAAAATTAGAAGCTGCTTATATAATGAAAGACAACCAATTATGGCTAATTAAGTAAATCCCAAAAGAGTAAATAAAACACAACGTCAAGTAAAGGCATACCTTCTTCCAATCTTTTCCATATTTCCGATAGGCTTCATAAAAATGCTCAAGCTCCTCCTTGCTCCATTGAGGTCCTAACTTATCAGAATATTTCCTTTTCTGTGCATAAAATACAGCAGCCAAAATATTAAAAAAAAAAAAAAAAAAAATCCACACTTTGAAGCTTTAAAGTCAACTCAACTAAGCCTTAATCTCTGTATACTGGGTTGGTTTATGGACCTCAATAACAAATTATGTTTGCCCACATAAATACATTCCCATGCAAACAAGAGGCTCAATTGATGATCCTATATATTTTATTGTTCTATCCTATCTGAAATTATCCTTTCTATTGCCACAAAGATTGACTGTGTCCAATACAAGAGGCCATCATTTTGAAGATCCTATCAGATACTTCAAAACTTCATGAAAGGCCCACACTACATTCTACCCTCCATAAAAACTTACCAACAAAGGTTTATGAAACTTGGTTAACAAGTGTAACCAAACCAAGACATAGAGAGTCAAAGCACAACAAAGAAGAATAATGATTACAAATAAATGAACAAATAACGAGTCAGATAGGTATTAATTAAGTTATAGGAAAAGTAGAGGAAAAAAAAACTTGTTTAGGATCCAAGAGAACATGTTTATTGATTTGGAATGTGCATCAATTCCTAGTCCTAGGTTGAATGTCAAAGCATATTTGATCACCTAATCCATATTGAAAAAGGATCTCTCTGCCCAAATTGTTTCCTTCTGCTGAAAAATAAAGAAAGAAAAATGACTGTTTTGGATAACCAAAGCTAACATACCAGCTCAAATTGGCTTGAAATGCAATGCTCAAACTCCTCCACAACCTTACGTAGCACAGATTCAACCAGATTTCCCTCCTTGAAATTTAACAAATTTATTTTGAATTACTATACAAATTTCTATTCGTAAACCATATATGTTCTATCCTCAGCATCTGATGTATGTGAAAAATGGGCTAAAAGTAACATAAATTTCTATTTTAATGAAAAACAGAGATACTAAAGTCCCTAATTCTTTGAGAATCCTGATCCCTGAATACATACTTGTTCCAGATCAGACGCCTCAAACGTAGGAATTCCCATTTCTTGCACAGCCACTAGGAAATTCCTCACATTCTCAAAGTACTGAAATGCGGACAATGCGGCCCCATCAAGAACCAGAGTAGAATCACATGGACTTTCCACCACCTGAAAAGAAATCAAACTACTGCTTAAACATCACAAATTGAAAAAACAAAAAAGACACAGAATTGAAATGAAGATAAGGATGAGGAAAAGGCTAACCTTGGGCACAGATCCAGAGTAAACCTTGTTGAGCACATTGCAGATAATGATCCCACTTCTCAATCCCAGCCTGAACTCCTCCTTCGACGGCTCTGCCGGCAAATCCTTCGCCCCCACTACTCCCACCATCTTCCTCAGCCACCCCGCCGCTTCGTTCCTTCTCGATGCTATCAATCACCAAAACAAAACAAACCCATCAACCACTCTTTCCCATTCATTCACCACAACTAACACATCTTATACCTCTTTATCCTATAATTATGAAAATGATATAATATAAAGGCCAAACATATCATGAATACTGGCTTAAAACTACAAACGACACATATCATTGGAAACACAAGCCGAAAACCATAAATATTGGCAACGTTTAAAAGTTTAACACCTTTTGGAGAAGACTACTATGCATTAACACTACTTCACCACATCAGACAACAATCTTCAAACTAATCTAAATGCTCACAAGAAACGTAACTCAAAATGACTAACCTCATCAAAATCATCAAAAATATGTGAGAACTACCCCAAGAACCAAACCTGCCAATGGAGAAAACTATTAAATATATGTTTTACAATCCATGGCCAACAAAATTTCAGAACCCAAATAAAGTACTTATCTGCATCCTCTTCCTTGCCAATTCATCCTCATAAGCAATTTGAGTAATCTACCACAATGAATCAATATATAATATCAAAGACAATGAGAATGAAACCCAATATGATAGAGAAAGAGATACTAAAAATGTGTTTCTTCATAAAACATATTAAAGTGAGAACCTGCTTGGGTGGTTTAACTTTCTTGTACTCTTGTCATCCTGCATACACTTAAAAATAAAATTTAGAAAGATATTATTACTCCCTTGCATTGTTTACTCAAAGTTCTTTAACCTTGATAAACATGTCAAGGGAGATTTACTGACTCAAAAGTTCTTGAACCAAAATTTTTGCAAATATCTTAACATAATATAAACCAAATAAAAAGTACCAACAAATATACATTACCAAACAGATCACGATCAACAAATACTCAAATACACAGTAGCAAATAGAAAGTACCAACAACTATCCAAATACATAGTATTAAAAAATATATCACAAATAGATGGTATCAAAAAGTACATCCTAAGTATGTAATTATTCCAAAGCTCCCTCAATTGTTGGCTTCACTTGATGCAGCTCCAATCAAGTTCCCTCCAGACCTAAGAAGAATAGAATTTCATATAATGATCAATAAGCTTTTTAACGATTACTTAGTATGTGTGTTTTTGTAAAATTAATGCATAGGTAGAGTTTCACTAACCCTCCAATACGTGACATTAAGAACTCAATAGTGGCTTTCAATTTGTTCGTTTCCTCCACGTTGGCTTGCAAATTCTCCCTGTACTGATGAAGTTCGATTCTAGTTTGTTGAAGCTCGCTTTGAGTATCTTCTTGTCTTTTCCTATACTTGTCATGGTTGTCGAAGTGGGCGAACGCTTGAGATGAAGTACTTAAAGGGGTGGGAATAAGACCGCATCCCATTCTTCTAACATGCTCAGATCGTCGGCCCCCTAGCACTTGTGTGACTATTTCTTGCATTCGGTCCTCCACACTTGTTCCCTTCACACTACCTTTCTCTAAGGCCTCACTGGTTGTTAATTCTTGCATCTGAAGCAGCACAAGTCATAGTTGGCCTTAGTTTAATATATACTTCATGCAAGTTTACTATTCATGTTCTTCACTAATCAACTTAATGATCGGAGCGTAAACATTTACTTACATATAGACTTTTGCATTTGTCGTTCATAAACTCTTTATCCTTTTTACTTGTATGGGTAGCCTCATATAGTTCAACAGGATTGGGCTTCACTTTTGTTTCTTGTTCCTACACATAATACATATAATCAAAGTTTATACTAAATAATGTTACTTTAATTAAATTATGCTATGAGATACTTACCTTTTTGTAAATGACGTTGACAAATGATCAAGTCCCAACTGTGTGCTTTGTTTCCAATTTGCTTCTGTTTTTTATATTTTGTTCAGACTTTTTCTATGAAATTTGGAGGTAAAAAAAAAAAAAACACAATTATTCATAAAATGTCTTCAAGTGCATGCAAATTATATCAATCTGAATTTTCTACTCAGCATAATAATATATATTTACCTTCCATTTTTGTCATCAAATGAGTCACATATTAGGTTCCATTGCTCAGGACCATACCCTGTTGGCACGTTTTCCCTCCCAATAGCCTTAGCCTTGGCAATCCCTTCATCATCGTCTTTATCAATGCCTTCAAAATATTTCTTGTAGTGGTCCTTATACAAGTTCGAACGAAGCCTAGCATATGCACGACCCAATTTATTTTCAACAGCTTTGATGTGCTCGTATCGTCCCATATTCAGTGCGAAGTTTGACTGATACATAATAAATAAGAAAATAATGGTAAAAAATGTGTCACATTATTTTTTGATACGAAACATATTTTTAAACATTACATTGATATTCATACCTGAACATGAAATAATAACTTGCCCTTTTCCTCAGCTGGGATCTTTTTCTATTCACCGTAATGGAGTTTGCACATGTTACGAATAATCTCCCCAATCTTGCTTGCAAACCATGATGCATTATCGCCAACAGGTGCCCGGTGTCTATTTGGGATGTTTAGCACTAAGGGACCATTCTTAAGTACGTGCTCACTCAACTTCTTACACTAGGCCCTACCCCTTACACTCCTGACAGACGTGGTAGCTATTAAGCAAAACATGGTAACGTAGTAAGTTATATTGTCAAATGTCTATAACAAACCAAAATAATACAAAAATAACATTTCATAAACATATAATTCATGAACTTACAAGACACAGTAGGGGCGGCTCCCTGTGAATCCAATCTTGCCACTGAGTGAATAGGATTATTAAACCCATGCGAAGGATGCCTATCTAATGACTTGAGGAGGAGGGGGGGCAAAGGCGCCATTTGCATATTTGTATCACCAAACCCAGAATTGGGAGTTGGACTCTCATGCTCGTCAATAAGACCCCGACCTTGACCTTGGCCTTGGCCTCGTACTGCTAGAACACATTTGCGTCCTGTTGTTGTCATTGTCATGATCAATCTGCTAACAACTCAAAAACCAAAAAATTATATTAGTCAAATTATAACCATATAGTATGTTCAATATTTTTGACAAACATACAATAATCATGCTAGTAAAAAAAAAAAAAAAACACCACAATATATATATATATATATATATATATATATATATATATATATATATAAATATAAAGAGAGAGAGAGAGAGAGAGAGAGAGAATCAACTTCATTAAATTTGCAAATACACTTTGTACTTACACCAAATGTGAGCTTATGTTCAACACATTTTATCATCAGATTCATATTCAGAATCTGTATCACTGTTACTTGAAGATGATTGTTTGTGTTCAGAGTCTATATCATTGTCGCTACATAACTCCTCTTCCTCATCAAAGTTTGTATCATGGTCCTCATCCGGCAAGTTATCGTTGGCAAACATGCTTGCATCAAGTTGAATATATAATTCATCAATTGCTATTATCACATCATCTCTACGTAATTGAGTGGGGGCTTCAACATTTGCTTCATCAACAAAGAACATATTACCCCCAACACATTCACCTTCTGGTATACGTCATCACTGAGTCTTTGGTCATCTTCTGTATTATCTCCCTTTTGTACTGTTGGAATATCATAGATGTCTCTATTGATCCACTTCTGCACCACTTTCCAATTACCACCCAATTTGGGATCATCCACGTAAAACACTTGCGAAGCTTGACATGCTAAGATGAACGGGTCGGATTCACACCATTTACGAGAAGTATTCATAATAGTGAAGCCATGGTCCATTCGTACTCCTGTTGAACTCCTAGTGTCCCACCAATTGCACTCAAACAAGTACACGAGATTTGGCCAGGGTAACGTAAATCTAGAATATTTTTTAACTCACCATAATACTCCGTTATTGAGGTTTCGTCCTCGCCTAAAACAGAAACACCACTGTTCTGGATAGTATGAGTTTTTGCACATTCTTTCGTGTGGTACCTAACCCCATTCACGATGCAACCTCTATACGATCTAACTTGACGATCAGGCCCGCATGCAAGATCATATAATTGTTTTGAGCCATTGTCTGCAGTATGCCCACTATTGTATAAACGTTTATGGAACCAACATTCAAAGTTAGCCTCATGCTTTTTATCAATGTCACGGCCGCCTTCTCTTTTGATCATATTATAATGTTCACTGCATCAAAAATAAACATATTGGTAAATGATCATCAACGCTAAAATTATAACATGTCGTAACAGGTAAAACACAAAGACCATTACTAAACTTACTCCAAATATGAGGCTGTTTCGTTACAGTTGGTAAGCACATACCATCGTGCCCTACCAAAATCATTAGCATCTAGTGTTATTAATTTAGCTGCTCCTAACGGCCGAACTCGTTGGGAGAACACATCCAAGCACTGGCTCATTTCTACAATATCAACGTCAACATTTCTCCGTTCACACAGTCCCATCTTGTCTCAATCCCCCGAAGATACCTGGAACACAAGGTCAAGCTCCCCTCAGCTAAGTAACACTCGACAATAGACCCCTCTGGATGCGCTTTCTTACACGTCCACTTCTTATATCTTCTAAGTTCTCTTTCGAACGGATACATCCAACGGTTTTGTACAGGACCGACAAGTTCGGCCTCCCGAGGTAAATGAAGTGCTAGATGGATCATAACATCAAAAAAAGCTGGCAAAAATATTTTTTCTATTTTGCATAAAATTATTACAATGTTAACTTTCATTTGTTTCAAGATATCAACTTTCAACGTCCGTGCACATAACTGCGTAAAAAAGGTACTCAACTTGGTCAATGTTGTTCGTATTTCCGACGTAGAGAAATTTTGAATTGCAACAGGAAGCAAGCGCTGTAAGAAGACATGACAATTGTGGCTTTTCATACCCGAAATTTTACCAGGAAGCTTGTTCACACATCGATCAATGTTAGATGCATACCCGTAAGAAAATTTAACACCTTTCAACCACTCACATAAACTCTTTTTCTCATCTCTTGTCAAGGTATATTTCGCAAGTGGCATCCTATAAGTTTCATCATTTGGCTGCACATGCAATTCTTTACGTATACCCATCAACTGTAAATCCCTTCGTGCCTTGACTGTGTCCTTGGTCTTCCCATCAATATTCATCAACGTACCTAAGATATTTTCACATATGTTCTTTTCGATATGCATTACATCTAAATTGTGACGTACTTTCAAGTTTGACCAGTAAGGCAACTCAAAAAAAATACTTCTCTTCTTGCAATTCAACATAACATCTGTGTACTTTCTCTTTCTCCCACTTTTTTTTCCAAATTGTAAACCCTCAGCATCCCTTAGCTATTTCAACAATTGACTTGCAGACAATTCTTCAGGTTCCAATTTATGCTCCTCTGTATCATCGAACAAATCTCCTCTTTTGCGCCATGGATGCTCTTGAGGAAGCCACCGACGATGACACATGAAGCACACCTTATGCCCATACTTCAAATACCTGAACGATGTATCCTTATTACATACTGGACATGCAAGATTTCCATTTGTAGACCACCCAGATAATTTTTCATATGCGGAAAAATCATTTATAGTCCATAGTAATGTCGTATGCAATTGAAATGTCTCTTTCTTTGATGCATCGTACACGCGTATGCCTTCATTTCATAAATCTTTCAAGTCATCAACCAATGGCCGTAAATATACATCAATATTCTTTCCGGGATCTGAAGGCCCAGGGATAATAAGGGACAACATCAAATTTGGACTCTTCATACACATCCACAGAGGGAGATTGTACACCGTTAACATTACTGCCCACATGCTATATGTTGTACTCATATTACCATATGGGTTGAAACCATCACTTGCTAAACCAAGCTGCACATTGCGGGAATCACTTACAAACCACTCATGTCTTTTATCAAACTCTTTCCATACAATAGAATCGGCGGGGTGTCTGAGAGTATTGCCATCATCTTCTCGACTTTCTTTGTGCCACCGCATTTCCTTAGCCAGTTCTTTTGTCATAAACAACCGTTGTAACCTTGATTTTATTGAGAAATACCGTAAGACCTTTTGAGGAATATTACTTTTTCTGCCTTTGCCATCAATCCATCTTAAATTGTTGCACTTTGGGCATACCACTTTGTCTGCATGTTCTTTCCAAAAAAGCACACAACTATTCTTGCATGCTTGTATCTTATCGTAATAGAATCTCACGTGTCGCCTAAACTGTATTGCTTCTCTATACGAGCGTGGCAATGTCTCCCCATCTGGGAGGGCCGTCTTTATCAAGTCAATCATCATATCAAATGCCTTGTTACTCATGTTGCAGAACGCCTTTATATGAAGCATCTTCAGTACAAAAGCAATTTGTGTAAATTTCTTGCAGCCTGGATAAAGTTCTCGTAAACCATCTTCCCAAAATTGGTAGAAGGAGCTTGTTTGTTCGTGATCATCAGTTGTGGGGCCCTGTGAAGTAAAGGATTCTCCGATGTTGGCATCAACAAATGTCCCCATACATACATCGTCTAACAATTCTTCAACTGCATCAACCTCCTCCATCATTTCACTTGTATGTGTGTGCATGTTTGTAGAAGTGTTTACCCTAAAATGATCTTCTTCCCCGTGAAATATTCATCGAGTGTATGTTGGAGTAAATCCATTCATGTACAAGTGACCCTTTACCTCGCTAATATGAGAATAATATCGATTTGCACAATCACGGCATGGACACTTTGTCATATCATGTGAATCAACTGATTTAACTGCCATTCCCATGAATTCTTCCACACCTTTTTGAAATCGCTCTGAACATCAAGTACTTTTCTGCATCCAACTCCTATCCATATTGATGTCCCTATTAAAGGTTATTTGTTATGTACATGTACGCACACAAGGGAATTAGAAGATCAGATTCTTAAGAATTAATAGAATTAAATGGGAGGTCTGTTCTCAAATATTGATGCTAGCTCAATGCCATGTTACCTAACAAAATATTTTAGAAGTGGGTTAGTAGTTTAGAACAAATTTCTATTTGTAATTTATTTACTTGTTTAGCTCAATGACAGTTTTACATTTTTTACCATTGTTGTTAGCTTTGATACTTATTATAAAATGTTGTCTTGCTTCAAGTTTACTGTGCTGCTTTGTTATTGAACTTAAATGGAAAAGACAATACAATCATGTACCATACCAACTTTGATAACATAAGTTGATGTGAACTTGAAAATTAATAACATAATCCTAATATAAGAATAAGACTTAATACTAATAAAAAAGTAATAATAAGGGAAGAAGCAAGGTTTAATACAACCACAAGAGAAGAAGAGAGGTTTAATGAAACCACAAGAGAAGAAGGGAGAGATGCAGTAGGAATACAAGTTTTCAGACGATCATATGTGCGATCGATTGCACCACCAGAAAGATTTTACTTTTAGCGAGTGCCATTGATTGGACTATCAGGGGCCGTAATGCGATCGATTGCAACACTAGAAAGATTTTTACTTGTAGTGAGTGCGATCGATCGCACTATCAGGGGCTTAACTTCAGTATGTATTGCGATCGATCGCACTACGGCCTGAGAGAACCACAACCTTTTTTCTAGGACCTTAAAAAACACTTAACTATAGCCCTGGAATAAGTTTTTTCACAGATCACTGACCAAAGCCAACTGGAAGTAGCCAAAACAGATCAAAGTTCAAAGCCAACTAGAAGTAGCAAAGGCACTAAAAAAGAATTCAGAATAGAACCAACTTGAACTTGAAAGTTCAAAAGAGTAGAGTTATGAAATCTACAAAATCTTAAGATACACACAAGCTTAAAAGCTATCCCAGCCAATAACCTGTTTTTATTCTCTTTTTCAGTTCTGATGATTTGCTAGAGAATAAAACCATAGCCACAAAGACTAAGGCCTCAACTTGACTATAGCAAATCTTACTAGCTTTCCCTTTTGTTTTTCTATAACTATAACCAGCTCATTCATTTTGTAGAGCTATAACTATCTGTTCTCTTATATTTGGGCCAACAACAAAACTGTTCAAGATGTTCTTGGCATCCGCAAGGTATGTAAATATTTTAAAGCAAAAAATCAAATTAAGTTATTAAGGTTTTCGTGTAATTTCAATTTTGACAATTAAATCTTTAATTTTTTTATCTACTTTTAAATATCTCTGTCAATATGTCATCCAATTAATTAACCATATGTTACATCAAACTAATCAAATAATACAACATGGCTCTAGTTTGACACTTTATACAACATGGCTCTAGAATGTTAATTTACAGGTAATGTCATAAATTTTATTTTTCATATATCCTCCCCAATTTGCAGTACTATTAATTACCCTTGCCATGAATAGTTAGGGGTGGCAACTTCTTGTGTTTCGAGTTCGGGTTGTGTCAAGGTATGCGTATAAGACTATATGGATCAATCATAATTTTACACATTTAATTAAACGTGTCAAAGTCTTTAATTATAACTCGCTAATTCCATGTTGAGTTTGTGTCCGGTTTGCAGGTCGTGTCATAAGTTATTATCCCTGCCTAGATTGCACCAAAAGCTAATTTCATTGTTATAAGAAGTAAGATACTTCACTCGATCATATGCTTTTTATTTTACAACAGTGGTGATCAGGACATGGTTATTGCAATCTGCTTATATAGACCTGCCAAATTTGATGTATTGATAGGGCATATAATAGTATTTAATTATCTTTAATTAGTGGTTTGAAAGAGAGGCAGGATTGGTGTCAAGCTAGTTTAATATTGCAATCCCAAGATATCTGTTTGAGATACAATGCCTTTGATTTAAAGGTATTATTTTCTTAAGAGCCTTGATAATAGAGAAAGCTAAAATTTATCCCCAGCTAGTAGTATAAACCTCCCCTTAATACACTTTGTCTCTAATGATATCTCTCCCCGCTTCAATTCCTAACATTCTCCTCAAGGCCCACGTCATGCAATGCCTTAGCGTGTTACTAAAAAGTAAGTCATATTTGCGTTGTTATTGTAAAAAGACTACTCAAGTTACATTTAGAGCTTATTTATAAACTTAGTTTCATCCGGTAAGAGACCAATGCAAGACTTAACATCAATAGCACATTTATAATCCATCTGCTTTATGTGAGTAATTCATCTTTTCAATGTCGAATTAACTTTCCAGAACGCTGCAAATATGGTAGATATTCAGGTGTTAATCCAGCATAGAGAAAAACAAAAAAAGACCCAGAGTTAGACTTTTTACTTTTTATCAACATATCCATCATTACAGCACTGTTTAAGGATTTGAGCTGCCTAACCAAGGTTGAAAAGGAAACTATTTCGATCCTAATTTTCTTCTTCTTCTTCTTTTCTTGGTGTAGTGACAAAATTCTGAAACTAAGCAAACTGTAGACATTACAGGGAAGAAAGTACAGCAGAGATATTTACCATATCAAATGACTAGAGACTTGTAAGGACACAATCCGAGTTGAGATCACTATATTGAATAAATAAGGAAATTTACCCAACTCCTCAATGGAAAAATTAAAAGAAAAGGAATTCACCTGAAATTAGATTAAAGGGCTATACTCTACTGGTTAGTAAATATGCCATCAAGAAATCAATTGGATTTTCTCCAGAGACAATATTGACAAGAAAATGAAGAGCAAAATTGAATAAATTTACACCCAATAGAAGCTTGAAATGATCAAATATTAGCCTCCTACTATATTTGAAAATATTCCAATACTCAAAATCACAGGAAATAGTATAGAAACCACAAAAATCAACCATTTTAGATGCAAAAATGTAACCCATGAACAGCAGATGCAAAGTAGAAAGAGAAGAAGAGAGGAGAAACTCATTTAAGGTTTTCAAAGGTTTAGGAGAAACTCATACCGGAGAGAGGTACGCCGGAGAGAGCTACAAGAGAGTGTTAAGTGCGCTGGAGTGAGAGCTGGCAGAGAGAGGTGTGTTGGAAAGAGAGCTGCCAGAGAGAGAAACTTGCGCCGGAGTACTAAGTGAGAGAGAGAGTGATCGAGAGAGAGAGAGTGAGAGTGAGATGAGCTGCAGCTGTGTTGTGGTCGTGGGATTGTGCAGTACCTCCGAAAATTTGAGCACCCGCCAGTTTTTAATAGATGGCGGCAAATTATTTTGTGCAGCTCAATTAGTGGCTATTTGGGTTTTTTTTTTGACAAAAAAATATATGAGAAAAATATAAAAAAACCCTCCAAAATAAATGAGAAAAATATAAAAAAAACATGAAGCAACTTGTAATTTATTTTTTAAAAAAATTTTCGTTTTTTTTTTTTTTTTTTTTCAATTATTTTATTATTTATTTGTTAAAATAATAGGGGTATTATAGGAATATTAAAAATAAGTGGCATTTTTATCCAATTTGGTTGGTCGGGAGGCTACTTTAGTATCTTTTGAATATTGGGGGGTTATATTGCAAACAACTGATACTTTTGGTGGCTTTTTTATATTTTTCCCAAAAAAAAATTATACTACCAATTTTTTAATTTTTATTTATTTATTTATTTGTAATTTTTCTCTTATAATATGTTTTTATTATTATAATATTAACTAAAAATTTCTCTTTAATAAATTTTTATGATAAAGATCATTAAGTTGATATTTATCTTATAATTAGTTATAAAATAATACAAAATCCAAATATAATATAAGATCAATATAACTAAAGCACTAAGATAATATAAAAAGCTAACAGTTCAATTGAATGTTCGATTGAACCTTCAATTGTATCTAGTTTGATCTATCAATTGATCATACCACAGTCAATCAAACTAATTAATTAAGATCGCTCGGATGTTTGATCGAACATTTAATCGTATCATGATCAATCGAACTAATTTAGTAGGATCGATCGGACATTTGATTCTATCATGATCAATCGAACTAATTCATTATGATCGATCAGATGTTTGATCGAACGATTGATCCTATCGCGATCAATCGAACTAATTCATTAGGATTGATCGGATGTTTGATCAATCATTTAATCATATCATGATCAATCTAACTAATTCATTATGATCGATCGGATGTTTGATCGAACATTTGATCCCATTACGATCGATCAGACTAATATGTAATAGTATCAATCGGAATTGATTTTATCAGATGTTTGATTGAACCTTCAATCATGTCAAGTTTTATTGATTGTATCCCGATCAATTTAAGTAATGCACTAATATAATATAAAATGCTTAGACTTCAATTCAATGTTCGATCGAACATTTAATTTGTTTGAATTTTGTTCGATCATTTGATCTTATCATGATCGATCGAACGAATGCATTAGGTAGGACCAATCGGATGTCTGATCAAACATTCAATTTCAATTGTTTCAATTATTTGATCATACCACAGTCAATCGAACTAATTCATTATGATTGATCGGATATTTGATCAAACCTTCAATTTCAATTGTTTCAATCATTTGATCTTATTACGATCAATCAAACTAATTCATTATGATTGATCGGATATTCGATCAAACCTTCAATTTCAATTGTTTCAAGTTTGATCGATCATTTGATCCTATCATGATCGATTGAACAAATGTAATATGATCAAACAGATGTTTGAACGAACCTTTAATTTCAATTGTTTCAATTTTGATTGTCACTTGATCCTATCATTTGATTGTATCACTATCAAAGTTGTTGTACATTATGCAATAAAAATTAAAAAAATTTAAATAAATAAATAAATATATATATATTACATTCTGTTTCTACGATTGATCGCATATGTTGAAATAATAAATATGAGGGAATATAAGCGGAAGCAATATAGAAAATAAACACAAAGAACTTTACGGGTGGTTCGGTGTTAGACACCTACGTCCACCACTCGGAATACGCCTAAGGGTTACATTGTGCTCATTAACTTCATTTGTCTACAATACAAAAGTCCCTATTTATAGGGTAATGTCTAAATACAAGTTTGGTAATCAAATCCCCTTGACTTGATTACAATCTCAATATATGATTACAATCAACCCATAAATAGAGAATATTTCAGTATCAGCATAATTATGGATCGAATATATGGAAAATATATTTTCCATATATTCTAACATCCCCCCTCAAACTCAAGGTGGAATATTCTGGAACCTTGAGTTTGAAATCCGAAACAATGATGACGACGGTGGTGGAGGCAGGGAACGGGCCGTAGATGATGACGACTACCGGAAGAGATAGAGGCTGGCGGGTGGCTAGCGACTGCGGCAGATGGCTAGTGAATGCAGATTCAAAAGGCCTGACAACGGGCCAAACTCCAAAATGGGCCGACAACAGGCCAGGGCTGACAATGAGCCAAACTTCAAAAGGGCCCGACAATGGGCTAGGGCTAACAACGAGCCAAAAAATAAAAGGGGCCGACAACGGGCCAAGGCTGACAACGAGCCAAAAATAAAAAAGGGCCGACAACGGGCCAGGGCTGACAATGAGCCAAAATAAAAAATGAGCCGACTACGGGCTACGGGCTAGAGCTGACTATGAGCCAAAAATAAAAAGGGCCGACTACGGGCCATGGCCGACTTGGGCGAAAAATAAAAGAAAATGAGCCCACTTGGGCAGTTATCAGATCGGCGCACCGAACCTGACCGGCGCGTGGCGCGCATGATGTGGTCCACTTGGACCCTTTTTTTTTTTTTTTTTTTTTTTTTAAGAAACAGACAATAAATTGAAGAAAAATATATAATTCACAGGACCATTAGATCAACTAGCGTAAGCTAATAGCTCTGATACCATGTTGAAATAATGATTATGGTAGAATATAAGCGGAAGCAATATAGAAAATAAACACAAAGAACTTACGGGTGGTTCGGTGTTAGACACCTACGTCCACTACTCGGAATACCCCTAAGGGTTACATTGTGCTCATTAACTTTATTTGTCTACAATACAAAGGTCCATATTTATAGGGTAATGTCTAAATACAAGTTTGGTAATCAAATCCCCTAGATTTGATTACAATCTCAATATATGATTACAATCAACCCATAAATAGAGAATATTTCAATATTAGCATAATTATGGAATATATGGAAAATATAATATATTTTCCATATATTCTAACATCCCCCCTCAAACTCAAGGTGGAATATTTTGGAACCTTGAGTTTGAAATCCGAAACAATGATGACGGCGGTGGTGGAGGTGGGGAACGGGCCGTAGATGATGACGACTGCCGAAGGAGATAGAGAGAGGCGGGCAGCCAGCGACAGCGGCAGGTGGCTGGTGAATGCAGATTCAAAAGGGCCAACAATGGGCCAAACTCCAAAAAGGGCCGACAACGGGCCAGGGCTAACAACAAGCCAAACTTCAAAAGGGGGCCGACAACGGGCTAGGGCTGACAACGAGCCAAACTTCAAAAGGGGCCGACAATGGGCCAGGGCTGACAACGAGCCAAACTTCAAAAGGGGCCAACAACGGGCCAGGGCTGACAACGAGCCAAACTTCAAAAGGGGCCGACAACGGGCCAAGGCTGACAATGAGCCAAACTTAAAAAAAAAGCCGACAATGGGCCAGGCTGACAATGAGCCAAAAATAAAAAAGGCCGACATGGGCCAAAAATAGAAAGAAAATGAGCCCACTTGGGCGGTTATCAGATCGGCGCACCGAATCTGACCGGCGCGTGGCGCGCGTGATGTGTCCACTTGGACAGCTTCTTCTTCCTTCCCTTTTTTTTTTTTTTTTTTTCTCCTCACTCCACACCACACGCAGCAATTTATTTATTTATTTATTTTTTATTTTTTTCTTGCTGACTTTACAAACAGAACTGGACGTAAAATCAAAGAAACAAAACAAAAACAAGAGCACACACCTAGGAATCGACGCACTGCAAAGATTAATTAGCGGCATGATAAACAAGAGATGTGGCAGTGTGCGCTGCTAGCAGAGGCCGATGCTGCTCGTATGTTAACAGCATGGTGCGGGTGAGATCCGCCGAAGGAGGTGGCTTTTTGGCGGTGAATTTGTGTGGAGCAAGCGGTGGTGGGTTGATGAACGACGGCCAGCAGGAACGATGCGGTGGTTCTGTGGTAGCAGCGATCGGCGCTGATGGAGATGTGGTCGGAGGAAGACGATCTGGCAAGCTGCCGAAGGAAGACGATCTGGTCGTCTCCGGTGATGACTTATTGTGCCGCTGTTCGCCCTTCTCAACGTGCGTGAGAGTAATTTTTTTTTTTTTTTTTTTTCAAGAAACAAAACAATAGATTGAAGAAAAAAAATACCAAAAAGAAATACACAGACCATTGGATTATGCAATGGCTCTGATACCATGTTGAAATAAAAAATATGAGGGAATATAAGCGGAAGCAATATAGAAAATAAACACAAAGAACTTTACGGGTGGTTCGGTGTTAGACACCTACGTCCACCACTCGGAATACCCCTAAGGGTTACATTGTGCTCATTAACTTCATTTGTCTACAATACAAAAGTCCCTATTTATAGGGTAATGCCTAAATACAAGTTTGGTAATCAAATCCCCTTGATTTGATTACAATCTCAATATATGATTACAATCAACCCATAAATAGAGAATATTTCAGTATCAGCATAATTATGGATCGAATATATGGAAAATATATTTTCCATATATTCTAACAGCATACTTGTTGCGATCAATCGCAGTCATGAAATTTTGGCTTTGAAGATTCTGTTATTGCGATCGAACGCACCTTGGGTGCGCTTGATTGTAGTAATCGAATTTTACACCTTTGAAGATTCTGTTACTGCGATCGATCGCAGTAATCGAATGTATACCTGTGTTGTTTCTATTACTGCGATCGATCGCATATTGGGTGCGATCGATCGCAGTAACAGAAACAACACGCGCACTGCTGTCCGAATGCGATCGATTGCATCATGTGTGCGATCGATCACACTCGGACAGCACACCACGTGACCTATTTTAGGTCACTTTCCCCCCACATTCCACATATTTTTCTTCTCCAAGCTAGCACCCACCTTCGGCACTCCTCCACTGTTTTTCACCACTCCTCCACTCCTCCACCGTTTTTCACCACCTCCACCACACAGCCACCACACGGTTCTCTTCTCCGGCAACCATACCAGGTACTTTTCACCACCTCTACTTTACACCCCGTTCCCCATTCCTATCAACACCCCAACGCCGATCACTTCTTCAACTTTTTTTTTTCTCATATTTCTGCAATTGTGGGTGTTCATCCACCCACATTGCTTTCTTGTGGTTAGATTTTGGTGTTTTTGTAGGAGCTTTTGAGTGGAGTTGCGTTGTTTTGCAATTTTGGCTATCTCTAGTTCACACAAGGTGTTCATCAAAAGTCCCCAATCAAGCTCATCATACCAAGAGTTCAAGCGTCATCCTCCCGAAGGCCCGATACCCGAGTCATTTCTCCCCCGCCCACTGTTGAGGAGCAGGAGCTACTATTTGAGACCACCTTCGCCATTTGAGAAGACTTTCAAAATCTTCAGGCGACTCAATGGGCGGTCGCCGAGTTCAAGCGACGGGGGCTTAACAAGATTTTCAAGCCGGTCACCCCACTGCCTATAGAAAATTGGTGATCGAGTTCTATGCCCACCTGTCTCATGACTGCAACAAGGTGGCTGCCCTCTCTTCGAAAGTGAAAGGCGAAGCTATTGAAGTAACACAGGCCGACATTGCTGCTGCCCTTCGATGCAATCATGAGCACCCTCCAGAAGTCGCACAACTTGCTGAGCAACCGGACAAATTCTACGTGGCGGAAATTATTGAGGACATGTGCGAAGGGATATATGCCGATGCCCATCATAATGCCGGCAGCCGATCCAAGCTACCTCAACAGCTTTGGTTTGTGGACTCCGTATTACATCGTAGCTTTTCCCTTGGGGCACAAAAGTCAGAGGCGGGATCAATTTCTTCAAGCACTCTACGCCTTCCATAAAGGTGCTTGGTACTCCATTCCTGACATAATTTGGAGCCAAATTCACAAATTTTGGAATGGGGTGCACGTTGGAGGAGCGAAGTCTACACTTTCATGGGGGTTTCCTTTCCCATACTTAATCTCCTACATCCTCCGAAAGAAAGGCGTCAAGGGTATCATAGCTGATGAGCCTGTCACTACTACTCCCATATTTGGCATTCGCCAATGGAACAAGAGCCTGTCCCACATGCTCCGGGTACCTCCTGCACTAGTAGCTGGTGCGGAAGAGTATGAGGCCGAGCCGATGGCCGAAGATGAACCTGTAGTTGGGCCAGAGGCAGCTGAGGAGAAGGCCTCGACAATTTTTCGTGAAGCACGAAACCGCTCACTTAGTGAAGAAATAGCAGGCCTTCGAAAAGAGTTGGCTGGCCAAAGAAAGGAGGCTCGGGAAAATAAAGAATTGATGGACAAATGCCTAGGCGCCTCAGAAGAATTGATGCAGTCCATTCTCAGCCGGTTGCCACCACCATCTGCAGGAGCATCATCTTTTGGACAGCAGTGAGTAGAGACCACCTCATGGGAGGCACCCCATAGTTTACCCTTTTTATTTTGTTTAGTATGTTTTAAGTTAATCTTTTTATTTGTCTTTCGTTTTGTTTCTTTTTACTTGCTTTTGTATTTTCTTATGGGAATGACTCCGTATTTTGCACATGGCCGGTTGTTGAATTGCAAGGTATCAATATATTTTCACTTAAAATTGAGGTGAATTATTTTACTGTTTAGATTTTATTTTGTTATATTTAACAGTGTAAAATCTTTCCATAAGGTATCAATATATTCATCATATAATATATATATACACTATTAGATCTGTAAAATTTAATATGAATTATAAAGTGGGAATTAAGTCTTCAAATTAGTCCGAATGAAAACTTTATCCTCCAAATGGAACTCCTAACCAAATGGCAAATATATACAAATTAAAATATTTCTTTAGGAGGATGGGATTGAAATAGAAGAATTTTTCCTTTTTTTTTTTTTTTTTTTTTAAAAAAAACAAAACATATATATATTGAAACAACTGTACATATGGAATAAGTGAAAGGGAGAGCTTTACTTTTACGGTTAAAATTTTATTTTGTTATATTTAACGGTGCATATTGTGTCACTTTATTTGAAAATTTTAAAGAATGCAGTGATATATACACAATTTTAGTGGACGCTATTGAGCATCAATTTTTTTTTTTAATTTTTTTTTTTGTCTACCTACTCTTTAGGGTCGACTTTATTGACCCTAATATTTAAGTATTAGGGTCGACTTTCAAAGTCGACCCTAATAATGTGTCTTCAACGTCCACTTTTAGTGGACGCTATTGGTCATCAATTTTATTTTATTTTTTTTAATTCTTCTACGTACTCTTTGTCGACCCTAATAATGGGTCTTCAGCATCTACTTTTAGTGGACGCTATTGAGCATCAATTTTATTTTTTTATTTTATTTTTAATTTTTCTACGTACTCGTTAAGTCGACCCTAATATTAAAAAGTCGACTCTAATAATGGGTCTTCAGCGTCCACTTTTAGTGGACGCTATTGGTCATCAATTTTATTATTATTATTATTATTATTTTTTAATTTTTCTACCTATGCTTTAGGGTTGACAAAGTCGATCTTAATAATATGTCTTCAGCGTCCACTAAGAGTGGACGCTATTGGTCATCAATTTTATTTATTTATTTATTTTTTAATTCTTCTACGTACTCTTTAGGGTCGACTTTGTCGACCCTATTGATCTTTTATTTGATTTTTTTTTTTTTTTGTTTTTTTATTTTTTTTTCCAGCTTTTAGTGTCCACTTAAGTGGACGCTATTGGTATACTATCAGCGTCGACAAAAGTTTTTGTTTGGCCGCTTAAATTTTTCCCGCCCCTTGAATAATTCCCGTGTGTATATTAGGGTCGACTTATTAGCATCCACTGTAAAGTGGACACTAATAGTCAACCTTTCAATCCATTATTAGCGTCCACTTTGATGTGGACGCTAATACTTAACTATTAGAAAGTCGCCCCTAATAATTGATTATTAGGGGCGACTTTTTAGTCGCCCATGATGAGTAACTTTCTTGTAGTGATATGAACTAATTTTGGCAGCTTGGTTTGATCAAATTTGTCGTCAATTTTTTTGCTCCGCATTCTACGCTATGACTCGTGACGACTTTCCTCACCCGGTTTTCTACAACTTATTTGGAATTTGATGGTTGAAATTTTGTCATATTAGCAGTTATAACTGACTGTCTTTTTTATCAACTGATGATAAAAAGCTCTCAAAAGATGGGCAGCAACATCATCTTTCTGAAGGTTATGTTGGTTGCGGTGGGGGGTGGGGTGTTTTCTGTTTTATAGAAAATCGACAATGGTACTTTTATGAACATTGTAGTGAATCTTGCTTAGGATCTAATTAGCATCGACAATGGTACTTTTAGTGGCGATAAATGTCGCCGTTAATGATAAAAAAATTTTTGTAGTGATTTCTGTTAATGTGCCGTCTTTGACATTTTTGTTAAACAATGCACTAGTGTGTATTTAGTTTGTATATATAGTAAAGGTGGAAATATCGATTCTGCTCAACACGAAATCGGTGTATAAATAGGCATGATGGAGATAATCCGTGTGCTATATACAAAGAATGCCGTGCACCAGAGTGTATAGAAAATAGCCAAGATGGAGATAATTACATCTGCAAACATTGTCTTCATCTAGCAATGCCGTGCACCACAGTGCAGAAATAGAATAAGATTAAGCTGAGTTTTGTTTGTCCATTTTCAGTTGATGTTATTTAGCACTACTGGATTTATTGCCTACATGTTTACCAGATTCAACACGCTCTTGGACTAGATCGAAAGGGCTCGAGAGTCAAGACAAACAAAACTTTTGGACTGCTTTTTAATAGCAGTCACGTACAAAGTTTGCGATGGAAAATTGTTACAGTTACAAATGTGTTTGTTTAATGTTATTCACTAAGATAAATTAGTTAATCTTCAAATTAATATCTTAATTAGCATCCAAGAAGCATGATATATCACCATTACACTCATTCATCTTTTTCTTGGTACTCTTTCCGCCAATTTTTATGGTATGTTCTATGTCTTCCTTAGGGTGCGTTTGACATTGTAATTTCAAAGACAAAAAGTGTGATTTTAAACTAAATCGCAGAAAATTGATAGTTTGGAATTACGTTTTTAAAAAATTGCAATTTGAAAACGCAAAAAATATGCGTTTTTAAATTGCAGGTAATGAGGTGTTTTTTTGAAAACTCACAATTTTAAAGGTTAAATCGTAATTTTGCCAAACACTTAATTGTGATTTTAAAAATCACGTTTTCAATTCGCACATTTTAAACTCACAATTTTTAAATCGCACCTTTTGAAATCGCAATCTTTATGGTGCGTTTGACATTGTGATATCATAGATAAAAAAAAATGTGAATCACATAAAATGAATTGTTTGAAATTATGTTTTTAAAAAATTGCAAGAGATAAGGAGGTGCTTTGAAAATGGACAATTTTAAAGGCCAAAGCGTTTTTGAAAATCATGTTTTCAAATTACACATTTTAAAATCACTATTTTTAAATTACACTTTTGAAAAATCATAAACCCAATAGATCCTAATTTACCATGCCATGATCTTTGTTTGATGTCCTTATTTAATTAATTGGACCCAAAAAGTATGTTATAGCAATTTCACGAGATTTTTATTTTTTAATTTGCAATTTCACAAGATTGATTAATTAGTCTATGATGTTCAATAACTTTTTGCAATGATCTGATTTATTTATTTTTTTTATGGATAGATATAGCATTGAAAATTCTGGAAATGGATCCAATTGAACTTAGTAACTACTGACACTGAGTGTGGGTGGAATGCTTTGGAAGAGTTGGCCAAAAACCCTTTTGAAATTGGCAGTGAAAGTCAGCTATCATTTTGGAAAAGATGCTTAAATTCCTGTTAGTTTGCCTCCAACCCAAACTTAAACTATATATAGAAAATTCTCGTAAGTTATTTTCAGTTTGATATGTCTAAATCTATTGTAATACTTGTAACTGTTTCTTTTATACACACACAAGAACATGGGGTAGTGTTTTTTTTTTTTTTTTTTAATTTTTTTTTTAATTTTTAATTTTATTTTTTTTTTAATTATTTTATTTTATTTTATTTTTTTTATGGCAAAAGCTAGCTTTCCTTTTTTACTTCAATTCAAAAGATATATGTAAGAGATTTGAAGTGCCCAGGTTATGCAAAGACAAAACATATCCTATGAAGTCAATAATTAATTAGGACATAAGTAGGATTGTAAGTGAATAGAGCCACTCACAAACAGGCTCGGTTTAAAATAGCTTGGCTCAAGAGCGATTCATTTATTAAATAAAAACAGAATTTGATGACAAATTTTGGCTCATTTTTTTAGAAAGAGTCGAACCCATATAAACTCAGCTCGACTCGTATAACTTCATTTTTATTGTTTTTTATAATATTATTTTAAATTTGTAATAAGAACATGTACTTAAGCATTTAAAATTTTTAAAACGAATTATCTTGGTAAGCATTTAATATATAGCTTGAATTACTGTTATCAGGCTTGCCTTTCTCATCGGAGGCCAGCTGTTGAGATCACTGCAAATGAGATCACAAGGAGAGATCTCGGAGAGAAACAGCAAGGAGTTTTATGCCCATTTTTCCTACACAATGGAAGAGCTTATTGCAAGCATGTTTCTTTGTCCATCTTTTTATTCTATGATCAATATGAACTAATTTTGGCAGCTTGCTTTGACCAAATTTGTGGTCAGTTTTTTGGTCAAGAATTACAGCAGTTTTCCTCCCCGTGACGACTAATTTCTTCCCCGCCTGGTTTATCAAGGATGCAAGATTTTCTACAACTTATTTATCCAGTCAATCAAGATTAATCCCCCGTCAAACATACAAACCCGGAATGGCACTAGTTCTATCTAGACAGCAAAATCACGGGAAAAGTTAGGATGCTAAAGAAGGAAAATGGAGTAAAGTGAAAAATTAATTAGATTTACGCTTCATTTGTTTCGGCGTAAAATGATTTCTAGAAAATGTTTTTTTTTATATTTTTGAGTGTTTGGTATGACCTAAAATAATAGTCAACGGAAAATATTTTTTGTTTGACCGAAAATTTTCCTTAAGTTTTTGGGAAATCGTTTTCATTTTTGAAAACCGTAAAGAATTTTCCAATTTTAAACATTTCATTTCTCAAATTGACAAACTCAAGTAACACGTCACCGGGACATGCCCGGAAGCCTGAAGGAACCCCACCTGAACTCGACGAAGACTCTACCGGGACCTTGCCGAGATAGAAGGCCATAGTGAACAACGAAAGAACAAAGAGGTAGGCAAGGAAAACACAAGCTGATATATAATTCTTTTGGATGACAATATATGCTGAATGAGCAGCTGATGAGGCCTTCCACAGCCTTCGCATAGTCCAATCACAGGATGCACCTGCACACAATATGAAACCATATATATAAGTCAATCTTAGATGATGGAAATACATGTGCCACTGGTCCACTACAATAACTATCCTAGCACGATGCCTATAAAATGAACAAACAAAGAAAAGAATGATACTGAAAGAAACTGATTGCATGGAAAATGTGTTAAAAGTAAACACCAGGTCAGCCTGATCAGGGATGGTTTTAAAATACATATAATTAATTTGTTGTAACGTTTTAGGTGTGTTTTAATTTTTAGGGTTAAATATTTTTTTGCTTTTGTGGTTTAACAACTTTATTTTTTATCCTCTCGGTTTTATTTTGTATCATAAATAGTACCTTGATAATGGCTCAAAACGGAGATGGTATCTCCATATAATTGCCGTACAAAAATTTACAGAAATTCACTCCTGCATCCTTAAAACAGCAACACGTGTTCATCTACTAATTAAAAATAAAAAATAAAAAATTTTAAAACTAAAATTATTAAAAACATTAAAAAAAAAAAAAAAAAAAGATAAAAAAAAAAGAAGGGTGGCTAGAGCCGTGTTAAAAAAAATCCTATTAATGTGGGATAATAGGGAGAATGTTACATTCCTTTTAGGATTAGAAGTTCATTAAAGATCATGTCTTAATTAGAGTCTTCTGTCGAGTAGTGTTTTTGTAAGTCTGAAGTATTTTAGTTTTAGTAGAATTAGTAATTGTCCAATAAATGTCATCTTGTGATATGTTTCAGTGTGATTACAAGTCTTGAGACTTTGATTATATGTTGTCATAAAAGGATTTAGTAGCAAGAAATTAGCAACTATACAATTGTTGTAAGCCCACTTATAACGAATAGGGCCCGTTAATATTGTTTCGAAACACCATGGAACAAGCATTATGTTTGCCTCAAATTGTTAAATTACCACTTGTTCAAAAAGTTTAAGTTAATTGGAAGAGGTAAATTTAATTATTTAATCAATATTTTAACACTCCTCTCACGTGTGGGTTCAGACTCTCTTTTAATAGGTGATGCCCAATACATGAAATATTTAATTGAAATGGAGTTAGATGATTGAATCAAGGTTCAAACCCATGAACTTGACTTTAATACCATGTTAAAAATTTAATTCAAATATTTTACATAGTAATGCTAAAAATTAGTGATCATAGAAGAGCATAGGTAAGACTGTAAGAGTTGATGCATTTTTATCCCACAATGTAACCTAAATATTACCATGCATTTTACATAGTAATGCTAAAAATTATATTTTTATCTAAAAATGTTGATGTGACACCTCAAATAAATTATTAGCTATATATATAAAAAAATATATATATTGAGTGAAACTATGCATCGACATTGTAGGATAAAAATGTAGTTGCTATTATTTCTCTACTCTATATCCTATAACATATATATGGTAAAGCTGGCAAGTCTTTTGGGAACAAAATATATTTTGAGCATACTATACTATATAGTGTGGTTGGCTACAATTAGGGATGAAATCAGTATTTCTCATCTATTCACTACAGAAAAAAAAAAAAAAAAAAAAAAAAAAAAATCACATTTGGTGACGTGTGAACAATGGGGTATTTTTTACAACGTACCCTAAATGGTGACGTTTTCTAAGTAAAACGACTCCTCTATAAGGGGTGTCATTTGAACAGTGAACGACACCCCTAGCTGTTCAAACAACATAAATGCTTGGAGGGTCAAACATCAATGAAGAGTCAAATATAATTTTAAATCAATGATAAGTTAACATGAGTCAGACAAATGCCTGCATAGGGAGCGATCTATTATATGATAATAGATCAACTATAAATTAATAAGTTAATAATAGGATAATCAAATCAAGAATAGACTGATGAGTTAAAGAAAAGATATTTAGTTGATTCTCATACCATTTTTATACGACTATGATAATGTGACAGTGAAAATCAACATTTGGATTAACGATAGTTTATAATAGGAAAAAATTAATGGTTGATTTTCACTGCTACATCACCATAGTTATATAACAGTCGGATGAGAGTTTACTAAATAACATATTTCAATGAGTTAACATAAGAGAAACAAATACCTTTATAGAGAGAGATGTATGATTGGATAATCAAATCAAGAATAGAATGATAAATTGTCCCATGTTGGAGACCCTTAAGAAATTAATTCAAGTATGAGAAATGGATGGCATATTGTATTAGTTTTAGAGGGTGTATGACAATTATTATTTTACCAATACTTAATCCGAATCACAAAACTAAGGATACATTTGGTACGCGGAATGATTATTCCAGTAAAAAAAAAAAAAAAAAAAGGAAGCTTTTAATGGAAATGAAAAAAAGAAAAAGAAAAATAGAGTAGACTTATAATAGCCATTCTCATAATCCGAATGATTGATCCTTAAATTGAAGAATAGCTATTCCTCAATTTAAGAAATAGTCATTTTCTCATATAATAGCTATTCCAAGTGCTAGAGTATTATATAAGTATTTGATAAGGATTCTATCATTATCATATGCTCTAACACCAAGCTTATTCTATTTCAACTTTTTTCATTCCTGATAGAAGTTAAATTATTTATTCTATACACCAAACGTACCCTAAATGAAATTGTGAGAATGGCAATGGGAATGAGCCTTTTCACTTGTATTTTACCACAGGCCTTAAAAACATGCACACATGCCCCACAATTCACAGAAAAAGAAAAAATCAGCACATCTCTTCCCCAATTTGAAACTGATGGTCAAGTCAATGGGTGACAGACGAAAGCTATAAAATGTTGTGACTATTGAAGTTTGATTTAGTTGAGGCTATCAAAATGTTGTATAATTCAAACTTTTGCTCAAACTGAGATGGTAATGATCTTGAAACATTCAAACATTCTCTTATTTTATTGTCCTTACACGTCAGAAATAACTGTTCACACAATGAAAACTGTGCAATTGTACTTAGCCAAGTTATCTAATATTTGTACTGCAACTAAGCCCTGTTTGGCAATGGATCTCGATGGGTTATGTGTTTATTGTTTTATATTTTTTAGGGGTATTTTGGGCACAATTTCTATTTTTTAGAAACCCATGTGCAATGCACGCAGGTCGTTTTCCATCAAAGAGGGCATAAATGATTAATGGATGAGTTACATTGACATCTTCAAAAACTTAGTTGGGGTATATTGTCAGTTTTTAAACAATAAAATCAAGATAAAAAAGCAATGCAACTTGAGAGGCAAAATGTCTTTTTCCCTAAAAATTTTTATGAGCTTATAATTGTTTTTCTCATCTACTTTTTTTACTTTGTTATTGCTTCTTCTCTTTAAAAGTCTTGGCGCCATTCTTCTCATTTACTCTTTTATTGCCTTTTCTTTTTGAGAGCTTAGGTTATTGTTGGATACCGGCATCAGCATGCGTGTTCATTTGTCAATGCATCTTTAGATTTAATTTTGGATTGATTTTTTCTTTTTCTTTTTTAATCTTTTATGAGCTTTTATCATTTTTCTCATTTACTTTTTTTTTTCTTTGTCATTGCTTCCTCTCTTTAAAAGTCTTGGTGCCATTCTTCTCATTTACTCTTTTATTACCTTTTCTTTTTGAAAGTTGAGGTTATTGTTGGATTCCAGCATGCGTATTTGTCAATGCCTGTTCTGATTTACTTTTGTATTGACTTTTTTTTTTTTTTTTTTGTTAAACTACTAGTTATCTTAGAAGGATAGGAATAGGTAAATTTAATTACTTAATTATTGCTCACCGGGAAGCTAACGAGGCTGCACATCGGCTTGCGAAGGCGGCTATTACAAATGTCAATGATAGAATATTGAAGGACCGGATCATACTCCAAATTGTATTAGTAATGTTATTTTGATGGAGCAATTAGCTTCATCTCTTTCATTGCTGTTGGAGCTTTCTGCTCCACCTTCTGATCTGTTATTAATGATAATCATCAATTTTTCTCAAAAAAAAAAAAAAAAACTAAAACTCTCTCCCGTGTGGGCTCAAACTCAAACTCTCTTTTAATAGATAATGTCCAACACGTATTTAATTTAAGTGAGAGGTAAGTGACGGAGTCAAGGTTCGATCCCAGGATCGTTTGGCTTTGATACCATGTTAAATTACCAATTATCCTGAAAGCTTAAACTGATAGGAAGAAGTAAATTTAATCATATAATCATTATTTTAACACTTATTAACTTTTTTCTCATTTACAGTTTTTCTTTACCATTGCTTCCTCTCTTTAAAAGTCTTGGTGCCATTCTTCTCATTTACTCTTTTATTGCCTTTTCTTTTTGAAAGTTGAGGTTATTGTTGGATTCCAGCATGCGTACTTGTCAATGTATGTTCTGATTTACTTTTGTACTGAATTTTTTTTTTTAAAAAAAAAAATTATGAGCTTTTAACATTTTTCTCATTTACTTTTTTTCTTTATTATTGCTTCCTCTCTTTAAAAGTCTTGATTCCATTCTTTTCATTTACTCTTTTTTGCCTTTTCTGTTTTAGAGCTTAGGTTATTGACGTTGAATTGCAACTACACATTTCGATCTCTTTTAATTTTATACTGGCATCGGCATTTAGTCAGTACTCTCATTTATTATTCTATTGTTTTTTTCTCTATATAGTGTCAGGGTTTTCAGTTACTCTTTTATTTCTTTTTCTTTTTTAAATCTTTGATTCTTGATTTTGCATTGCACCTACACGTTTTGATCCATTTTAATTTTGGAAAGCATATATATAATGTTCTGATTTACTCTTTTCATGCTTTTTATTTTGCGTTTAACTTTTTTTCTTATTTATTTTTGGCTTCAGTCTCTCATTTTAGTCTTTTTGTTAGAATATTATTTAAATTATTAAATTCACTATTTTCTACCAATTTAAGTGTTTGAGACAAGTAAAAGTGATTTAATATGGTATTATAACAAAAGTTTTGAGTTTGAACTTGATCTCCATCATTCATCATTTATTTCAATTGAAAATATATATTAAGGTTTTGAGACAAATGACAATTTAATATTGTTATTTCTTTTTAGCGTAAAGTCTATTTATCCCCTTCAAAGTACCACCTCAATGACAATTTACCCCACAAACTATCAATTGTAACAATTTACCCCCCAAACTACTAAAACAATGATAATGTATTCCAAATTTTTAAAAAATGAGAAAATTACCCTTACTAAAATAAAAATACTAAATTTTAATTTTTATTCAAATTTTTAAGGGTATTTTTGTCTTATGAAAAATTTTATAGGGGTAATTTCGTCATTTTGCTAGCATTGGGAGGTACATTATCATTGTTTTGGTAGTTTTTGAGGTAAATTATCGTAATTGATAGTTTGAGAAATATATTATCATTGGGGTAATAGTTTGAGAGGGTTAAGTGGACTTTACCCTTCTTTTTATTTTTGAAAGCCTTGGCTCTTCATGTTGCATTGCAACTACATCGTCTGATCCATTTAAAGTATTTGTCTTTAATCAGTGTTCACGTTTACTTTATTATTATTATTTCAATAAATTTTTGAACTTTTCACTTTTTTTTTTTTTTTTCTCATTTACTTTATTTATTTATTTTTAATTTCATCTGAGCTTTTAGTTTTAGATTTTTTTATTATATTTTTTTTCTTTTTTCTTTTTAAAGTTTTAGTGTCAGTGCCATTAAAGTAATGGTTAAGTGATTAAATTTATCTCATCCTATCAGCTTAAGCTTTTGAAATAAATGATAGTTATTTACTTTTCTTTTTTAAAGTTTTGGTTTTTGAGGTTGCATTGCAACTAAACATTTTGATCCATTTAAATTTTGGGCAAGCTTTAGTCAATGTTCTCATTTGTTTTTTTTGAAGGGGTAAATGTTCTCATTTACTTTATCATCACTTTTTCTTTTTTAATATTTTTTAAGCTTTTAAATTTTTTATCATTTATTTTTTATTACATTTTCTTTTTAGGAATTGCCATACAAGTTAATTATGTGGCACTGAAAATCAGCTATTAAATTAGCGCTTGAAAAACAAAAAATTAAAAGTTAATTTTTATTACCACATCATTTCAGTTATATAACAGTGGTACAATAGTCTACTAAATAACATTACTTTAAAAAAAATATTTTTTGTCTTTTTTTTTTTTTTGTTAAAAAAGAAAAGAAAAGAAAAAAAGCAATACACACGTTAACTACTCACACAATAGTTATTCCACCATCAATCAACTAGAATTCTAGCAAAGCAATGTATTTATAAAGACTATGGTGCTAAGAACAAGAAAGACTTATTAGGAGGTCAAAAAATATTAAGAAATACCTACTGATCAGTTAATAATTACAATTTTGAGATTAATGCTCTATTTGGGTTATTTTAACTAGCCATGTTTACAAAAACATCAAACATTTACTTATCTAAATTCTTTCTCTATTTTATTAAAATAATTTTTTTATTCATTTGGAGAGGGGGAGAAAAATGAATAAAGAAAAATAGGAAGAGACAAAGTAATTGAAAACTTATCCATAGAGTTGGGAAAACAATGTAAATGAAATGCAAAATATATTTGATTTAGAAAATGAGATCAAACTGTTTTTAAAAGATTTGGGTTATCCATTATATATACATAGAAATCGGGAATACATAAGTTATTAAGGTAGATTCTTATGCATAAGCTTGGTGACTGCAATAGAGGAGTTATTTTATGGTCATTGGTCGAGATTAAATTATATATATAAGGATAACCAAATCTTTTAAAAACATTTTGGTGAGGCAGAGTGAACCATCGTCACCCACTGAGCAGCGAATTCGTAAGGCTCAGTTTGGCAAAACCTTTCTTTGCGGGTTTATTTCCTTTCCACCCTTCCTCTAGTCTTGTATCTTTGTCCTCTACCCACAACCAATTCTTTCAGCACATTTTGTCGATAGCTTTCTCTCTTCCTCCTGATCCCTCCCCTCACCGACCCCAAATAAACGTTTCTGAGATTTGTGGGTTGAAAAATAAGCATAAATGGCGGACAGTGCTGTTACTTTCCTCCTACAGTACTTGCCCCGACTGCTCGCAGAAGAAGCAAATCTCCTTCGTGGAGTGAAGGGTGAAGTCGATTCAATTCATTTGGAGCTCAATCTGATTAATATCTTCCTCCAGAACTCCTCCGAAGGGAAAAGGAAGGAGCATGGAATAGTGAAGGAGGTAGTTAGGCAAATCAGGGATGCTGCTTACGAGGCTGAGGATGTTATCGACACGTTCATCCTTAACGCCGCAGAGCAGAGGATGAGAAACAGGATTTGGAAGCTGTTGCACTGCTTTAACGACATCAAAACGTTTCATGTTGTTGCGAACAAGATACAAGGTATCAACAAACAAATCAATCAAATCTTCGACAATTTCAACAAGTATGGCATTGACCGTGCTGAAGCGAGTGGAGATGCGGCGGCAGAGGACCAGCTACGCAGACGTAGGCGAGACGTGGAGGACAATGACGTGGTTGGCTTTGATGGCGGCTCTGACAAATTGGTGAGACAGCTTATTGAAGGGAGTTCAAAGCTTGATGTCTTTTCAATCATCGGCATGGGTGGGCTGGGCAAAACCACTCTTGCCAAGAAAATCTACAATAATGAACCCATCAAGAGTCACTTTTCTTACCGTGCGTGGGTGAATGTATCTCAAGATTTCAACCCCATTGAGTTACTACTTGAAATTTTGCAGTCCCAAATGTCAAAACCTGATAGAGATCAGTTGACAAAAAACACTCAAAGATATGAGCAAAGATGAATTGAAAATGGAGTACCTAGTAAAGAAGCTTTTTGAATACTTGCAAGCTCAGAAGAGGCCATTCCTTATAGTCATGGACGACATTTGGGAAACTAAAGTCTAGGATGTGATAAGATCTGCATTTCCAGATAACTCGAACGGAAGTAGAATATTAATCACTAGCCGAGTAAGAGAAGTGGCTTTACATGCAAGCCTTATTTCTCCCTACTTCCTTCCATTTCTTGATAAAGATGACAGCTGGAAACTTTTTCGTAAAAAAGTGTTCCGAGGAAAAGAATGTCCTCACGAGTTGGAAATCATGGGGAGACGAATCGCAGAAGGTTGCGGTGGCTTACCACTTGCAATTGTGGTATTAGGGCGTGTTTTAGCAAACCAAGAGAAGACATTGCGAAAATGGTCGAATGTGATTGGTGATGTAAATTGGTACCTTAATACTGAGAAAACAAAAATATGCAAAGACATTTTGGCCTTAACTTACACCCACCTATCCCGTCACTTGAAACCATGCTTTTTGTATTTTGGTGTATTTCCAGAAGACTTTGAGATCCTTGTGAGGCGATTGGTCGGATTGTGGATAGCTGAAGGATTCATACAGAACATCGGCAAAAGAAGAATGGAGGATATTGCAGAAGACTACTTGGAAGAGCTTATTGATCTAAGCTTGATCCAAGTGGCTAGCTGGGAGGTGAATGGAAGAGTAAATACATGCCGCATTCATGATCTTTTACGAGATCTGTGCATATTCGAGAGTGCTGAAGAGAAGTTTCTTGGGGTTCTTACCGATAATAATCTTTTATCCGCGAAAAAGTCTCGCAGACTTTCCATCCAAGGTAACTCTTCAGATATGTATATTTC
Organism: Corylus americana; assembly: GCA_036287905.1. Lineage (NCBI taxonomy): Eukaryota > Viridiplantae > Streptophyta > Magnoliopsida > Fagales > Betulaceae > Corylus > Corylus americana. The sequence continues at coordinate 24,885,359 of CP125815.1, forward strand.
TTCAAACCCCTTTGACAGTGCATACACCCGTTCTTTGTTTTGCTTTGACCGAGGGGAAAGTGAGTTTAATGGAAAGCACAAGAAATGGATCGAGAAAAACTTCAAGTTGCTTAAGGTGCTTGATCTAGAGGGTGTTAAGCTACCTAAACCGCCTAAGAATATGGGGAAAATGTATCATTTAAGGTACTTGGGTTTAGGATGGACTTACTTGGGTACCTTGCCCCCCTCTGTTGGTAAGTTGCCCTACCTCGAGACATTGGATCTGCGTGAAACCAAACTGAGATCTCTACCCAATTCTGTTTGGAAGATGAAACACCTTCGGCATCTGTATCTTAATTATAGGATACACATGCCTGTGGGGAAAGACAGTATTTGTCTTACTAGGCTCCAGACATTATGCGGAATAATTGTGGACAAGAAGAGTCAAGTGAAGAACGGTTTGGATAGATCAAAAAATCTCAGGGAACTGCATCTGAAATTTGATTTAAAATCCATTATTGAAGAATTAAATGAGTGGATTGCAAGTCTGGAAGGACTTGAATCTCTGAGTTTAGTAGACCACGACGACGAGAAAGGTTTGAAGAATCTAAAGCCTCTGTCAAGCCTGGAGAATCTCACCAACCTGTATTTGCTTGGAGACTTACCAGCGCTACAAAATGACTTCTTTCCGCACAGTGTTATACATCTTACTTTGCAGGCATCAACGCTGGAAAATGATCCAATGCCAATTCTTGGGAAGCTGCCAAATCTTTGTGTCCTTAGGCTATGGAACTATTCCTACACTGGAAAGGAAATGGTGAGCCCGAGTGGAGGCTTCCCTAAGCTTCGCAAACTGGTACTCTCGGTCCTAGAGGATTTGCAGACATGGACAGTGGAGGAAGGAGCAATGCCGGATCTCAATGAATTGGTAATCGGATACTGTCCCAAGCTGAAGGAACTTCCAGACCAGTCGTCCAACCTATGGGCTTCTACGAAAGTAGTTTTAGAGGGCATGCCAAATGAATTCGTAGAGAATGTTAAAGCCAAACATCCCAGCAGCTTAATCATCAATTGAGATTCACTGTAAGGAAAATATGATGCAGGTTTTTAATCCATTCCCTCATTTACTAGTTATTATTCATCTTGAAAAAGAAAAAAAAACGATATCATTTCACTGAAAAGTTTTTACTGACATCACAGGTTTGACGCTTGTATGGTCACTCATCTATTTGCTTTCAAGAGATTTCTGGCTTGCCTTAAAACCTTGGAAGATCCGTCCCCCTTTCCTTGTCTAATTAATTGTTGTTCTATGTTGTTGTAATTGATTTTGTTGTTGCTATGCTGTTGTAATTGTTGCTATTAATTATTGTCATGTTGGAAACATTAATTGTTTGATTTTTTTTTTTTTTTTGAGGGACATTAATTGTTTGATTTGATTCGTGTGCTTGGAAGTTGTATCAGACTTAATTATATTATAGCCTTTTCTTTGAGGCAATAATATTGTCATGTTGATATTTCTCTCATTATTTTCTCATAATAATATTAGACACTTTTCTAATTACTGCAATTTTTGATGAATTAATTAGCATTGAGGGAGGGTTTTGAATATATGAAAAGTAAATAATGGGTTTGGGGGATTTCTCTCACTGGTCTAAAAAACCTCATGTCTGTCATATTCTTCATCAATCCATGTCCCTACAACACACTAATTAATGAGGAAAAATATGGCTTAAAGATGTCCAATTAAATCATGTAGATTTTCTTTTCGTGATTAAGTCTCTCCTATGTATTTGTTCACACAATGAAAACTGTGCACTTGTATTTAACGAAGTTATCTAATTGTACTAACAACTGGGCCATGTTTGGTAATGAATTGGGTATGTAATTTTTGGTTTGAAAATGATTGAGATGATATAAAATAGATACAAGTTTAAAATATTTTGTATGAAAAAGTTAAAAAGTTTTGTTTTAGGGTAAAAAAGAAAAAAAATTAAAAAAATTAGAAAAACGATTTTTTTTAAAAAAAAATTTTAAAAAGAATTTTTTTTTTTTTAAAACAAATTTTTAAATTTTTTTAAAACAGAAATTTTTATTTAAAAAAATTATAAAAAAAAAATTAAAAAAAATGAAATTTTCAATTTTTATATAAAAAAAATCGTAATTTTTTAATTTTTTTCTTATAAAAAGGATTTTTTTTTTTTTTTTTTTTTTAATTTTAAATTTGACCACCCTTATATATATATATATATATATATATATATATATATATATATATATTTAACTTTTAGTATTTTTTGTTTTTATTTTTCTAAGGGTAGTTTCGTCATTGGGGGGGCATTGGTAATGTTCTAGTAGTTTGATGGAGGATTGTTACAATTGAAAGTTTGGAGGACATTGTTAAGTGAGTGGTAGTTTGAGGGGGGGTATGTGGACTTTTCCTTTTGTTTTATAATGATTTTTTAGGAGAAAGTCCAAATATCCCTTTTAAATTACCACCAAATTGACAATGTTCCTCCAAACTTTAACAAGGGAAATGCTAGGTGTTCTGCTAGTGTTCTCCCAACTCTGATGTGGCTTTTAAAATTATCGTTCAATTTGAGATTATCATTATTGACTTTTAATCTATTGGTGATTTTAAAAGCCATAACACAGTTGGGAGAACACCGGGAGAACACTAGAAAAACACATAGCATTTCCCCTTTAACAATATCCCCCTAAACTACAAAAATATTGCCCATGTCTCCGTCAATGACGAAACTACCCTTAGTAAAATAAAAACAAACAAAAAATACTTAAACTTCTAGAAAAAACCTAAAACTTAAAACTTAAACTAAAACTAAAAAAAAAAAAAAACCAACGGGGTGGCCAAATTTAAAATAATAAAAAAAAATCCATTTTTTAAGAAAAAAATTAAAAAATTTCTATTTTTTATTTTATAAAAATTAAAAATTTTCGTTTAAAAATTAGAATTTTTGTTTCTTAAAACAAAATTTAAAAAAAAAAAATTCGTTCTTTTTTTTTTTTAAAATTAAAATTTCCGTTTTAAAAAAATAAAAATATTCATTTTGAAAAAATAAAAAAAATAAAAAAAATCATTTTTTTAATTTTTTTTTTTTCAAATTTATAGGGGTATTTTTGTCTTATAAAAAAATATATAGGCATATTTTTATCTTTTTGCTAGCCTTGGGGGCCATTGACAATGTTTTGATAATTTTGAGGGACATTGTCACAATTAAAAGTTTGTAAGACATTGTTAATTGAGTGGAATTTAAGGGAGAATGTGGACTTTAACTTTTTTTAAAAAAAATTTTAAAATTTTTAATATTAATACAAATTGATTAATATGATATAAAAAGTATGAATGGTTGAAAATTTGAACTTTGGCTGGTCCATGCCAAACAAGACCCTAGGAACTTCTTCTTTTATGGTCCACACAAAAACTGACGGGTCAGAAGAAAAAAAGAAAGAAAAAAAGAAAGTGTGTTCCTCAAGAAATTGATCTTTATCATGGTGGGATTGATACCTAACGTACAAAATTTACTCACCAAAAAAAAAAAAAAAAAAAAAAAAAATTCCTAGCATAAAAAATAGATCACAATATGACATTAATGATTAATTTTCTTTTATATTTTTTATATATTTTTTTAGAATACTTAACTTTCTACTTCCAATTTGTGTAAGTATGAATTAATGTGTTATTAATTTAATTAAATGAGATTTTTGTTTTTATTTTTTTGTGTGGTAGAGGTGGACCATTAAGATTGACCATATTAATTTCTTGTGTTCTTTTTTCTCCTATTTCCCCATCCTTTTCCATATCATTTTAACTTTTATCACTCCCTTTGGACTGTTATTTAATGGTGGAGAGAGTATAATGGTTAACATTGTTGTATGAATAGAAACGATGGAGATAATTCCATGTGCAGCCATTGTCTTCATCTAGCAATGTCGTGAACCATGTACAGTGCAGAAATAGACATGACGGAGATATTCCAATGCAATGTCAATTGTGATGTTCAATCTTTGAAGGAAATATCGAAAGCTGCTGTGCCACATCATGACGTAGATTAATTTGAGCTCACTAAGATATTTTGGTTTGATTCTTTACCATATTTTTGTGAATAAAGAGAATATATTGCAATGAATGTCAAACAAAAAAGACAAGCTAAAAAATTATGAAAAATAAGCCTTTATTTATGATGTACATAAAATGTACAGTAAAATGACCTATTTATATTTGAATTGGGCAATGAAAATAACGAAATGCTTTTGTGTTTAAGGAAATATCGAAAGCCTAGAGATGTCAAGTAGATTAATTTGACCTCACTAAGATGTTTTGGTTTTGATACGTTACCGTCTTTTTGTGAATAAAGAGAATATATTCAATAAGTGTCGAATAGAAAGACAAGCTAAAGAATTATGAAAAATAAGCCTTTATTTATGATGCACGTTAAATGTACAGTAAAATGATCTATTTATAGTTAAATGGGGCCAATGAAAATAACGAAGTGCTTTAATTTCCAAATCAATAAATAATGCCTAAAATATTTACAATAGTGAATATGGTAGTATAGAATAAGATGAAAATGCTTCATTTTACATATATATTTTTTGGTCTTGAGTTCTTCCATCTACAACACTTGGCGGAATAGAAATGAGCTCAAGTATGATGGCCATCCCAAAACGGAGGAACAACTTTTGAAGACTATTATTTGGGAAGTTCGATCTCGAATCTTGGGTAGGGGTAAATTCCAAAAGAATAGAGCCAATTTGCTGCTCTGTCAAAGCTGGAATATCCCTACTGAGATATTGGTGTAGATTTATTTAGACGTGTTTCTTGTTTTTTGGGCAGGATTGATTGTAGCATTGCTGTAAAGGGTTTTAGCTTCCCTCACTCTACACCAATTGATTTTTAGAGATTGTTAAATGCTTAATCCAACAAATAGTGTAATTTAGAATCTAATTTCACTTGGTCCAAATTGTTTCTTGCATGATGAAATTTTCAGGTAGCTTGCTAGAGTACCGAGGGTGCCTTGTACTGTTACTTGTTATATATATGAATACTTAGATTATTGGTCTTAGTTGTTGTAAGTTTAAAGATTAATCATTGTCAAGTGATATAATTAGTACCATTGTATTTATCCCATGTCAATTAAATATTCAACGTGTTCGACTTTATCTAATAAAAAGAAGTTTAAGCCTACATGTAAAATGAAATGTTAAAATATTAATTAAGTGATTTAATTTACCTCTTCCTATATAGCTAAACTTTTACGACAAATGGTGATATAACATAATATACGTGCTCTTCTTTCTGACCCTTGAGCCATCGTTGATAGAGACAAGTGATATTTCATATTTCATATTTCCAGATGGGGGAGACATTGTTGTATAAATTAATACGGCAGATGAAGAAATTCGTGGGTCTAACTCATCTTATAAAACCGGTTCAATAAGGGAGGGTTGCACATTCTTTATAAACATGATCAAGGTCTTGTCCGCAGACAATGTGAGATTATTCTTCAACACCCTCTTTCACATGCAGGCCGATATTTTTCTTGATCCTTGTCACGGGATAAGTAGTGTGGGCCTCATTTGTCTCGTGGTAGACTCTAATACCATGTTAAACTATAGTTAATAATCCTACATTGCCTGTGGACAAGACCTTGAGCATGTTTATAAGGAATGAACAATCCTCTCTTATTGAACCGGTTTTATGAGATGAGTTAGGCTCACGAATTTTTTCATGGTATCAGAACCAAAGGTCCTGAGATCAAACCTTGACTCCGTCATTTCACCCCCCATTTCAATTAAATATTATACGAGTTGGGTCTCACCTATTAAAATGGAGTTTGAGCCCATACGTAAGGGGGAGTGTCTCACCTATTAAAGTAATGATTCTATTGGCTTAAACTTTTGGAATAATTGGTAGTTTAATAGCGAAAAGGTCCATGTAAGCTAGCATCAAAACTCCCTAATAAGGGCTAGAATTCTAATAGTAAGTATACCTTCTGTATAATAATACTTCTTGTGGTCATGCGGTTACCATTTTCTCTGTCTCATTATCATAATAATAAATGTCTCACTCCTTACTAAATACTATATATATATATATATATATATATATATAGATTCATATTATCCGATTGATTATGTTTTCATTTATTTATTTTCTATCTCATTTTATTAATTTCCAAAGAAACAAGGAAAGAAAAAAAAAAAATGGAAGAAGGTGGTATCAACAGGCCTCATAAAAGAAGACAAAAGTAAAAGGTGATCACACGAGCAAGGAGTGAGACATTTCCATCAACGAGACAATATCCTCAAAGGGTTTCTTCTGGACAAGCTATCACTCAACATAATCCCTCTTCCTTTCCATCATCATCTCAAACACAGTTGGATGATCAGGAAGCATCGAACGTTGAATCTGATAGCTTAACAAATCACAGACAAGCAGGGGATGCTAGCCTTGAGGATCAATGGCGGCTTTTCGTTAAAATTCATCCATCTTTAATCTCTTTTCTACAAGATTTGGCTAATCGGGACACGGCTCCTTTATTATCAGCACCAAACTTTGATAACATAATCCAACAAAGTAGCTCATATGCAAACACATCAGAAGAAGCACTGGAGCTGATGGTGTCAGAGGAGCCAAGCTCAAGTGATGATTTTGAAAATGAAAGTAATAGGAGTACTAAGTGCTCCATCTCTCTTTCTATCTCATCGTATATATTGATTAAATTACAAAATTTACCTATTCTTTTAAGTATAAGTTTTTAGGACAAGTAGTGCATTAATATAGTGTTAGAGACAGAGATCTTGAGTTTGAACCCTATTTCCATCAATTCACCTCATTTAAATTAACATTTCACATGTTGGAATGTTTGAGGGAGCCTACACGTAAGAGAGTATTAAAGTATTAATTAAATGATTAAATTTATCGATTCCTATTAACTTAAACTTTAGAAAAAAAGTGATAGTTTCTATCACATATAATGTTTTCGAATATGGCAGGGAAAACTATTATGATTACAAATGTGTTTGTTCAATGTTATTCACCTTGCTTCTGTAATCTGTTCTGTTGTTGCAATGAATTAGTTGTTCTTACAAAAAAAAAAAAAAAAAAAATTTACAAATACCCATGCACACACACAAAGATAAAAGAAGAAGAAGAGAAAATTTCACTTGCCCCAGGTACATAAGATTAGAAGATTCCCTATAAGATAAATTAGTTAATTTTCAAATTAACATCTTAATTAGCATCCAATAAGAAGCATGATTTATCACCGCATGTTGTAATTAATACGTCTGGCTTTGAAAAAAAAAAAAAAAAAAATCCAGGGAAAAGAAGATTAGATGAATACTGTGCCCTTTGTGCTCCCCTTCTTCATGCTGTCATGAAAGGTGATTGGCCAGCTGCTAGCTAAGGTTTTTCTTGAGAAATACCCAGACTGTGTTCAGCTTCCCATAACGAAAGAGCAAAGGACAGCACTTCAAAGTGCAGCTGCTGCAAAACGCACTTCTTTTGTAGAAAAACTATTGACATTGATGAATCCAGATGACTTGGAACTGAGAATTGCTAAGGAGCTGGTGAAAAAGAACAATGAACTGCTGTTGATGCATGACGGCCATGAAATTACACCACTCCACTCTGCAGCTTATCAGGGAGATAGAAACATGGTCGATTATTTGCTCTGTGTCACTTCTTTTCCATGGTTGACTACTTATCAACGCATTCTTCTTTTTCTTGGTACTGTTTCTGCTGGTTTTTACGGTATGTCCTATGCCTTACTTCACCGTGATTTTAAACTAAATTACAGAAAATAAATTGTTTGGAATTACGTTTTAAAAAAAAAAAATTGTGAGAGCTAGGGAGATGCTTTTTTGAAAACGTACAATTTTAAAAGTCAATGTTTTAAAAAATTAAATAGGGAAAACTTTACTTACCCCTACTGAATTTTCATCACTTTTACAATGTTCTCCATAAAGTTCAATTTCTTTCACTTCAGTGTATGTAATTTCTAATTTTTTTCAATGTCCTCCCTTCATTAGGATTTTCTCTTAAATCCCAACAAAATTTCCATAACACCCTCCTTTTTTTAGAAAAAATATTTAAATTTTTTTGCAAAGATTGAGTCATGAATATTTTTCTAAATACCGTTACATTTAGACCAACGCCTTAATCTTTACAATTTTTTTCTTTTAAAAAAACACGGGAGTATTTTGGGAAAAGTTAACAGAAAAGTTAAAGGATGGATGATATTGCAAACAATTGAAATATGGATATACTAAATTGAGAAAAATTGAATGTTAGGGGGGATATTACAAAAGGCAAGACAATTCATGGAGTTAAGTGAAGTTTCCCTAAAAGATTATGTTTTCAAATCACACATTTTAAAATCAATATTTTTAAATTCCATTTTATGAAATCATAATCCCAAACAAACCCTAATTTACCATGCAATTATGGCATTATCTTTGTTTGATGTCTCCCTAAGGCTAGCAAAAAGATAAAAATACCCATATATATATATATATATATATATATATATATATATAAAAGACAAAAATACCCCTGTAAATTAAAAAAAATAAAAAAAAATTATTTTTATTTTTTAAACGAAAATTTTTAATTTTTCTAAACGGAAATTATTATTTAAAAAAAGAAAGAAAAAAGAAATTTTTTTTATTTTTTATTTTTAAAAAGGAAATTTTTACTTAAAAAATTATAAAATAACAATAAAAACCAAAAATTTCAATTTTTTTTTTTTAAAAAAAAAAAAAAAAATTGAAATTTTTTAATTTTTTTTTTCTTATAAAAAGGAATTTTTTTTTTTTTTTTTTTTTTTAAATTTGGCCAACCCTTAGTTTTTTTTTTTTTTTAGAAGTTTTTGTATTTTTCGTTTTTATTTTACTAAGGTTAGTTTCATCATTGAGGGTACGTTGACAATGTTTTGGTAGTTTGGAGAGGACATTATTAAAATTGAAAGTTTGGAGAGAACATTGTGAAATTGGGTTGCAGTTTGAAGGGTTGTACGTGGACTTTCCCCCCCTTTTTTTTTAAATGGCAAAAGCTAGCAATCCTTTTTTACTTCAATTCAAAAGATACATATATATAAGAGATTTCAAGTGCATAGGTTATGCAAAGAGAAAACATATCCTAGGAAGTCAATTATTAGGACATAAGGAGGGTTGTAATTAAGTGAATAGAGCCGCTCACAGACTGGTTCGAAGTCGGTTCAAAATAGCTTGGCTTAAGAGCGATTCATTTATTAAATAAAAACAGAGCTTGAAGACCAATTTAGGCTATTTTTAAAAAGAGTCGATCTTATATAAACACAGCTCGACTCGTATAACTTTATTTTTATTATTTTTTGTAATATTATTTTTAACTTTGTAATAAGGACATGTACTTAAGCAAAGAAGAGGATTAATTGACAACATTAATTGACACTGGTTTTTACTACAGCCTTTACTATACCAGGTGACAATAATCAAGAAACATGGACTTCTATTTTTTTTTCAAAAGCAATTGGTTTGTGATATTCTTTGTATTAGATGCAATAGCACTATTGTCTTCTTCCACTTCAATAGTAATGTTTTTGTTAATGCTTACGTCGCGTTACAAAGAAGAGGATTTCTTCAAGTCATTACATGCAAAATTAATGTTTGGACTTGCCACACTCTTCATCTCTATAGACTATAGCCATATCAAATCAATGTACTTGAGCATAAACCCATTTCAAATCAATTTAGAAATTTATAAAGTTTAATCCCTACAAATTGGATGTGTTGATAGCAATACTGCTAATAGATTTGACCAAGAATAAGGAATTGATTTTTAATAAAACTTTTAGCCCGTGATGAAACCATTCTGCCAATGTACATCATGGTAGTTCAAAGAGCTAAACTGTATTTTTTTTTTTTTTTTTTTTTTTAAGTTTTGCTATCCATCTTTTTATTGCCTGGAGACTTTTCCTGACATATTTATAAATGGTAACGTATCCCAACAGCACAACTTCTGGAGACTTCATGACTGGGCTCCCAGTGGTGCCATTTTTTGAAACAGTTTTTTGTTGCAGGCCCACGATTTGTCTTCTTTTTCTCTTATGACCCATATGCAAGTCCTCTAAAGTTGGCCATCAAAAAAAAAAAAAAAACCCTAAATATTGAACACAAAAAAATAACCAAGCCCTCACTTAAATCTTCATTCTAAAACCTCAAAGCCACAATAACAATCACATAAAACCTTAAAAGGTGTTTACCCATAATTTGTTTTCATTTTTTTTTTTTTTTCTTTCTTCCTTGTCCCCAAAACCCCCGAGACTTTAAAGCATTACCATCCGCTTGCCAAGACGCAAAAATGGAACCAAAATTAACTATATCTAACTCAACAAAATATTGAAATATTTGGTAAGCTGTTGCGATGCTCAAAAGTAACAATCACAAGTGCTAAAAAAAAAAAATAAATAAATAATAAAAAAAGAAAAAATGTATAATAAATCCCTAGTTTGTCCACCCCTGAGGTGGCTCCCTAGTTTGTCCACCCCTGAGGTGGCTTGCGGCCACCTCCAGGGAGTTTGGAGTGGCCGTGAGCCACCCCATGGGTAGAGGGGTGGCCTACGGGCCACCCCAAGCCACCCATGGGGTGGCTCGAGCCACCCCTTGGGTGGTTTGGGGTGGCCACCATGGGTTTTAGGGTGGCCTGCAGGCCACCCCAAACCCCCCATGGGGTGGCTCACAGCCACCCCATGGGTGGAGGGGTGGCTTGTGGGCCACCCCAAACCCCTTAGGGGTGGCTGCAAGTCACTCCTGGCCACCTTTCAATTTTTTTTTTAAAATTTTTAGATTTAATTTTTTAAATTAAATTAATAAAAAATTAATATTTTAATGGGGTAAAACAGTGCGTTTTGAGTTGTCCTAACGTCTGTTAAAAAATTTTAATGGCAGGGATTTTATTATCATTTCAATTGACACAGGGATTAAATTTTCGAAAAAAAAAAAAAACTTAGGGAGATTTAAATTTTGGAGAGTTGACTCAAGGATTTATTATACATTTTTCCTAAAAAAAAAATAACATTCTCTCTCTTCTCAAAAAAAAAAAAAAAGTAATTTCCAACACACTACTTTTATTTATTCTACTACAACTTAATTACCCTTACTATTAATCATTTACCACACTAAGACTTCCTATTACACTTTATTATTCTAATACCATTAACCTATTTTATTTATTAAAGAATTGTCACACTAACATTATTATTAAAACTTACATAAATATATAATCATTAAATAATATTGTTATGACACTAATATTATTATTAATCTTATTTCTATTTCAATTATGATAAAATCATTATTATGAGGTTACTATTTTATTAATAATTTATTAATTCATAATAATTTATTTTATTAATTAATTCAGATTACTAATAAAAAACTTAATTATTTTCTCGAACGTTACAATTAATTAATTTTTTTCTTTTTGTAGTGGTGCGGTAAGTTGGAATTATTTAGTGGTCATTAATTAATTCGTATCTTTGTCGGCAAGGGTCTTTGAAAATTGGTATTAGGTTCAAACTTGTTGTTAATCGTCAGGAATCTTACATCCCATGCTTATCTACATTTCTATTTAAAATGACTAATCAAAAAGAAATAAGTTATTAATGCATTGACTCCAACTTGCTTATCCATCTACCCACGGCCTTATCTTCTTCCTTATCCATCTACCCACAGCCCTATCCTCTGAACTTTGCGGGTTTATTTCCTTTCCGTCGTTCTCTTGTCTTATATCTTTGTCCTCTACCCACAACCAACTTTTTCAGCACATTTTGTGAGTGGCTTGTCAAAATGGCAACGTAAGCTCGCAGAAGAAGCAAATCTCCTTTGTGGAGTGAAGGGTGAAGATTTAAAGAAGGAAATCTAATGGCTGAAAATAATGGGAAGTTTCAAGTGAAAAATGCATGCATTTGGGGAAATGGGAGGTTGAGAACGTGCAGGACAAAGAAAAAATTGGGAGTGGCTGAGAGGGAATTAAAACTAATGGATGTCTTAGAAAAAATAAAAAAACTAATGGATGTGATCAAAAGAAATTCCTAAGTTTTACGTAGATTGCCACATCAGCCTATATTTATAATAAAAATTATAGTACGTGTAATGAATTAATTATGTGTCATTTTCACTATTACAAGGAATCAGCAAAAATATATGCGATACAGACCATAGAAATTAGGGCTGGCAATTTTGACACAACCCGCGAACCCGACAGGAACACGACATGAAGTTAACAAGACCCGTTGGGTCCACGGGTCGACCCGCCAGACACGTTTAATAAATGGGCCTGGCGGGTCAGTCGGGTCTGGCGGGTCTCGGGTGACCCGCCAGACCCATTTAATTAATTAATTAATTTTTTTTAAAAAAAAAAAAAAACTATGTCTAAATTCTAACTAAGTTAACCCTAACATTTACCGACTCACTCACGGCTTCATTTCACTCTTCACTTCACGACTTCACAGTTTTCACTTCACTAGCCTATTCCTTGTTTTTCCGTTACTTTTTCTATGTGGGTCTATATATTAAAACATTATCTTTTAAATTATTATTTATATATTAAAACATTCTCTTTTAAAACTTTTTATTCTTCTTGGATGGTTAGGATAAATTTGACTAGTCCTTTGGCCTAAGAGATCCCTTTACTAAATTATTTTTTCCAATTTTGACTAAGGTTTTTTAAAAAAAAAACGGGTCGGGTCGGGTCGTGTTACCTGTTTAGTGCACGAGTCGTGTCGGGTCGTGTCTACCCGATATGACCCGGTTATGCTAAATGGGTTAAGCAGGTCGTGTTGGGTTACCCGGATATTTTTCGTGTTATAATCGTGTCAAACCCGCTCACCCGTTTAGCCAAATGAGTCGTGTTCGTGTTTCGGGTAATCGTGTCGCGGGTCTTAACGGGTCCTAATCGGGTCTACCCGATTACCCGTTTTGCTAGCCCTAATAAAAATCATGAATGAGGTTCACAAGGTAGATGAGGATAGGTGAAGAAAAATAATAGAAAAAATAAATAAAATAAAAAAAATTGAAATTTTTTTGGCCCCCAAGGGCCTAGGGTGGCTTCGGCCACCCCAGACTGCCAGCCAAAGCCATCCCTAGACTATAGGGTTGGCCGGTCACCTCAGTTTTTTTTATTTGATTTTTGATTTTTGATTATTTTTGTTCTTATTTTCTTTTTAAAAGTTAATTAATATTTTATTATTTAATTTAAGTGATACATGTGGCATTATATGGGCCGTTGGATAAAAATAGATGGTTATGATTAAAAATTGGAGATTCTCCAATTCTCCCAATAATGAGAGGGTATCCTCATTGGTCTGCCATAGTTGGTAAGCTTCAATCAATAACATATTTTAAAAAGTCCAAAATATAGAGTATATAGTTGTCTGCCAACTGCCAGTCTGGGAGGAAAGTCACATTTGTCATATCCCATAACTTAGAGCAGTAACTGTTGTAGGATAGAACCATCAAGGGTGGTGGTTCAATGACCCAAGAAAATTTTTAAATGGTTAGGGTATGTACTAGAAAGTGAGTTCGATAAATTCTTAATTATTTATTTATGTTATTTTTAAAAATCAAAATACTTAAAAAATGATACATATTGAAAATATGGCGTGTTAATTGAGGTGATTAAAGAGAATATTTCTTTTATATATATATATATATATATATATATATATATATTCACTTTTATACATACGTTTCTTATTCATTAAATTAAAAGATAATTTTTGATATAAATTTCTTTTACAACATAGAGAGCAAAACTTTGATAAAAATATACTTCATTTTCAATTATAACATACCAGATTTTTAATATATAACTTTTTTTTAAGCGTTTCAATGCTTAAAAATGACAAAATTGCATAATTTGAAAAAAAAAAATTGTAGAAGATCTTGGTTCCTAATTGACTGGAGCAAAACAATCAAATTATTATTGGCCTTTAGTTAGCTTTTCTTAATAAAATTTAATTGATGTGAAGAAAGATAAAAATGTTTGGTATGAAAAATTTTTGTTTTGTAATAAAATTTCTAGTTAAATAATAATAAGAAATTAATGTGATAAATTTTTTTTTAAATATTAAAAATTAAATATTTGAAAAAATTCACTTTGTCCATTTGAAGTTTAAGGAGTTTTTCAATTCGAACCCCAATGTTTAAAAATTGGCAATGTATCCCTAATGTTTCAAAAATTTTCAATTTAGACCCCATGTTGCTAATTTCCGTCTAATTGGACGGAAATCATCCCACGTGCATCTCCCGTGGGATTTTGACACCCTCTATTCTAATTTTGCCCTCATTAAAACCTATAAAAATTACATAATCATCCTCATTAAAACCTATGAAATTGAGGGTAATTATGTAATTTCAAATAATCACCCCTAGCTACTTACTGAAATCGCAAATTTTTTTTTCTATTTTAAATTTAGTGCTTTTTAAATCGCAATGCCAAACACTTTACGTTTTGCAATATCTTTTAAAAACGCAAATTATTCTTTCGAAATCGCAAACGCACCCTTAAAATAGAAAAAAATTTGCGATTTCAATAAGCAGGCTATAGAGTGCTGATTTGAAAAAGTGCGAATTTAAACCAAATTCATGAATTCACATAACAAATATTTAATAAAAAAATATTTTTTAACATGTTTTACCAAACGACTTTGCGATTTTAAAAAGTAACGATTTCAAAAACGCTATTTTTAAAATCGCATTTATTGAAACCGCAATCCCAAACGGACCCTTATATATATATAATAAGGAATACCAAATCTTTTAAAAACATTTTGGTGAGGTAGAGTGAACCATTGCTACCTATTGAGGAGCGAATTTTGAGTAATTTTAGGTGACCTACTTGTATCATATTAAGAATGATGTAGCTATTAAAATCATCATTTATGTTCAAAATGTGATTTTAATAGTTACATCATTCTTAGTAAGATACAAGTAGGCCACCTAAAATTACTCGTGAATTCTAAGCTTTAGTTTACAAAACAAATTAAAATTCTTTTTAATTTTTACATTACATCAACCAATTTATTTTTTATTTCTCCTCCTAAAATTCTTTACAAAACCTACCACTTTTTCTGGCTACTTTTTTGAACTCTCAGCATATTTTACTTTTACATTTTTTTTTTTTTTTTTAACGCAGATCACTTCGTGTTATTGGAGGGCTAATTGGCTTGCTTCTTCCTTGTCCCTCCCTCTACCCACAACCTTTGTCTTCTGAACTTGGGTTTGCATTTCACAAAGCAATCGCACTAGACATTTCGCATTCTTCTGCATTTCACACTAGACATGCTTTCATGTCTGACGTGAAAGCGTTAAAAAAAAAAAGAGAGGAAAGGATAATGCCAATTGTTGATGAGAGAACCACCAAGAGTGTCAAACAATAATTATTTTTTTTTTTTTTGAAATACAAATAAGAGTAATTTAATATACATATTAGGACACATCCAAAAGCTTAAGATAATAGACTTGAGTCCACTTAGATATATTATATTATTTTAATTTATACTTTATCAATATGAGATACAAATTTCACAAGTTCATACATAATTAAATTGATTACTACTTTCTATTAAGTATGAAAATTGAATTGGGGTCTTGCTTGTTATTTTGGACAAAATTGTTTTCCAAAATTCACTCTAATAAGTGTTAAGTATCCTTTAATATGTTTAATTTTTTAAAAAAAACACAAGTATTTAAATTTTTAAGTTAGTAAAAAAAGAGTTAATTACTATTAAAAATGTTTTTTTAAAAAATGTGCACTCTAAAAAAATTACTTTTTCAAATCAAGGGATGCATTAAGTTACTTTAGAATTGTTTTAAATTTAAGATTCTCAAAATTCATCAGCGATCTATGTCATCTCATCTCTTTTTCCGTATTATACTCACTTTGTTTTTTCAATTGTATTTCACACTGTCTTCTGACATGAAAGTGTTAAAAAAAACACATGAAAAGATAAAATTTGTTATTTGTTAATTATTATTAAAATTAATTAATTAATTTATGATTGAATTTATTGTTAATCTGTCAAAGTCAATGGTGTACGTTTCCTTCCACTGCTTGCAATATTTCACACCAGACCAGCTTTTACGTCTGATGATGAGAAAAGCGTAAAAAGGGCGTGCCTCACTTCGTAGAATTCTGCCCGAAGAAGACAAAATCAATAATGGCGTTAATTTCCCACTCATTCACGGATATGTAAGAATGATGGAAGCCACTGTTTTAATGGGTATTAATTAAGTGTTTTTTTTTGTTTTTTTTTAAATCACAATGTTAAACGTTTTATATTTTAAAATATCTTTTAAAAATATAAATTATTTTTTTGAAATCGCATTTTTAAATGCACTTTAAAATAGAAAAAAAAATTGTGATTTTAATACACAGGTTAAGGAGTATTTATTTAAAAAAGAATGAATTTAAACCAAAATTATGAATTCACATAACAAATATTTAATAAAAAAATATTTTTTAACATGTTTTATCAAACGCCTTTGCAATTTTAAAAAATAATGATTTAAAAAACGCTATTTTTAAAATCGCACTTATTGAAACTACAATTTCAAACGAACCCTTATATATATATATGGAATACCAAATCTTTTAAAAACATTTTGGTGAGGCAGAGTGAACCATCGCCACCCACCCACTGAGCAGCGAATTCAGAGTAATTCTAAATGATCTACTTGTATCTTATTAAGAATAATGTGACTTTTAATAATCACATCATTCTTAATAGAATACAAATAGGCCACTCAAAATTACTCTTAAATTCTAGGGTTCAGTTTACAAAATAAATTAAAATTCTTTTTAATTTTTATATCACATCAACTAATTTATTATTTATTCTCCTCCTAAAATTCTTTACAAAAGCTACCACTTTTTTCTGGCTACTTTTTTGAACTCTCAGCATATTTTACTTGCTCTTTTTTTATTTTTTATTTTTTAAAGCAGATGACTTCGTGTTATTGGAGGGCTTGGCTTGCTTCTTCCTTATCCCTCCCTCTACCCACAACCTTGTCCTCTGAACTTGGGTTTGCATTTCACAAAGCAATCACACTAGACATTTTGCATTTTTCTGCATTTCACACTAGAAATGCTTTCATGTCTGACGTGAAAGCGTTAAAAAAAAAAAAAAAAAAAGAAAAGGGAAAATTATTATTCGTACCTGAGTAAGGATACAATGCACGCGGCGTGCGTGGCACGCCCACGCACGCCAGTGCAAATTTTTTTTTTTTTTTTTTTTTTAAATAATAAAATAATAAAAAAAAAAAATTTTGTGCCTGGCGTGCATCACTGTTGATGCACGCCAGGCGTAACCTCAATCATTACTCTACCTACCTACATTGCTTGCATTTCACACCGGACCAGCTTTTGGTCGTTAAAAAAAAAAAAAAATTGTTACTATTCCTTTTAAAATTAATACAAATATTCTTATTTTTTTACGTTACATAAATTGCTTTTCATTATTATTTAAAACAAAAATTAGTACAATTTTTTTTTATAAATTTTTTCGTATAAAACATTTTTACTTTTTATTTTTTTTCAATCAATCAAATTTATTACGGTTACAGGCTACTTCATTTTTCAAGGCATTGGAAAGTGTGAAAAAGGAGAAGAAGGGCGTGCCCCACTTCGTGGAATTCTGACAAAGGGCGACAAAGCCGCGTAAAGAAAGAAAAGAAGAAGAAAAAGGGCGAGTGGCAGACGGTGGGGACGCGTGAAAGGACGAAGAAAAAGGGTGAGTGGGAGACGAAGAAAAAGGGTCAGGGTGGGAGACGGTGGGGGACGCGTGAAAGGGGAGACAGCTTGAGTGGTGGGGGCACTTACAAAGAAAGGAAAGAGAAATAAGTGGAAGTGGGGGACAATGGCGTGAAATGAGGAAGAAAAAGAAAGGAAAGAAGAAAGAGAATCGGGATAAATACATTTTTACCATAATATTTAAAAAGTGACAGAGCATTTAATATTGGCAAAAAAGTTTTGGTTTTTGAGGTTGCACTGCAACTAAACGTTTTGATCCATTTAAATTTTGGGCAAGCATCTACCTTTAGTCAATGTTCTCATTTACTTTATCATCACTTTTTCTTTTTTAATATTTTTTAAGCTTTTAAATTTTTTATCATTTATTTTTTATTACATTTTCTTTATAAGAATTCCCATACAAGTTAATTATGTGGCACTAAAAATCGGCTATTAAATTAGCACTTGAAAAACAAAAATTAAAAGTTAATTTTTTATGGCCACATCATTTTAGTTATATAATAGTGGTATAATAGTCTACTAAATAATATTACTTTAAAAAAATATTTTTCGACTTTTTTTTTATTTTAAAAAAGCAATACACACGTTAACTACTCACACAATAGTTATTCCACCATCAATCAACTAGAATTCTAGCAAAGCAATGCATTTATAAAGACTAGGGTCCTAAGAACAAGAAAGACTTATTAGGAGGTCAAAAAATATTAAGAAATACCTACTGATCAGTTGATAATTACAATTTTCAGATTAATGCTCTATTTGGGTTATTTTAACTAGCCATGTTTACAAAAACATCAAACATTTACTTATCTAAATTCTTTCTCTATTTTATTAAAATAATTTTTTTATTCATTTGGAGAGGGGGAGAAAAAATGAATAAAGAAAAATAGGAAGAGACAAAGTAATTGAAAACTTATCCATAGAGTTGGGAAAACAATGTAAATGAAATGCAAAATATATTTGATTTAGAAAATGAGATCAAACTGTTTTTAAAAGATTTGGGTTATCCATTATATATACATAGAAATCGGGAATACATAAGTTATTAAGGTAGATTCTTATGCATAAGCTTGGTGACTGCACTAGAGGAGTTATTTTATGGTCATTGGTCGAGATTAAATTATATATATAAGGATAACCAAATCTTTTCAAGACATTTTGGTGAGGCAGAGTGAACCATCGTCACCCACTGAGCAGCGAATTCGTAAGGCTCAGTTTGGCAAACCTTTCTTTGCGGGTTTATTTCCTTTCCACCCTTCCTCTAGTCTTGTATCTTTCTCCTCTACCCACAACCAATTCTTTCAACACATTTTGTCCATAGCTTTCTCCCTTCCTCTCGATCCCTCCCCTCGCCGACCCCAAATAAACGTTTCTGAGATTTGTGGGTTGAAAGATAAGCATAAATGGCGGACAGTGCTGTTACTTTCCTCCTACAGTACTTGCCCCGGCTGCTTGCAGAAGAAGCAAATCTCCTTCGTGGAGTGAAGGGTGAAGTCGATTCAATTCATTTGGAGCTCAATCTGATTAATATCTTCCTCCAGAACTCCTCCGAAGGGAAAAGGAAGGAGCATGGAATAGTGAAGGAGGTAGTTAGGCAAATCAGGGATGCTGCTTACGAGGCTGAGGATGTTATCGACACGTTCATCCTTAACGCCGCAGAGCAGAGGATGAGAAACAGGATTTGGAAGCTGTTGCACTGCTTTAACGACATCAAAACGTTTCATGATGTTGCGAACAAGATACAAGGTATCAACAAACAAATCAATCAAATCTTCGACAATTTCAACAAGTATGGCATTGACCGTGCTGAAGCGAGTGGAGATGCGGCGGCAGAGGACCAGCTACGCAGACGTAGGCGAGAAGCGGAGGAAGAGCTACGCAGACGTAGGCGAGACGTGGAGGACAATGACGTGGTTGGCTTTGATGGCGGCTCTGACAAATTGGTGAGACAGCTTATTGAAGGGAGTTCAAAGCTTGATGTCTTTTCAATCATCGGCATGGGTGGGCTGGGCAAAACCACTCTTGCCAAGAAAATCTACAATAATGACCATATCAAGAGACACTTTTCTTACCGTGCGTGGGTGAATGTATCTCAAGATTTCAACCCCATTGAGTTACTACTTGAAATCTTGCAGTCCCAAATGTCAAAACCTGATAGAGATGAGTTGACAAAAACACTCAAAGATATGAGCAAAGATGACTTGAAAATGGAGTACCTAGTAAAGAAGCTTTTTGAATACTTGCAAGCTCAGAAGAGGCCATTCCTTATAGTCATGGACGACATTTGGGAAACTAAAGTCTGGGATGTGATAAGATCTGCATTCCCAGCTAACTTGAACGGAAGCAGAATATTAATCACTAGCCGAGTAAGAGAAGTGGCTTTACATGCAAGCCTTACTTCTCCCTACTTCCTTCCATTTCTTGATAAAGATGACAGCTGGAAACTTTTTCGTAAAAAAGTGTTCCGAGGAAAAGAATGTCCTTACGAGTTGGAAATCATGGGGAGACGAATCGCAGAAGGTTGCGGTGGCTTACCACTTGCAATTGTGGTATTAGGGGGTGTTTTAGCAAACCAAGAGAAGACATTGCGAATATGGTCGAATGTGATTGGTGATGTAAATTGGTACCTTAATACTGAGAAAACAAAAATATGCAAAGACATTTTGGCCTTAAGCTACACCCACCTATCCCGTCACTTGAAACCATGCTTTTTGTATTTTGGTGTATTTCCAGAAGACTTTGAGATCTCTGTGAGGTGATTGGTCCGATTGTGGATAGCTGAAGGATTCATACAGAACACCGGCAGAAGAAGAATGGAGGATGTTGCAGAAGACTACTTGGAAGAGCTTATTGATCTAAGCTTGATCCAAGTGGCTAGCAGGGAGGAGAATGGAAGAGTAGAGACATGCCGCATTCATGATCTTTTGCGAGATCTCTGCATATCCGAGAGTGCTGAAGAGAAGTTTCTTGGGGTTCTTACTGATGATAACCTTTTATCCGCAAACAAATCCCGCAGACTTTCCATCCAAGGTAACTCTTCTGATATGTATATTTCTTCAAACCCCTTTGACAGTGCATGCACCCGTTCTTTGTTTTGCTTTGACCGAGGGGAAACTGATGAGTTTAATGGAAAGCACACGAAATGGATCGAGGAAAACTTCAAGTTGCTTAAGGTGCTTGATCTAGAGGGTGTTGGCCTAACTAAACTGCCTAAGAATGTGGGGAAAATGTATCATTTAAGGTACTTGGGTTTAGGACGGACTGACTTATTGGGTACCCTGCCCCCCTCTGTTGGTAAGTTGCCGTACCTCGAGACATTGGATCTGAGTGGAACCGATCTGAGATCTCTACCCAATTCTATTTGGAAGATGAAACACCTTCGGCATCTGCATCTTAATTATAGGATACACATGCCTGTGGGGAAAGACAGTATTTGTCTTAATAGGCTCCAGACGTTATGCGGAATATTTGTGGACAAGAAGAGTCCAGTGAAGAACGGTTTGGATAGATCAATCAATCTCAGGAATCTGGATCTGAGATTTTGTTTAGACTCCATTGAAGAATTAAATGACTGGATTGCAAGTTTGGAAAGACTTGAATCTCTGATGTTAAGATCCGATGCTAGGGATGGTGGAATTTCAAAGCTCGAATTGAAGCCTCTGTCAAGCCTTGATAATCTCACTGACCTGTATTTGGTTGGAAACTTACCAGCGTTACAAAATGACTACTTTCCGCACAGTATTATAGTTCTTACTTTGATGAATTTAAGGCAGGAAAATGATCCCATGCCAATTCTTGGGAAGCTGCCAAATCTTTCTGTCCTTAGGCTATGGTCCGATTCCTACACTGGAAAGGAAATGGTGAGCCCGAGTGGAGGCTTCCCTAAGCTTCGCATACTGAAACTCGGGTGGCTAAAGGATTTGGAGACATGGACAGTGGAGGAAGGAGCAATGCCGGATCTCAATGAATTGGAAATCGTCAGCTGTCACAAGCTGAAGGAACTTCCAGACCAGTCGTCCAACCTGTGGGCTTCTAGGAAAATAGTTTTAATGGAAATGCCAAATGAATTCGTAGAGAATGTTAAAGCCAAACAGCCCAGCAGCTTAATCATCAAGGAGTTCCCGTGGGATTGAATGAGATTCACAGTCAGGAAAATGTGAAGCAGGTTTTTAATCCATTCCCTCATTAATTCACTAGCGATTGCCTGCATGCTTTTTTCAATTCCCCTTATCTTTTATCACAGAAAGTACCTGTGATTTTGATAAAAGATCAAATTAATCATTCTGTCCATTGATCATTAGTTGACTTAATAGAAGTCCATGTCGCTGACACGTGGACCAATTAAAATTCGACACATGGCATAAGTGGTCATGTCATTACTGATGACGTATCTACCTAATTAAAATTTTTATTTAAAAAAAAATTAAAAAAAAAAAAATTTCAAAAAAAAAAAAGAAAAAGAAAAAGAAAAAAAGGCCACTCCCTTGGCCATTTGGGGGTGGCTCTGGCCATGCAGGTGGCCTAGCCACCCACATTTGGCCGAATGGGGGTGGCTCTTGGAGCCAAGGGGGTGGCTGAAACCATCCCCAAACCACCATTAGGGGTGGTTTCGACCATCCCCTTGGCTCCAATGGGAGTGGCCGAAAGCACCCCAATTTTTTTTTTTAATATATATATATATAAATTCTTTTTTTTCTTAAATAAAAAAATTAATTAGGTGGCCACGTCATCACTGATGACGTGGCCACTTATGCAAAATGTCGAATTTTAATTAGACCATGTGTCAATGACGTGAACTTTCGTGAAGTAAACTAATGGTAAATGGACAGAATGATCAATTTGGTCTTTTATGAAAATCACAAATACCTTCTGTGATAAAAATCAAAAATCAAACCTTAACGGAGAAAAAATAAAGAAATAAAACTGTTTTTAGTATTTAACCCTTGTTAAAAATTTGAACTGTTATTTAAGTGTGGAGAGAGTATAATGGTTAACATTGTTGTATAAATAGCAACAATGGAGATAATTCCATGTGCAACCATTGTCTTCATCCATAGCAATGCCGTGCACCACAGTGCAGAAATAGACATGATGGAGATATTCCAATGCAATGTCATTCGTTATGTTTCATGGTCCATCCACACCAAAAGTTCCACTTTGTCGCCCCTAATGCCTTCATAAGTTAAAAAAATAAAACATTATTTGTCGACGCTAATAATGTTTTTTTATTGAAAAAAAAAAAAAAAAAACAATTTCCCTGAATGAATATGTGAAAGAAAATAAAATATAATTCAAATTGGCTTTATAATTTCAAACAATGTATTCATTTCAATATATAAAGAATACAAGTTATATGATAATCACAAAGTTACAACAAGATAATAAACTTAACTATACAAAAGTTAAAAAGAATTCTAACTCTGCCTATCTACACTTGACTCCATAACCTTAGAAAATAAATTATGCTTCATGTTATGATAAATTAGAAATTCTACAAGACATCTGCTGAAATAAAATTTCATTTTTGTAATCTCCATCCTCAGCAAGTGATGTAGCTACCCCTGATGTGGTAAATATAGAAGCTCCATTAGAGGGAAACAAACAGGTACAAAAACAAAATACCATCGATAAAAAAAAAAAAAATAAAAATAAAAAATAATCATCTTATAAACCTGCGTACAAAGAACTGGGCCAAGAACTTTCTCCTGTAGAAACCAAGACAAAGGGAGCTGCACCCAAGATGAGAAAAATTAAAAACAAGACCTAGAAATCCAAGTTATCATAAAGAATACAAGCATCAACCTGCTATAAGGACCCAATGACAATGACTTGTGACCAAACCAATAATCTGCATCATATCTAATTCAAATTCCACCAAAACAAGTCAAAGCAGAAAGAATTACAAGACATCCATGCTATGTCATGTTGGAAAATTTCTGAATCATTAGAAATGAAGGCTTCTTTATAAGATTTGATACCTCTTTAGTCCTCAACTCTCCACGCCTCAAACAACAGAAAAGTTGTATCAAAATATTCCCACTCCCTCCAAAGCAACCCACATTTCTCACCAAATATAAGAAGCTATTAAAAACTACTAATCTTAGATGCAGAAGCAAAAGCCAAGATCTGTACATTGAAGAAAATGACAAACTCATATTCTTCATGTAAAATATCGAAATCAACCAAAATCTCACTCCCAAAATGATATATGCATAATACTAAGCCATTAAATTCCCAAATTTCTCACCCAAAAAAGGAAATAAAAAAAATCAAGAAGCCCCCAAAGACAAAAAAAAAAAAAATTTTGGTAACATTGACCAACCATCACAACAAATTCTATACCCCCAAAATGTAAGAAACAAACGTAATTTATCTAAAACAGTAGCATTACCAGAACCAGATTCAGAGTAAACCCAAAACTCGACTTGAATTGTCAATTTGGACCAATAAATCCAGGAACTGGATGATACCCACCAAAAAGCAACTAACTAAACCACCAAATACAACAAAATTTTCAGTTCTTTTTCTTGTTTCCTAACAAATCCCTCTCCAAAACATTATCAAACACCCTACAGAAAGTAAACATCTAACATTTGCAACAACTTGCTGAACTTTACAGATATTAAAAAAAAAAACAAAAAAACAAAACGACAAACAAACCTCTCAAGGTACTATTACGGAAACATGCTAAGGCAAAGAAAGCCCTGAATTCGGGTCAGGGAGAGAAAAACCCATTTTGGTAATTTTTAGTAATGTAAGAACTAAGATGGAAGGAAATGGCATCTAAAAAATGATATGCTCTTGTTGCCTTCAGCAATTAATTGCAAGAATCACATTACATTCAAAACTCTCCCAGCTTTATTCAGTTCTAATTCCCCTCCCCACTAAGGCCAATGGCTCACCAACCAAATCAAAACATATATGTAACGAATTTAACACATACAAAAAAGCCTCTCCACCGTATTTGGTCACCGGAAAACTTAGGGACCCAAACGATTATGAGGTTTTCCGGGGTCGGGCCCGTGACCCACCTGCCTAGGCGCTGCTCTGCCGCCCCAACCGAATAAAGAGAGGAGGGGTAATTGAGGAAAAGCCAAAAAAAAACTCACCTTGCACATTTCGTGAGCTCATCCCTCGTTCATCTTCTTCCATCACTGCACGGCCCATTCCGAAAATCAACCCACAATCAGCTACCCAAATCAAACAAGCAAGAAGAAAGTAATAGAGAGAGAGAGAGAGAGACAGACCGAGAGAGAGATTGGCAAATTAAGTGAGAAAAGTGAGAAAAAAAAATTGCTATATATATTATTTATTTTTTAATTTTTAGATATATATTATTTATTTTCAATTGAACTCGATGGATTTTTTAATTTTTTAATTTTTTATTCTAGCCCATTAAAAAACCATATAGGCCTATCAATTTTTTTTTAACCTTTAAAAAATTAATTTTTTTTTTTTATATTCTTAGTAAATTTTTCTCTTTTTATTTTGTTTAATATATTCTTCCCTTATTTATTTTCAATCGAACTCTATGAATTTTGTATTATCCTTATGCACTAGTCCGACTGATCGAACGATCGATTAGACTAATGTACTAGGATCGATTGGACGTTCAGTCATGCACAATGATCGATAATGAAAAATTTATAGAGTTCGATTGATAATTTAATCGTATTACTATTGTTCGAATTAGTGCACTATGATCAATTAGTCAGTGACTTGGGTAATTATATTATTGAGAATACGAGAAGGATTAAGTTTGAGTAAGGGTTCATATGGAAGTGTGATTTCAATAAGTGCGATTTTAAAAATTACATTTTTAAAAATTGCGTTTTTGAAATCGCTACTTATTAGAATCGCATAGGTGTTTGGTAAATTCGCACTTTTTCAAATAAGCACTCTTTAGTCAGCTTATAAAAATCGCAGATTTTTCCATGATTTTAAAATTTGAGTTTTTAAAATTGCAATCTCAAACACTCCAAAATTGCGATTTAGTTTAAAAACACAAATTATTTCTTTAAAAACGCACTCCCAAACGGACACTAAGTGGAGATGAAAGGTACTCAACATTCCTGAACTTACATGGTCTTACTTGGATGAATTATCAAAATCAATGATCTTGATCCATATCGATTGCACTAATGCACTAGGATAACACTTAAATTTAAATATTTTGATCGATCCTTCGATTAAGGCTGTTAAGTGAGCGAAGTGTCTCGCGAGCAAGCTCGGACTCGGCTCGTGCTCGACTCGAATATTAAATGAAGCACTTCATCAACACAAATCCTGGCTCGAATATTAAACGAAGCAAGCTCGGCTCGACTCGGCTAAGCTCGTGAACAGCTCGTATAAGCTCGTGTGTATATATATATATATATATATATATATATATATATATATATATATATATATATATATATAAAAACTAAGTAATACATAATTAATTATAAATCTCATAATTATTAAAACCTTAAAATTGCATTTATATTTAAGCGCTAGAGAATGAAAAATTATAGACCCTTCGTGATCAAAGAGAGAGAGAGCAATCATTAAAAAGACTTCGATTCAATTAGAGCAGACCCAAACACTATCACTACATGTCTGGTGAACGAGAGTGAGAGAGTGGGAAATGAGAGTTCAGGTGGAAGATCCGTTGTGACTGGTGAGGGGGATTGAGAGAGAGATGTTAAAAAAAAAAAATTATAGGGGGCGTTGTCCCAATGCAGTCTGAATGCAACTTGTTAACTTGTCCCACATTGTTAAGAAAACATCAATCTCCAAGTTTGCTTATCTATAAAAGGATGCATATCCTCTCTCTTTGAAACCAAATGCCTTGCTGTATTGACACAGGCTCCATACTCGACTAGCCAGGCTAAGCAAATACTCATATGCAAACTAATTTCTTAAGCCGTCTAAGAGTACTTGAAGTTAACATTTTTTTTTAAAATAAGAACATTAAATATAAGAGCCAGCTCGCGAGCTGGCTCGGCTCGACTTATTATTACCTCGAGCTCGATTTTTTTGGCTCGCCTTTAAGCTCGACTCGAGCTCGAGCTCGAGTAAAATTTAAACGAGCTAAGCCTGAACAAGGGAAGCTCGCTCAAGCTCGGCTCGTTTACACCCCTTTATTCCTATCATGACTTACTATACTATAAGTATTACGATCGATTGGATGATTCATCAAACCTATGATCGATTGGACGATTGATCGAACCTTCAATCATTTCAAGTTCGATCGATAATTCAATCTTATCACAATCGATTGGACTAATGCACTATGATCGATCGAACGTATTGTGGCTGTTAAGTGAGCGAAGCGTCTTGCGAGCAAGCTCGGGCTCGGCTCACATAAGCTTGGCTCGTGCTCGACTCGAATATTAAATGAAGCACTTTATGAGCACAAATTCTGGCTCAAATATTAAATGAAGCAAGCTCGGCTCGACTCAGCTAAGCTCGTGAACAGCTCGAGTGTGTATATATATATATATATATATATATAAACTAAGTAATAGATAATTAATTATAAATCTCATAATTATTAAAACCTTAAAATTGCATTTATATTTAAGCGTTAGAGAATGAAAAATTCTAGACCCTTCGCGATGAAAGAGAGAGAGAGAGCAATCATTAAAAAAACCTCGATTCAATTAGAGAAGATCCAAACGAAAGGAAGAAGAATCAAGCAGAAACTATTGAGGGAGATTGCGAAAGGCATAAACTATCGATGAATCAAATAGACCCAAACACTATCACTACATATTTGGTGAATGAGAGTGAGAGAGTGAGAAATGAGAGTTCAGGTGGAAAATCCGTTGTGACTGGTGAGGGGGATTGAGAGAGAGACGTTTAAAAAATATTTTTTTGTAGGGGGCGTTGTCCCAATGCAGTCTGAATGCAACCTGTTAACTTGTCCCACATTGTTAAGAAAACATCAATCTCCAAGTTTGCTTATCTATAAAAGGATGCATATCCTCTCTCTTTGAAACCAAATGTCTTGCTGTATTAACTCAGGCTCCATACTCGACTAGCCAGGCTAAATAAATACTCATATACAAACTAACTTTTTAAGCCATTTAAGAGTACTTGAAGTTAAATTTTTTTTTTAAAACATAAACATTAAATATAAGAGCCAGCTCGCGAGCTGGCTCGGCTCGACTTATATTTAGCTCGAGCTCGATTTTTTTGGCTCGCCCTTGAGCTCGACTCGAGCTCGAGCTCGAGTAAAATTTAAACGAGCCAAGCTTGAACAAGGGAAACTCGCTCAAGCTCGGCTCGTTTACACCCCTAAACGTACATTCATATCAAGTTTGATTGATCATTTGATCGTATAATGATCAATCAGACTAATGCACTGCAATTGATCAAATGTTCGATCGAACCTTCAATTGTATTAAGTTTGATCGTATCACGATCGATCAATATTCCTAAGAGGATATTGCTCTTCAATTGTATCATGATCAATATAACTAATGCAATAAGATAATATAAAATGCTTAGCGTTCAATTGAATGTTTAATTGAACCTTTAATTGTATCCAATTTGAACGATCAATTGATCTTATCTCCATCAATCGAACTAATTCACTAGGATCGATCAGATGTTCGATCGAACCTTCAATTTTTTCAAGTTTGATTGATCATTTGATTATATCACAATCAATCGAACCATTGATCGTGGTATGTGGATGCTGATGACTAATGTATATATATATATATATATATATATATATATATATATATATATATATATATATATCGTAGAGGATTGTGTCCACACCCAAAAGTGGACGCTATTGCTCTTCGATTTCCAATTTTTTATTTTTTTATTATGGTAGAGGACCATCAGCGCCCACTTAAAATGGACAATGATGACCTACTATCAACGTCCATTTTTGTATGGACGCTTTTGCTCTTCAATTTTCAATTTTTATTATGGTGGAGGACCATTAGCGTCCACTTTCGTCCACTCAAAGTGGACGTTGATAACCTACTATCAACGTCCACATCAAAAGTGGACGCTGATGAGAGGTCATCAACATCCACTTTTGAGTGGACACTATTGCTCTTTGATTTCCAATTTTTTATTTATTTTTATTATGGTAGATGACTATTAGCATCAACTCAAAGTGGATGTTGATAACCTACTATTAGTGTCCACATCGAAAGTTGACGCTAATGAGAGGTAATCATCGTCCACGTTTGAGTGGACGCTATTGCCCTTTGATTTGCAATTTTTATTTTTATTTTTTATTATAGTGGAGGACCATTAGCATCTACTCAAAGTGGACGCTGATGACCTACTATTAGTGTCAACAACAAAGTGGACGCGAATAATGATTTTGTCGCCACTAAATATTTTCCCACCTCAAGCCGCAAGTGACATACTTTCCCGTCAGGCTATTAGCGTCGACTCTAAAGTGGACATTAATACTAAGCAGTAGGGTTGCAGTGGACGTTGATAAGTGCTTATTAGCATCCACTTTGGTCGTTGCTAAATGTCATATTTCTTGTAGTGATAGATAAAAAGTGCGATTTCAAGTTATCTTTGGGCCTGTTTGGCCTACCGTAGAATGTGTCAAATGCAGGATCTCCCATTGTACGGATTTCTTGAGAGCCGAAGTCTTTAAACATCTTGTCTAATTTACTGCTGAGACTTAAGGGGAGGAAGAAACTACTCATTGCATGTGTAAGAATGATGGGAGCCACTGTTTTGATGAGCACTAATTTTTGCTGATTGAGAAAGAGTTTTTGCTTTCCACCCTTCAATGTCCAATCTTTCCTTGGACTTTATCAAGACTTTTTGGAAAAGCCGCATTCTTCTGCTTACCCAAAAGGATGGGTAGGCCTAGATACTTGGATTTTGAGGGGTTGTTGTTGAAGGTAAACGACATGTTTTAATTCATCTTCTCAAAACCCAGTTCTGAATGAGAAATATTTTTTGTTCATACGATCTTGCTTGAAAAAGTGATTTCATTAATCTAATTTAAATTAGAGGCATATAATTCCAACTATTTGGATTTCTATAGCTGAAAGAGTAATGAATAGTCAATACATTTATTTCTAATCCATATAGAACCGTCTCTACATGATCAGTGAAAAAGAAAACATGCAGTAATTAATTAGAAAAGGAGATGTAAAATGGTCTTTACAACACTAGTAAACCTGGAAAGCATTGTGTTGGTTTCAACCAACTGTGGTACACCAAAGCTAGTGCAATATTTTATGTCATCAGGAAGAAGATCCACAGTTTGGTATGCCTTGTCATACTTCCCCTCCTCAAAATATTAGAGCCCCTCCCCTTTAATTCGATCTGCGGTGAAGTTATAACCATCGAAACATGTTCTCTTCGACCAATCCCCATAGTCGGATGAATTTTGCATCAACTTATAGGCAACTCCTGCAGCCGCTTTTGCTTTGGTTGCACTGAATTCCAAGGCAATCCTTGAAAGGCCCTCAACATCTGCACTCGAACTCCGAGGATCCGACCCCAAAGACGAGGTGCAAACGTCGGGAAACTCCGTGCCGCCGCAAGTTTTCGTTATCAGGGGCTCGCCTTTCTAATTGGCGGCTGTTGAGATCACAGCAATTGAGAGCACAGGGAGAGGGAGAGAAACTGCAAGGAGTTTTATGCCCATCTTTCCTGCACAATGGATGAGCTTATTGCAAGCACGTTTGTTGGCCCATCTTTTTATACTATGATCAATAATATGAACTAATTTCGGAAGCTTGGTTTGACTAAATTTGTCGTCAGTTTTTTTGCTCCGCATTCTATGCTATGACTCGTGACGACTTTCCTCACCCGGTTTTCTACAACTTATTTGGAATTTGATGGTTGAAATTAATTTTGTCATATTAGCAGTTATAACTGACTGTCTTTTTTATAAACTGATGATAAAAAGCTCTCTACAGATGGGCAGCAACATCATCTTTCTGGAGGTTATGCTGGTTGCGGTAGGGGGGGTTTACTGTTTTATAGAAAATCGACAATGGTACTTCTATGAATATTGTAGTGAATCTTGCTTAGGATCTAATTAGCGTCAAAGTAGTAGCAACAGCCTTATTAGCGTCGACAATGGTACTTTTAGTGGTGATAAATGTCGCCGTTAATGATAAATTTTTTTTTTTTTTTGTAGTGATTTTTGTTAATGTGCCATCTCTGACATTTTTGTTAAACAATGCACTAGTGTGTATTTAATTTGTATAAATAGTAACGGTGGAAATGTCGATTTTGCTTATCACTAAATCGGTGTATAAATAGGCATGATGGAGATAATCCATGTGCTATATACAAAGAATGCCGTGCACCAGGAGTGTATAGAAAATAGCCAAGATGGAGATAATTACATCTGCAACCAGTGTCTTCATCTAGCAATGCCGTGCACCACTGTGCAGAAAAAGAATAAGATAAAGCTGAGTTTTGTTTGTCCATTTTCAGTTGATGTTACTTAGCGCTACTGGATTTATTGCCTTAGACATGTTTACCAGATTCGACACGCTCTTGGACTAGATCGAAAGGGCTCGAGAGTCGAGACAAACAAAACTTTTGGACTACTTTTTAAGGGCAGGGACCAAACTAAAAGATTTTGGCCGAAAGATGAAATTTAAAAAGCATTTGATATTTTAGACCAAGTAGTAGTTAGCATGATATCAGAGCCAAAAGTTTTGAGTATGAATCCTATTTCTATCAATTCACTTCATTTAAATTAAAATTTTACATGTTGGAAAGTTTGAACGAGCCTACACATGTGGGAGTATTAAAGTATTAATTAAATAAATAATTAAATTTACATATTCTTATTAACTTAAACTTTTATAAAAAAAATGTTGATTTAACAGCAGTCACGTACAAAGTTTGCGACGGAAAATTATTACAATTATAAATGTGTTTGTTTAATGTTATTGACTAAGATAAATTAGTTCATCTTCAAATTAACAGCTTAATTAATATCCAAGAAGCATGATATATCACCATTACACTCATTCATCTTTTTCTTGGTACTCTTTCCACCGGTTTTTATGGTATGTTCTATGTCTTACTTAGGGTGCGTTTGACATTGTGATTTCAAAGACAAAAACTGTGATTTTAAACTAAATCGCAGAAAATTGATAGTTTGGGATTACGTTTTTAAAAAATTACAATTTGAAAATACAAAAAATATGCGTTTTTAAATTGCAGATAATGAGGTGCTTTTTTTGAAAACTCACAATTTTAAAGGCCAAATCGTGATTTTGCCAAACGCTTAATTGCGATTTTAAAAATCACGTTTTCAATTCGCACATTTTAAATTCACAATTTTTAAATCGCATTTTTTGAAATCGCAATCTCAAACAGACCCTTATGGTGCGTTTGACATTGTGATATCATAGATAAAAAATGTGAATCACATAAAAGGAATTGTTTGAAATTATGTTTTTAAAAAATTGCAAGAGATAAGGAGGTGCTTTGAAAACGGACAATTTTAAAGGCCAAAGCGTTTTCAAAAATCATGTTTTCAAATCACACATTTTAAAATTACTATTTTTAAATTGCACTTTTTAAAAATCATAAACCCAAATAGACCCTAATTTACCATGCCATGATCTTTGTTTGATGTCCTTATTTAATTAATTGGACCCAAAAAGTATGTTATAGCAATTTCACAAGATTTTTTCTTTTTTAATTTGCAATTTCACAACTCACAAGATTGATTAGTCTATGATGTTCAATAACTTTTTGCAGTGATCTGATTTATTTATTTATTTTATGGATAGCTAGATATAGCATTGAAATTCTGGAAATGGATCCAATTAAACTTAGTAACTACTGACACTGAATGTGGGTGGAAAGCTTTGGAAGAGTTGGCCAAAAAACCTTTTGCAATTGGCAGTGAAAGTCAGCTATCATTTTGGAAAAGATGCTTAAATTCCTGTTAGTTTGCCTACAACCAAACTTAAACTATATATAGAAAATTCTCGTAAGTTATTTTCGGTTTGATATGTCTAAATCTATTGTAATACTTGTAACTGTTTCTTTTATACACACACAAGAACATGGGGTAGTTTTTTTTATTTTTTATTTTTATTTAATGGCAAAAGCTAGCATTCCTTTTTTACTCAACTCAAAAGATATATATAAGAGATTTGAATTGCCTAGGTTATGCAAAGACAAAACATATCCTAGGTAGTCAATAATTAATTAGGACATAAGTAGGATTGTAAGTGAATAGAGCCACTCACAAATAGGCTCGAACTCGGTTTAAAATAGCTGGCTCAAGAGAGATTCATTTATTAAAAAAAAAAACAGAATCTGATGACAAATTTCGGCTCATTTTTTTAAACTCAGCACGACTCGTACAGAATTACAGCAGTTTTCCTCCCCGCCTGGTTTTTCAAGGATGCAAGATTTTCTACAACTTATTTATCCAGTCAATCAGGATTCATCCCCCGTCAAATATACAAACCCGGAATGGCACTAGTTCTATCTAGACAGCAAAATCAGGGGAAAAGTACTTAGGATGCTAAAGAAGGAAAATGAAGTGAAAAATTAATTAGATTTATGCTTCGTTTGTTTCGGCGTAAAATGATTTCTAGAAAATGTGTGTTTTTTTTTTTTTTTTTTTTTTTTTTTTTTTTTTATATTTTCGAGTGTTTGGTATGACCTAAAATAATAGTCAACGGAAAATATTTTTTGTTTGACCAAAAATTTTTCTTTAATTTTTTGGGAAATCGCTTTCATTTTTAAAAACCGTAAAGAATTTTTCAAGTTTAAACATTTCATTCTCAAATCAACAAACTCAAGTAGCACGTCACCAGGACATGCCCAGAAGCCCGAAAGAACCCCACCAGAACTCGACCAAGACTCAGCCGGGACCTTGCCGAGATAGAAGGCCATAGTGAACAACAAAATAACAAAGAGGTAGGCAAGGAAAACACAAGCATATATAATTCTTTTGGATGACAATATATGATGAATGTGCAGCTGATGAGGCCTTTCACAGCCTTTGCATAGTCCAATCACGGGATGCACCTGCACACAATATGAAACCGTATAAGCCAATCTTAGATGATGGAAATACATGTACCACTACAACAACTATCCTAGCACGAATGCACGATGCCTATAAAATGAACAAACAAAGAAAAGAATGATACTGAAAGAAACTGATTGCATGGAAAAGGTGTTAAAAGTAGACACCAGGTCAGCCTGGTAAGAGATGGTTTTAAAATACACATAATTAATTTGTTGTAACGTTTTAGGTGTATGTTAATTTTTAGGGTTAAATACTTTTTTGCACTTGTAGTTTAACAACTTTATTTTTTATCCTCTCGGTTTCATTTTGTATCACAAATAGTATATTGATAATGGCTAAAAACAGAGATGGTACCTCCGTATAATTTCCGTACAAAAATTTACAGAAATTCACTCCAACACTTTTAAAAAAGCAACACGTGTTCATATACTAATTAAAAATAATAAAAATAAAAAAATAAAAATTTTAAAACTAAAATTATTAAAACATTAAAAAAACAAAAGAAAAAAAGGAAAAGGGGTGGCTAGAGCCGTGTTAAAAAGAAATCCTATTGTGGAATAATATGGAGAATGTTACATTCCTTTCAGGATTAGAAGTCCATTAAAGATCATGCATGTCTTTAGAGTCTTCTGTCGAGTACTGTTTTTGTAAGTCTGAAGTATTTTAGTTTAGTAGAATTAGTAATTGTCCAATAAATGTCATCTTGTGATATGTTTCAGTGTGCTTACAAGTCTTGAGACTTTGATTATATGTTGTCTTAAAAGATCAATATTGATTTAGTAGCAAGAAATTAGCAGCTATACAATTGATGTAAGCCCACTTATAACGAATAGGGCCCGTACGTTAATATTGTTTCCAAACACCATGGAACAAGCATTATGTTTGCCTCAATTAGTGGACTTAGTTCTAGGTCTTGGATCTTTGCAATAATATTGAAGCGACAGAGGAAAAGTCATTGAATCGAATTGTTAAATTACCACTTGTTTTAAAAGTTTAAGCTGATTGGAAGAGGTAAATTTAATTATTTAATAATATTTTAATACTCCTCTCACATGTGGGCTCAAACTCTCTTTTAATAGGTGATGCCCAATACATGAAATATTTAATTGAAATGGGGTTAGATGATTGAGTCAAGGTTCAAACCCATGAACTTGGCTCTGATACCATGTTAAAAATTTAATTCAAATATTTTACATAGTAATGCTAAAAATTATATTTTTATCTCAAAATGTTGATGTGACACCTCAAATAAACTATTAGCTTAGTCATGGTTTATATATATATATATTGAGTGAAACTATGCATCAACATTTTGGGAACAAAATATATTTTGAGTATACTACTATATAGTGTGGTTGGCTACAATCAGGGATGAAATCAGTATTTCTCATCTATTCGCTACAAAAAAAAAAAATAAAAAATCCACATTTGGTGACGTGTGAACAATGGGGTATTTTTTACAACGTACCCTAAATGGTGATGTTTTCTAAGTAAAATGACACCTCTATAAGGGGTGTCATTTGAACAATGAACAACACTCCTAGTTGTGCAAACCTCTCTTATTGAACCTGTTTTATGAGATGAGTTAGGCCTATGAATTTCTTCATGGTATCAGAGTCAAAGGTCCTAAGATCGAACCTTGACTCCGTCATTTCATCTTCTGTTTCAATTAAATATTACACGAGTTGGGTCTCACTTTATTAAAATGGAGTTTGAGCCCATACGTGAGGAGGAGTATTAAAGTAATGATTAAATGATTAAATGATTAAATTTACTTCTTTCTACCAGCTTAAGCTTTTAGGATAACTGATAGTTTAACAACGGAAAGGTCCCTACAAGCTAGCATCAAAACTCCCTAATAAGGGCTAGAATTCTAATAGTAAGTATATCTTCTGTATAATAATACTTGTTGCGGTCATGCCGTTTCCATTTTTCTCTTTCTCATTATCATAATAATAAATGTCCCACTCCTTACTAAATACTATATATATATATATATATATATATATATATATATATATATATATTATCCGATTGATTATGTTTTCATTTATTTATTTTCTATCTCATTTTATTAATTTCCAAAGAAACAAGAAAAGAAAAAAAAAAAATGGAAGAAGGTGGTATCAACAGGCCTCATAAGAGAAGACAAAAGGAAAAGGTGATCACACTAGCAAGGAGTGAGACATTTCCATCAACGAGACAATATCCTCAAAGGGTTTCTTCTGGACAAGCTATCACTCAACATAATCCCTCTTCCTTTCCATCATCATCTCAAACACAGTTGGATGATCAGGAAGCATCGAACGTCGAATCTGATAGCTTAACAAATCACAGACAAGCAGGGGATGCTAGCCTTGAGGATCAATGGCGGCTTTTCATTAAAATTCATCCATCTTTAATCTCTTTTCTATAAGATTTGGCTAATCGGGACACGGCTACTTTATTATCAGCACCAAACTGTGATAAAATAATCCAACAAAGTAGCTCATATGCAAACACATTAGAAGAAGCACCGGAACTGATAGTGTCAGAGGAGCCAAGCTCAAGTGATGATTTTGAAAATGAACGTAATAGGAGTACTAAGTGCTCCATCTCTCTTTCTATCTTATCATATATATTGATTAAATGACTAAATTTACCTATTTTTATAAGTTTAAGTTTTTAGGACAAGTAGTATATTAATATGGTGTCAGAGCCAGAGATCTTAGTTTGAACCTTGTCTCCATCAATTCATCCCATTTCAATTAAAATTTCACATGCTAGAAAGTTTGAGTGATCCTACACGTAGGAGAGTATTAAAGTTTTGGTTAAATGATTAAACTTACTTATTCCTATGAACTTAAACTTTTATAAAAAAAGTGGTTATTTCTGTCGCATACTATGTTTTCGAATCCATGTATCTTGCTTTTGTAATCTGTTCTGTTGTTGCAATGAAGTTGTTCTTACCAAAAAAAAGAAAGAAAAGAAAACAACAATTATAAATACCCATGCACACACACAAAGGACAGCACTTCAAAGTGCAGCTGCTGCAAAACGCACTTCTTTTGTAGAAAAACTGTTGACATTGATGAATCCAGATGACTTGGAACTGAGAATTGCTAAGGAGCTGGTGAAAAAGAACAATGAACTGCCGTTGATCCATGACGGCCATGAAATTACACCACTCTACTCTGCAGCTTATCAGGGAGATAGAAACATGGTCGTAAGGCTGGCAAAATAGGTACCTGACAGGTACCCATTTATTCTATACATATTTTTTATAATAAGATTTTAGATAATTCATGCATCTAATCTAAAATCTTATTATAAAAAAAGCATGCGTAGAATAAACAGGTATATGTCAGGTACCTATTTTGCCAGCCCTACATGGTCGATTATTTGCTCTCCGTCACTTCTTTTCCATGGTTGACTACTTATCAACGCATTCTTCTTGTACTGTTTCTGCTGGTTTTTACTGTATGACCTATGCCTTACTTCATAGATAAAAAGTGTAATTTTAAACCAAACTACAGAAAATAGATTGTTTGGAATTACGTTTTAAAAAAAATTGCCAGAGGTAGGGAGATGTTTTTTTGAAAATGCACAATTTTAAAAGTTAATGTTTTAAAAAATTAAATAGGGGAAACTTCACTTACCCTCCTTTGAATTTAATTTCATCACTTTTGCAATGTCCTCCCTAAAATTTAATTTCTTTCACTTCAGTGTATGAAACTTCTAATTTTTTTCAATGTTCCCCTCCATCAGGATTTTCTCTTAAATCCAACAAAATTCCCAAAACACCCCCCTTTTTTTAGAAAAAATATTTAATTTTTTTTGCAAAGATTGAGGCATGAGTATTTTTGTAAATACGGTTGCATTCATACCAATGCCTTAATCTTTATAATTTTTTTCTTTAAAAAAAAATGGGGGTATTTTGGAACACAAAAAAATAACCAAGCTCTTAATTAAATCTTCATTCTAAAACCTCAAAGCCACAATAACAATCACATAAAACCTTAAAAGGTGTGTCCCCAAAACCCCCGAGACTTTAAAGGATTCTCATCGGCCTGGCTCGCCAAGATACAAAAATGGAACCAAAATTAGCTATATCTAACTCAACAAAATATTGAAATATTTGGTAAGCTGCTACAATGCTCAAAACAATTAAAAAAAAAAAAGAAAAAGATAAAAAAAGGAATATTTAAATAAAATAGTAATTTTCTACACTATTTTTATTTATTTTAACTACAACTTAATTACCCTTACCATTAATCATTTATCACACTAAGACTTATTATTACACTTTATTATTCTAATACCATTAACCTATTTTATTTATTAAAGAATTGTCATACTAACAATATTATTAAAACTTACATAAATATATAATCATTAAATAATATTGTTGTGACACTAATATTATTATTAATCTTATTTCTATTTCAATTATGATAAAATCATTATTATGTGGTTACTATTTTATTAATAATTTATTAATTCATAATAATTTATTTTATTAACTAATTCAGATTATTATGAGATTACTAATAAAAAACTTAATTATTTTTTTGGACGTTACAATTAATTAATTTTTTTTCTTTTGTAGGGGTGTCGTAAGTTGGAATTATTTAGTGGTCATTAATTAATTCATGTCTTTGTCGGAAAGGGTCTTTGAAAATTGGTATTAGGTTCAAAATCGTTGTTAATCGTCATGAATCTTACATCCCATGCTTATCTAAATTTCTATTTAAAATGACTAATCAAAAAGAAATAATTAAGTTATTAATGCATTGACTCCAACTTGCTTATCCATCTACCCACAGCCTTATCTTCTTCGTTATCCATCTACCCACGACCTTGTCTTCTGAACTTCGCAGGTTTATTTCCTTTCCGTCGTTCCTCTCGTCTTATATCTTTGTCCTCTACCCACAACCAACTTTTTCAGCACATTTTGTGAGTGGCTTGTCAAAATGGCAACGTAAGCTCGCAGAAGAAGCAAATCTTCTTCTGCATTAATAACTCCTTCACCAGGCGGAGACTGGGAGGAAAGTCGTCACGAGTCATAGCGTATAATTCAGGGAAAAAACAGACACAGAAGTGGGAGACAAGGCTGAAAGTGGTGTGCGTTTGCTAAGGAGTTGGGTTCCACTTTAATTACCATATTAAAATTTAAGGTTAAATACTTTTTCCTCCGTGTGATTTATCAATTTTATTTTTTGTCCCTTCTTGGGTTAAAAATGAATACGGTACTCTCATTAAATTTTTGTCCAATAATTAACTGAAATTCATGTGTATTTATATTAATTAAAAATTAAAAAAATAAAACTGAAATTATTAAAATAATTTTAAAAAATATATATAGAAAAAAGGAGTGAGACCTTTCCACCACAACGTTCTCACAACTGCTCGAGTCAATGACGAGTTTGCAGACCGTACCCCCAGTGAAAAATAGTGTCGCTGCTCGTCTTCACCTTCGCCTTCCACTTTATGGGGATATTTTCTCGGCAATATTGCCGCATGGGTAGCTGAAGGAGAAGAAAATTTTTGGACTTTCTCCTGCGGGTAGGTGAATGAGATGGATTTTTTTTAGGTATTTCCTTGCTGCCTTGCCCAAAAGGGTATGAGGAAGAGAGAAAAATTTAGGGCCACGAGAAAACATAGAGCAGATATTCAGAAACCAGAGGGTAGTAGTGGCAGAGGATCGAGAGTGTAATGTAGTTGCAGGTTCCATAGAGAAAATTGCTCTCAAAAAATTTCTTCTTCCTTTCCAAAAAAAAAAAAAAATCCTCACCTGAGCAGCTAACCCCATATTCGGCTACCGACTTTCTCTGTTAATCAATTTAATTATATTTTAAATTAATACTTAAATATTAATCTAACTATTAATATTTAAAGTAATACTCAACGACTTCGTGTACCGAGCATATTTCGAACTGGTACTGACCCAAAAAGACTTGGCCCAAATAATAATTGATTGTATTATTTTAAAGAAAATTTGTCGTTACTTCCTTGCTTCTTCCTTATCCCTCTCCACAATCTTGTCTTCTGAACTTTGCGGGTTTATTTCCTTTCCACCGTTCCTCTCGTCTTGTATCTTTGTCTTCTACCCACAACCAATTCTTTCAGCACATTTTGTTAGTGGCTTCTCAAAATGGCAACGTAAACAACCGTTTCTACCCTACTTTGTCGATAGCTTTCTTTATTCCTCCCGATCCCTCCCCTCACCAACTCCAAATTAACGTTTCTGAGTCTGTAAAAGATTTGAGGGTTGAAAGATAAGCATAAATGGCGGACAGTGCTGTTACTTTCCTCCTACATCACTTGCCCCGGCTGCTGGCAGAAGAAGCAAATCTCCTTCGTCGAGTGAAGGATGAAGTGGATTCACTTCATAGGGAGCTCAAACTGATTAATATCTTCCTCCAGAACTCTGAAGGGAAAAGGAACGAGCATGGAATAGTGAAGGAGGTAGTTAGGCAAATCAAGGATGCTGCTTACGAGGCTGAGGATGTTATCGACATGTTCATCCTCAACGCCGCAGAGCAG
Organism: Corylus americana; assembly: GCA_036287905.1. Classification (NCBI taxonomy): domain Eukaryota; kingdom Viridiplantae; phylum Streptophyta; class Magnoliopsida; order Fagales; family Betulaceae; genus Corylus; species Corylus americana. The sequence continues at coordinate 24,925,687 of CP125815.1, forward strand.
AGGATGAGAAACATAATTTGGAAGCTGTTGCACTGCTTTAACGACGCCAAAACGCTTCATGTTGTTGCTAACAAGATAGAAGGTATCAACAAACAAATCAATCAAATCCTTGACAATTTCAAAAAGTATGGCATTGAACGTGGTGAAGCGAGTGGAGATGCAGCGGCAGAGGACCAGCTACGCAGACGTAGGCGAGACGTGGAGGACGATGACGTGGTTGGCTTTGATGGCGGCTCCGAGATATTGGTGAGCCAGCTTATTGAAGGGAGTTCAAAGCTTGATGTCATTTCAATAATCGGCATGGGTGGTTTGGGCAAGACCACTCTTGCCAAGAAAATCTACAATAATGACTGCATCAAGAGTCACTTTTTTTGCCGTGCGTGGGTGAATGTATCTGAAGATTTCAGCCCCATTGAGTTACTGCTTGAAATTTTGAAGTCCCAAAATTTAAAATCTGATAGAGATGAGTTGACAGTGGAGTACCTAGTAAAGAAGCTTTTTGAATACTTGCAAGCTAGGAAGAGGCCATACCTTATAGTCATGGATGACATTTGGGAAACTAAAGTCTGGGATGTGGTACGATTTGCATTTCCAGATAACTCGAATGGAAGCAGAATATTAATCACCAGCCGTGTAGGAGAAGTGGCTTCACATGCAAGCCTTACTCCTCCCTACTTCCTTCCATTTCTTGAGAAAGATGACAGCTGGAAACTTTTTCGAAAAAAAGTGTTTCGAGGAGAAGAATGTCCTCACGAGTTGGAAATCATGGGAAGACGAATCGCAGAAGGTTGCCGTGGCTTACCACTTGCAATTGTGGTATTAGGGGGTGTTTTAGCAAACCAAGAGAAGACATTGCGAAGATGGTTGGAAGTGGTTGGCGATGTAAATTGGTACCTTAATACTGAGAAAACAAAAATATGCAAAGACATTCTGGCCTTAAGCTACACCCACTTGTCCCGCCACTTGAAACCGTGTTTTTTGTATTTTGGTGTATTTCCAGAAGACTTTGAGATTCCTGTGAGGCGATTGATTCGATTGTGGATAGCTGAAGGATTCATACAGTACATCGGCAAGAGAAGAAAGGAGGATATTGCTGAAGACTACCTAGAGGAGCTTATTGATCTAAGCTTGATCCAAGTGGCTAGCAGAAGGGAGAATGGAAGAGTAAAGACTTGCCGCATACATGATCTTTTGCGAAATCTCTGCATATCCGAGAGTGCTGAAGAGAAGTTTTTTGGAGTTCTTGTAGATGATAACCATTTATTTGCAAACAAATCCCGCAGACTTTCCATTCAGGTTAACTCTTCTAATCTGGATATTTCGTTAAACCCCTTTGACACAGCATGTGCATGTTCTTTGTTTTGCTTTGTCCGAGGGGAAGGTGAGTTCTTTGGAAAGCCCTGGAAATGGATCGAGGAAAACTTCAAGTTGCTCAAGGTGCTTGATCTAGAGGGTGTTAACAAGCCTATACTGCCTGAGAATCTGGGGAAAATTTATCATTTAATGTACTTGGGTTTAAGAGGGACTAACTTGGATACCCTTCCCCCCTCTATTGGTAAGCTGGCCTACCTCGAGACCTTGGATGTGAAGCACACCAATCTGAGCTCTCTACCCAATTCTATTTGGAAGATGAAACACCTTCGGCATCTGTATCTTAATGGAAGACGCATTGACATGCATGTGGAGAAAAAAAGTATTTCTCTTACTAGGCTCCAAACGTTACAGGGAATATTTGTGGACAAGATGAGTCTAGTGAAGAATGGTTTGGATAGATCAATCAATCTCAGGAAATTGGATCTGAGATTTCGTTTAGACTCCATTGAAGAATTAAATGAGTGGATTGCAAGTCTGGAAGGACTTGAATCTCTGAGGTTAAGATCCCGGGACGAGAATCGCGGACCTTCAAAGCTCGAATTGAAGCCTCTATCAAGCCTTGAGAATCTCACCGACCTGTATTTGAGTGGAAACTTACCAGAGCTACAAAATAACTACTTTCCGCACAGTATTATAGTTCTTACTTTGTGGGAATCAAAGCTGGAAAACGATCCCATGCCAATTCTTGGGAAGCTGCCAAGTCTTTCTGTCCTTAGGCTAGGGACTGATTCCTACACTGGGAAGGAAATGGTGAGCCCGAGTGGAGGCTTCCCTAAGCTTCGCATACTGAAACTCTGGGGGCTAAAGGATTTGGAGAAATGGACAGTGGAGGAAGGCGCAATGCCGGATCTCAATGAATTGGAAATCGGAAGATGTCCCAAGCTGAAGGAACTTTCAAACCAGTCGTCCAACCTGTGGGCTTCTAGGAAAATAGTTTTGACGAGCATGCCAAATGAATTCGTACAGAATGTTCAAGCCAAACATCACAGCGGCTTAATCATCAACAACCTGTGAAGCAGGTTTTTAATCAATTCCTTCATTTACTAGCGATTTCCTGCATGCTTTTTTCAATTCCCCTTATCTTTTAAGTAGTTATTATTCATGTTTAATATATATATATATATATATATACACTGAAAAGTTTTTACTGACATCACACAGGTTTGACGCTTGTATGGTCACTCATCTATTTGCTTTCAAGAGATTTCTGGGTTGTCTTAAAACCTTGGAAGATCCGTCCCCCTTTCCTTGTCTAATTAATTGTTGTTCTATGTTGTTGTAATTGATTTTGTTGTTGCTATGCTGTTGTAATTGTTGCTATTAATTATTGTCATGTTGGATACATTAATTGTTTGATTTGATTCGTGTGCTTGTAAGCTATATCAGACTTAATTATATTATAGCATTTTCTTCGAGGCAGTAATATTTTCTCATAATTATCCGTAAGCAGTTGAAATTTCTCTCATTATTTTCTCATATATATATATATATATATATATATATATATATATATATATATATTTGAAACATATCATACTTATTTATTGATAAAAGTTGTGAGCCTAAAACTCTTACAAACAGAGCAAAAAGCTCTGAAGTAAATCATAGCCGGAGCTAAAGATACAATCATCAACAACAGACCAAATCAACCAAAACACAGCATTCGCTAACTTATGATTAAATATCAGGTTGAAAACTCAGATCTGTATCAAATAAACACCATCTAATGCATAGGTAGCGCTTATTCCTTGGCCTTGAGAGCAAATCCCCCCAAGCCGATACTTATTTCTTGGCCTTGAGAGCAAAACCTACAAGCCGATACTCATCCTCCTCGACTCGAAAGCTAGGATAAATTTCACATCCACAACCCAAAGGTTTGGACCAGTAATATCGGGCAGTAACCGGGTGCAACAAAGCAGGAGGAGAAAGTCTTATTACAAGCATAAATAAAACTATACAGGGAAATAAAGGGAACAATAAAACTAATGCAGGAAAAGAAATTACAGCAAATAAAACCAAATACAGGGGAATTCAAAGGAAATACAAAACAGAAAAACAATAAAACAGGAAAATAAATGCGAAAAACACTTAAAGCGGGTCACGGCAGCCGGAGGAGGCCGATCGCGAGCTGGCCGAAAACCGCCGCGGAAGGTGGTACAAAAAGCTTGGCATGGGAGGGGCGCGTGAATAGACTCGACAGCGAGCGGTAAATAGCGAAGCGAGCACGGAGGAGATCGGCGGCACACACAAACAAACAGAGAGGGGGCGAGTTTGAGTGAAAACCCCCAAAAGTAGTACCCACCGAGAGAGAACACAAGCACAACAGAACAGAAAATACCAACGACAGAAACAAACCTAAAACAAAAATCGGGAAACAAGGAAGGGAGGAGGGATGCAGGCAACGGGCATCCCTCCTCCCTTGAGGCGGCGGCGCTCTGGAGGGGGGCTTAGGGTTTCACCAAGGCTTAGGGTTTCTCGAATTTCTCATAATAATATTAGACACTTTTCTAATTACCGCAATTTTTGATGAATTAAATAGCACTGAGGGAGGGTTTTGAATATATGAAAAGTAAATAATGGGTTTGGGGGATTTCTCTCACTGGTCCAGAAAACCTCATGTATGTAATGTTTTTGATCAATCCATGTCACTACGACACGCTAATGAGGAAAAATATGGCTTGTGGATGTCCAATTAAATCATGTAGATTTTCTTTTTCTGATTAAGTCCCTCCTATGTGTTCACACAATGAAAACTGTGCAATTGTATTTGGCCAAGTTATCTAATTGTACTAACAACTAGGCCATGTTTGGTAATGAATTGGATATGTAATTTTTGGTTTGAAAATTATTGTAGTGATATAAAATAGATAAAAGTTTAGAATATTTTGTATGGAAAAGTAAAAGAAGTTTTGTTTTAGGGTAAAGTCCATATACCCCCCTCAAACTACTACTTAATTGACAATGTATCCCTAAGGCTAGCTAGCAAAAAGATAAAAAATGGCCCTATAAATTCGAAAAAAAAATAATAATAATAATTAAAAAAGGAAAAAAATTAAATTAAAAAAAAAAAAACGATTTAAAAAAAAAAAAACGAAAATTTTTTATTTTTTTTAAACGAATTTTTTTTTTTTAAATGGAAATTTTTATTTGAAAAAAATTATAAAAAAAATTAAAAAAAATCAATTTTTATAAAAAAATAATAAAAAAAATTTCAATTTTGTTTTCTTATAAAAAGGATTTTTTGTTTTTAATTTTAAATTTGACCACCCTTGGATAATATATATATATATATATATATATATATATATATATATATATATATTAACTTTTAGTTTTTTATCTAGAAGTTTTAGTATTTCTGTTTTTATTTTTCTAAGGGTAGTTTCGCCAATGGGTTAACTTTTAGTTTTTTATCTAGAAGTTTTAGTATTTCTGTTTTTATTTTTCTAGGGGTAGTTTCGCCAATGGGGGACATTGTCAAGTGAGTGATAGTTTGAGAAGGGTATGTGGACTTTCCCCTTTGTTTTATAATGATTTTTTTGAGGAAAGTCCAAATACCCATTCAAATTATCACCCAAATGACAATGTCCCCCAAAACTTCAACAATGTCCCCCCTAAACTACAAAAATATTGTCCATGTCCCCCTCAATGACGAAACTACCCTTAGTAAAATAAAAACAAACAAAAAATATTAAAACTTCTAAAAAAACCTAAAACTAAATAATAATAATTAATAATAATAGGGTGGCCAAATTTAAAATTAAAAAAAAAATCCTTTTATAAGAAAAGAATTAAAAAATTTATATTTTTTTTTATTTTATAAAAATTGAAAATTTTCGTTTAAAAAATAAAAATTTTTGTTTCTTAAAACAAAATTTCAAAACTAAATTCGTTTTTTTCTTTAAATAAAAATTTCCATTTAAAAAAAAAAATTAAAATATTCATTTTAATTTTTTTTTTTAAAAAAATCGTTATTTGTTTTTTAATTTCTTTTTTCAAATTGGTATTTTTGTCTTATTAAGAAATATATATGAACATTTTTATCTTTTTGCTAGCCTTGGGGAACATTGACAATGTTTTTAATAGCTTGGAAAGACATTGTCACAATTGAAAGTTTAAAGGACATTGTCAATTGAGTGGTAGTTTAAGATGGTATGTAGACTTTACCTTATTTTTTATTTGACTATTAATAAAAAGTGATTGATGTAATATAAAAAGTAAGAATGTTGAAAAATTTGAACTTAATTTGGCTGGTCCACACAAAAATTGATGGGTCAAAAAAAAAAATGAAAATAAAAATTGTGTTCGTCAAGAAAGTATGAATTAATGTGTTATTAATTTAATTAAATGAGATTTTTTTTTTCTTTTCTTTTTTGTGGTAGAGGGTGGACCATTAAGATTGACCATATTAATTTCTTGTGTTATTTTTTCTCCTGTTTCCCCATCCTTTTCCATATCATTTTAACTTTTATCACTCCCTTTACCCAAAAAGCAACTTGAAAAAATAAAATAAAAAAGTATATATATATATATATATATATATATATATATATATATATATATATTTGTTAAAAGGGTTAAATACTAAAAACTCCGGTAGGGTTTTACTTCTTTACTTTTTTCTACTAGAGTTTGATTTTTATCACAGAAAGTACTTGTGGTTTTAATAAAAGACCAAATTAATCATTTCATCTATTGGTCATTAGTTGACTTAATAGAAGTCCACGCAACTGACATGTGTACCAATTAAAATTCGAGACATAACACAAGTGGCCACGTCATTACTAATGACGTGGCCACGTAATTAAATTTTTTATTTAAAACACACACACACACACACACACACACACACACATATATATATATATATATATATATATATATATATATATATATATATATATATATATATATATTTTCCAAAAAAAAAAAGGCCACCCCCTTGGCCATTTGGGGGTGGCTCGGCCACTTCCTTTGGCCATGCGGGTGGCCGAGCCACCCCCTTGGAGCCAAGGGCGTGGCCGAAACCACCCCCATTTTTTTTTTCTTTTTATATATATATTAATTTTTAAAAATTCTTTTTTTTTTTTTGTTAAAAAAATAAATTTTTTTTTTAAGTGGCCACGTCATCACTGATGATGTGGCCACTTATGCCAGGTGTCGAATTTTAATTAGTCCACTTGTCAATGACGTGGACTTCCGTGAAGTCAACTAACGGTAAATGGACGGAAAAACCAATTTGGTCTTTTATGAAAACCACAAGTACCTTTTATGATAAAAATCAAACCTTAAAAAAAAAAAAAATAAAGAAATGAAATTCTAAGAGGGTTTTTAGTATTTAACTCTTGTTAAAAATTTGTACTGTTATTTAAGTGTGGAGAGAGTATAATGGTTAACATTGTTGTATAAATAGCCACGATGGAGATAATTCAATGTGCAACCATTGTCTTCATCTATAGCAATGTCGTGCACCAGAGTGCAGTAATAGACATGATGGAGCTATTCCAATGCAATGTCATTCGTTATGTTTTATGGTCCATCCACACCAAAGTTTCACTTTGTCGCCCCTAATGCCTTAACAAGTTAAAAAAATAAAACATTATTTGTCGACGCTAATAATGTTTTTTTATTGAAAAAAAAAAAAAACAATTTCCCTAGATGAATATGCGAAAGAAAATAAAATATAATTCAAATTGGCTTTATAATTTCAGACAATGTATTCATTTCAATATATATAGAATACAAGTTATATGATAATCACAAAGTTACAACAAGATAATAAACTTAACTATACAAAAGTTAAGAGCAATTCTAACTCTGCCTATGTACACTTGACTCCATAACCTTAGAAAATAAATTATGCTTGATGTTATGATAAATTAGAAATTCGAGAAGACATCTGCTGAAATAAAATTTCATTTTTGTAATCTTCATCCTCATCCTCAGCAAGTGATGTAGCTACCCCTGATGTGGTAAATATAGAAGCTGCATTGTTGTGTCTGGTAAGAGGGAAACAAACAGGTATAAAAATAACCATAATTTATCTATACCCCCAAAATGTGAGAAACAACCATAATTTATTTAAAACAGTAGCATTACCAGAACCAGATTCAGAGTAAACCCAAAACTCGACTTGAATTGTCAATTTGGACCAATAAATCCAGGAACTAGATGATACCCACCAAAAAGCAACTAACTATACCATCAAATACAACAAAATTTTCAGTTTTCCTTATTCTTGTTTCCCAACAAATCCCTCTCCAAAACATTATCAAACACCCTACAGAAAGTAAACATCTAACATTTGCAACAACTTGCTGAACTTTACAGATATTGAAACAAACAGACCCAAAAAAAAAAAAAAAAAACGACAAACAAACCTCTCAAGGTACTATTACGGAAACATTCTAAGGCAAGGAAAGCCCTGAATTCGGGTCAGGGAGAGAAAAACCCATTTTGGTAATTTTTAGTAATGTAAGAACTAAGATGGAAGGAAATGGCATCTAAAAAATGATATGCTCTTTTTGCCTTCAGCAATTAATTGCAAGGATCACATTACATTCAAAACTCTCCCAGCTTTATTCAATTCTAATTCCCCTCCCCACTAAGGCCAATGGCTCACCAACCAAATCAAAACGTATATGTAACGAAATCAACAGAAATTAACACATACCAAAAAGCCTCTCCACCGTATTTGGTCACCGGAAAACGTAGGGACCCAAACGATTATGAGGTTTTCCGGCGTGGGGCCCGTGACCCACCTGCCTAGGCGCTTCTCTGCCGCCCCAACCAAATAAAGAGAGGGAGGTAACTGAGGAAAAGCCAAAAAAAACCTCACCTTGCCCATTTCTTCTTCCTTGGTCGTGAGTATTGGACATAAAGCTAAAGTTACAAATCAAGACAAACTTTTGTCAAAGAAAGAGAGTTGTGAGATAACCAAACTTCAAGAAGATTCACAGCCGTGAGACATCCTGATTTCAAGGAAATATACGGCTGTCAAACAGCAAACATGGGGTGTATATTTTCTCCATCTTCCACGGCCTTAATCCTGCATGGCAGGTTGCTTTGTTCATCGTGTCTCTTATTGTCCAGTAGCTAGTAGTTGCTTTCTCTGTTTCAGTATTTGTACTAGTTTAAAACTCTGTACATTATCCCTTATAAATAGTGATCTGAGGTCTGATCCTCAGCAAGACAATTACAACCAAAACACTTGGTGTCTTCAATTCTATATGGTATCAGAGCTAGAAGACTAGCGTCATTTTACAATGTCTACAGAAACATCCTCCGTCCATTCGCCCTCCCCACCCTCCATTCCTGCCTCTCAAAACCTTCATAATTGCAACCACCAAATCACTCTCAAACTCACTCGTGAAAATCACCTCTTATGGCGTACTCTCATGCTTCCTTACTTAGAAGGGCAGGAACTTCTTGGCTACGTAAATGGTACCCTCCCCTGCCCTGCTGAATTCCTTCCAAACCCAAGCGACTCAACTGCATCTGCTGCCCCTACACCAAACCCAGCTTACACTGCCTGGGTTCTCCAGGATAAACTTATCCTCAGTGCCATTCTCTCCACTCTGTCAGAGAATATTTTGGCCCATGTTGTTGGTCTCTCCACCTCCTGTAAGGTCTGGTCAACATTGGAGAAAATCTTCTCCTCTCAATCTCAGGCTCGTGTTATGCAGTCTCGATATCAGCTGGCCACCTTAAAAAAGGGTGCCTCCTCCATGGCTGATTATTTTCAGAAGGCTCAAACACTCGCTCACACTCTTGCTGCTATCAATGAACCACTGAAAGATTCAGAATTGGTGTCTTATCTGTTGGCGGGTCTTGGATCTGATTATGATCCTCTCATCACGTCAATCACTACTCGGATTAACCCGGTTTCACTGGATGAATTATTTGGTCATCTTCTCACCCATGAACAGAGACTTGACCACTCTCACTCAGTAGGTGATTTGTCCCTATCCAGCGTTAATGTTACTCAACGCAATAGCTCAACCTCCCACAAGTTTCAGCGTCGTTTCAACACTCAAGGAACAGGACGTGGCCGTGGTAGAGGACGCAACCGTGGATCTCTCCACCACTCTCAGCACTCCTCTACCCCTTCCCACTCTCATCGCCCTGTTTGTCAAGTCTGTTTCAAAGTTGGCCACACCGCTGCCAAGTGTTACCATCGCTTTGACCACTCCTACCAAGGTGACTCTGCCACCCCTGCTGCCCTCCTCACCAGTCACCAAGCGCCCTCTGATGTGAACTGGTACTATGATACAGCTTCCACTCACCATCTCACGAATGATCTCTCTAATCTTAACATACGTGCTGATGAGTATCGTGGCACAGATCAAATCCGTGTTGGAAATGGCCAAGGTTTGGATATTCTTCACACTGGTTTAGCTCGTTTTCCTACCACTAATCGCCACTTTTCTTTACACAATCTACTTCACGTTCCTCACATTCAAAAAAACCTCATTTCAGTCAATCAATTCACACATGATAACCAAGTTTTTCTTGAATTTCACCCAACTTTTTTTTGTGTCAAGGATCTTCGCACCCGGAAGCTCCTCCTCCACGGCCCGAGTAAAGGGGGCTTCTACCCTTGGCCCTCTCCGTCCTCTCCATCTCCTGGTTTTCCTGCTGCCTTTGTTGGTGACCGTGTGTCTCTTGACCAATGGCATAATCGCCTTGGTCATCCCGCTCCCTCTGTGGTGCGTCACATTTTGTCCAGACACAACCTTCCTACCTCCTCCCGGAAGCTTCAACAAGTCTGTCCAGCTTGTCAACAAGGCAAACTTCATAGATTGCATTTTGGTTCTTCCCCTTCTGTATCCAAAGATCCTCTGGATCTTCTTTTTCTTGATGTATGGGGCCCTGCTCCAACCTTATCATCTAACAATAAAAGATATTTCCTTTGCATTGTTGATGACTTTAGTAAATATTTGTGGATTTTTACTTTATCTTGTAAATCTGAAGTTACAGCTATCTTCCACAAATTCAAACTTCTAGTTGAGAACTTCTTCTCACGCACCATCAAAGTCGTGCAAACTGATGGTGGGGGTGAATTTATCCCTCTCCAAAAAATACTTGCATCAAGTGGCATCTCATATCGCCAAACCTGCCCTCACACTCACCATCAAAATGGGAGTGTGGAGCGGCGTCTCCGTCATATCGTTGACACTGGCCTAGCCTTACTCTCTCATGCACACGTTCCTTTTCGGTATTGGGATGATGCCTTTGACACTGCCTGCTATCTTATTAATAGGCGTCCTGCACCTACTAATGGTCACAAAACTCCTTTTGAGCTTCTCTTTAAAACATCTCCTGATTACAAACTTCTAAAAACCTTTGGGTGTGAGTGTTGGCCCTATCTTCGACCCTATCATTCTCACAAATTCTCCTACCGTTCCAAATCATGTGTCTTCTTAGGGTACAGCAAGCCTCACTGTGGCTACAAGTGTCTTGACATTTCCTCTGGCCGTGTCTATATTGCTCGGCATGTCATTTTTCATGAAACCTTCTTCCCCTTCCAACACGTCTCCTCACCTACCACCTGCACTCCTCAACAACCTCCCAGCTTTCTTCCTTCCACTCTACGCCCCCCCCCCCCCCCCCCCCCCCCTCATGTCCCCTCCTATGTTCCACCTTCACTTGCCCCTGAGTCTTTCCCCCATCACCCGCCCACTACAGCAGCGGTTGCCTCCCCTGCCACAACTTCCATATCTTCCCCTATCTTAGCCACCGAGCCTTCTCCTTCCCTTGCTGCTCCCCATCGCACTCACCATATGACCACTCGCTCTCAATTGCAAATTCACAAACCCAAAGTTCGTACTGATGGCACTATTAAGTATCCACTCCCACGGGCTCTCACTGTTTCTTTGAGTTCTCTTGACAGTGAACCCACATGTTTCTCTGAAGCTGTTAAACATAATACTTGGCGCACTGCTATGGCTGATGAATTCAATGCCTTATTGCGGAACGGAACCTGGACGTTAGTTGATCCCCAACCATCCATGAATATAGTTGGCTGCAAGTGGGTGTTTCGCCTTAAGAGAAAGGCGGATGGCAGCATTGACAGGTATAAGGCACGCCTAGTTGCCAAGGGTTTTCATCAACAACCGGGTTTGGATTTTGGGGAAAGTTACAGTCCAGTTATTAAATCTATTACCATTCGTGCCATCTTATCTCTTGCTGTCTCCTATGGTTGGCCCATCAAGCAAATTGACGTCAGTAATGCGTTCTTACATGGCTTCCTCACTGAAACTGTGCACATGGCTCAACCGCCTGGGTTTGTCCACTCTCAAAAACCAAAGGCTGTGTGCCTCTTGAAGAAGGCTCTCTATGGCCTCAAACAGGCCCCTCGTGCCTGGTTCTCTCGCTTGAGTGGTTGGTTACTTGAGTTTGGTTTTACTGCCTCTAAAGCCGATAGCTCCCTGTTTCTCTATACCTATGCAGGTGTTCGGTTGATGGCTCTGGTTTATGTGGACGACATCATCTTAACTGGTTCCTCTTTAGCTGCTTTGGATAACTTAATCTCACTTCTCTCGGTTGCTTTCCCCATCAAGGATTTGGGTGCCTTGAGCTATTTCTTGGGAGTTGAAGTTTCCCGCACAGCTACTGGTTTACACCTCTCCCAGCAGAGGTATATTTCTGATCTCCTCCAACGCACCAACATGACATTGGCTAGACCGGTCACTTCCCCCATGTCAGCCTCCACTTCTCTTAGTAAGTTTGATGGTCTCTCTCTAGCTGATCCCACCATGTACCGGAGCACTGTGGGGGCACTACAATACCTTGCCATCACTCGCCCCGATATTGCCTTCTCTGTCAACAAATGCTCTCAATTCATGCATAGCCCCCGAGATGTGCATTGGACAGCCGTGAAGCGCATTCTCTGCTACTTGAAAAATACCATCTCTTATGGTCTTTATCTTCGTCCCTGCTCCTCTCTTCACTTAGTTGCCTTCTCCGATGCTGATTGGGCGGGGTGTCCGGATGATCGCAAATCTACTTCCGGATATTGCACCTTCCTTGGCAAAAACATTTTATCTTGGAACTCAAAGAAGCAGCCAACGGTCTCTCGATCCAGCACCGAAGCTGAATACAAAGCTCTCGCTAATGCCACTGCCGAATTGACATGGATACAATCTTTGCTCCAAGAGCTTGGTGTTTACCTTTCTCAGGCTCCCATTTTATTTTGTGACAATATCGGTGCCACCTATTTGTCATCTAATCCTGTATTTCATGCCCGTACCAAACACATAGAAATCGACTATCACTTTGTTCGGGATCGTGTTGCTCAACAAGCCCTCACTGTCAAGTTTCTATCCAGTAAAGACCAGCTAGCTGACATCTTAACCAAACCCTTGGTCTCCATCAGATTCAGCTTCCTTAGAGACAATCTCACTGTTTGTGCCAACCCATTTCGATTGAGGGGGAGTATTGGACATAAAGCTAAAGTTACAAATCAAGACAAACTTTTGTCAAAGAAAGAGAGTTGTGAGATAACCAAACTTCAAGAAGATTCATAGCCGTGAGACATCCTGATTTCAAGGAAATATACGGCTGTCAAACAGCAAACATGGGGTGTATATTTTCTCCATCTTCCACGGCCTTAATCCTGCATGGCAGGTTGCTTTGTTCATCGTGTCTCTTATTGTCCAGTAGCTAGTAGTTGCTTTCTCTGTTTCAGTATTTGTACTAGTTTAAAACTCTGTACATTATCCCTTATAAATAGTGATCTGAGGTCTGATCCTCAGCAAGACAATTACAACCAAAACACTTGGTGTCTTCAATTCTATAGTGAGCTCATCCCTCCTTCATCTTCTTCCATTACTGTACTGCCCATTTCGAAAATCAACCCACAATCAGCTACCCAAATCAAACAAGCAAGAACAAAGTAATAGAGAGAAGAGAGAGAGAGAGATGAGAGAGAAAAGAGAGAATGGCAAATTAAGGTCGTCTGGAGAGAAAAGTGAGAAAAAAAATTGCGGGAGAATAACTTGGGTTGAAATTTGGCAAAAAAAAAGAGCGCCAATTGATCCCGCGTTTCTTATTTAGAAAACGGCGTAGTTTTAATATCAGCGTTGGCTCAACTTATTATCAGCGACTCAGTTTATGGCCTGTTTGGGATTACGTTTGAGGAGACTAAAAGTGCTTTTAATACTCAAAAAGTTCGTTTTAAAAAAAAAATACTTGTTTGGTAAAAAAATTAAAAGCCATTTTAAGAGTCCAAAAAGCCTAAAAATAATCAAAACGCATTTTTTGCACTAACTTAAAAATGAAGCTTTTGCACAAAAACTCTTTTTGACTTAAAAGCTCTATTTTTCAAATACAATCCCAAATAGGCTCTTAGTCGACACTCATAATTAGACTATCAGCATCGACAGCAACTTGTCGACGCTGATAGTTTAAGTATTACTTTTTTTTTAAAAAAAAAAAAAAAAATTATTAACAATTTATATTAGTCTATTAAAATTACGTCCTATAGAAGAAAAAAAATGAATTTTTCGGTTATAATTATAATTTTTTTCTTTTCTATTTTTCTAGTTTTTATTCTTCTTCTTCTTCTTCTTCTTATTATTATTATTATATATATATTATTTATTGTCAATTGAACTCGATGGATTTTTTCTTTTATTCTAGCCCATTAAAAAATCATATTGGCCTTTCAATTTTTTTTAACCTTTAAAAAATTAATTTTTCTATATTCTTAGTAAATTTTTTCTCTTTTTATTTTGTTTAATATATTCTTCCCTTATTTATTTTTAATCGAATTCTATGAATTTTGTATTATCCTTATGCACTAGTTTGACTGATCGAACGATCAATGAGACTAGTGTACTAGGATTGATAGGATGTTCAATCTTGCACAATGATTGATAATGAAAAATCTATAGAGTTCGATTGATAATTTGATCGTATTACTATCGTTCGAATTAGTGCACTATGATCAATCAGTCAGTGACTTGGATAATTATATTATTGAGAATACGAGAAGGATTAAGTTGGAGTAAAGGTTCGTTTGGAAATGCGATTTCAAAAATACAATTTTTAAAAATTGTACTTTTGAAATCGCTACTTTTTAAGTCACATTTCTTGTAGTGCATAGATAAAAAGCGCGATTTCAAGTTATGTTTGGGCCAGTTTGGCCTACAATAGAATGTGTCAAATGTAGGATCTCCCATTGTACGGATTTCTTGAGAGCCGAAGTCTTTAAACATCTTGTCTAATTTACTGCTGAGACTTAAGGGGAGGAAGAAACTACTCATTGCATATGTAAGAATGATGGAAGCCACTGTTTTGAGGAGCACTAATTTTGGCTGATTGAGAAAGAGTTTTTGCTTTCCACCCTTCAATGTCCAACCTGTCCTTGGACTATATCAAGATTGTTTTGAAAAGCCGCCTTCTTGGGCTTACCAAAAAGGATGCGTAGGCCTAGATACTTGGATTTTGAGGGGTTGTTGTTGAAGGTAGAGGACATGTTTTTAATTCATCTTCTCAAAACCCAGTTCTGAATGAGAAATATTTTTTGTTCATACGATCTTGCTTGAAAAAGTGATTTTATTAATCTAATTTAAATTAGAGGCATATAATTCCAACTATTTGGATTTCTATAGCTGAAAGAGTAATGAATAGTCAATACATTTATTTCTAATCCATATAGAACTGTCTCTACATGATCAGTGAAAAAGAAACCATGCAGTAATTAATCAGAAAAGGAGATGTAAAATGGTCTTTACAACACTAGTCAACCTGGAAAGCATTGTGTTGGTTTCAACCAACTGTGGTACACCAAAGCTAGTGCAATATTTTATGTCATCAGTAAGAAGATTCACAGTTTGGTATGCTTTCTCATACTTCCCCTCCTCAAAATATTGGAGCCCCTCCCCTTTAATTCGATCTGCGGTGAAGTTATAACCATCGAAACATGTTGTTCTCTTCGACAAATCCCCATAGCCGGATGAATTTTGCATCAACTTATAGGCAACTCCTGCAGCCTCTTTTGCTTTGGTTGCACTCAACTCCAAGGCAATCCTTGAAAGCCCCTTAACATCTGCACTAGAACTCCGAGAATCCGACTCCAAAGCCGAGGTGCAAACGTCGGGAAACTCCGTGCCGCCGCAAGTTTTCGTTATATATCAGGGGCTCGCCTTTCTCGTCGGCGGCTGTTGAGATCACTGCAGTTGAGAGCACAAGGACAGGGAGAGAACTGCAAGGAGTTTTATGGCCATTTTTCCTGCACAATGGATGAGCTTATTGCAAGCATGTTTCTTTGCCCATCTTTTTATACTATGATCAATAATATGAACTAATTTTGGCAGCTTGGTTTGACCAAATTTGTCGTCAGTTTTTTTGGTCAATTATAGAAGTGGGCAAGAATTACAGCAGTTCTTACAAAAAAAAAAAAAAAAAAAAAAGAAGAATTACAGCAGTTTTTGTTTTGGTTTTAAGGATCAAGATCTTCTACAACTTATTTGGAATTTGATGGTTGAAATTGTCATATTAGCAATTATATAATTGACTGTCTTTTTATCAACTGATGATATAAAAAGACAGTTTCTAAGAGAAATATTGTGCTTCGGGGCACAATAATTCAATATGGTCAAAGGGACTAATTGAGCTCTGAAAGAGAATATCCAGATGGTCTGAAAAGATAGTAGATTATTCAAGATGTTTTTATACCTTGTGTAGGGGCCTATTTATAGGCTTGAGGGTTGAAGTAGACTTGAACTAGTTTTCCTTGTTTGAGTTAGTTTGGGAGTCTAGAGTTGAGATAGAACTTAACAGCTGTCATATAAAGATAAACCTTCAACAGTTATCATGTAGAGATAATCTTAAGTAGTCATCTTGTAGAGATAATCTTGAATTCATGGGAGCTTGAGCGGGCCCTTGCTATTTAATTAATATCTCCATGGGCCTATCTTTGGCCATTGGGCCTAGATTTGGTGGGCTTGTAGTGTGAATTTATTCCCAACAGAGCTTATGCTGGTTGCAGTGGGGGGTTTTACTGTTTTAGGATCTTATTAGCCTCGAAATAGTAGCATGAGCCTTATAATTAGCGTCGACAATGGTACTTTTAGTGGCGATAAATGTCGCCATTTATGATAATTTTTTTTTGAAGAGATATTTGTTAATGTGCCGTCTCTGACATTTTTGTTAAACAATGCACTAGTGTGTATTTAATTTTTATATATAGCAAAGATGGAAATATCGATTCTGCTTATCACTAAATCGGTGTATAAATAGGCATGATGGAGATAATCCATGTGCTATATACAAAGAATGCTGATATACAAAGAATGCCGTGCAGCAGAGTGTAAAGAAAATAGGCAGGATGGAGATAATTCCATCTGCAACCATTGTCTTCATCTAGCAATGTCGTGCACCACAGTGCAGAAATAGAATAAGATTAGGCTGAGTTTTGTTTGTTCATTTTCAGTTGATGTTACTTAGCACTATTGGGATTTTATTGCCGACATGTTTCCCAGATTCGACACGCTCTTGGACTAGAAAGGCTCGAGACAAACAAAACTTTTGGACTACTTTTTAAGGGCAGGGACCAAACTAAAAGTTTTTGGCCAGAAGATGAATTTTAAAAAGCATCCTCATCTTTTTCCCCCTTGTCGTAATTTGCATGTTGAGAAGATTGATGTTATGTTTGCACAGTTTGTGCTATTTCTTGTTCTACTTGACTTTTGTTTCAAGTTTCTGAATTTGTTATGAGGTGGCGAGCCGGCATTTTTTTTTTATTTTTTTCATATACAAATGGTGTTGATATGCAACAATGTCGCTCTAATCATATGAACAGCTCTTAGAATATGCTTTGTGGGGTGCGATTTTGAATGTCATAAAAGGCTTTGGTGGCTTCACTCACTGGACACCGATGATTTTTAGATGAGATGGTCAAAGTTTCTGCTCCAAAAAATGACGTAATTTAGAATCTAATTTCACTTGTCCAAATTGTTTCTTTCGCATGATAAAATTTTCAGGTAGCTAGCTGCTAGAGCAACGAAGATGCCCTGTACTGTTACTTGTTACATATATAATACTTAGATCATTGTCTTAGTTGTTGTAAGTTTAAAGATTAATAACTGCCAAGTGATATTAGTCAGAATTCACCTTTGTATTCATCCCAACGTATTGAGCCTCACTTAATTAATAAAATGAGTTTCAACCCACACATGAGGAGAAATATTAAAATATTGATTAACATATTAAATTTACCTCTTTCTATATGTTTAAACTTTTGGGACAAGTTAACATAATATACGTCCTCTTCTTTTTGCCCCTCAAGCCATCGCTGATAGAGACAAGTGATACATCATATTTCATATTTCCAGATGTGGGGAGGGGGGGAGACTTTGTTGTATAAATATGGCGGAAAAGTCCCTGCAAGCTAGCAAGGTTGAGCATCAAAACTCCCTTTCCTCTGATTGCTCAACAGGTTCCGAAGCTCAATAAGGGCTAGAATTCTAATAGTAAGTATTGCCAAGAACCTCTAATCATCTGCATAA
Source organism: Corylus americana (assembly GCA_036287905.1). Classification (NCBI taxonomy): domain Eukaryota; kingdom Viridiplantae; phylum Streptophyta; class Magnoliopsida; order Fagales; family Betulaceae; genus Corylus; species Corylus americana. The sequence continues at coordinate 24,943,575 of CP125815.1, forward strand.
AAATGGTCATGCCCTTACCATTTTTCTCTTTCTCATTATCATAATAATAAATGTCTCACTCCTTACTAAATACCATCTATATTCAAATTATCCGACTGATTATGTATTAATTTATTTATTTTCCATCTCACTTGATTTCCAAAGAAACAAGAAAAAAAAAATAGAGGAAGAAGTTGGTATCAACAGGCATCATAAAAGAAGACAAAAGGAAAAGGTGATCACACTAGCAAGGAGTGAGACATTTCCATCAACCAGACAATATCCTCAAAGGGTTTCTTCTGGGCAAGCTATCACGCAACATAATCCCTCTTCCTTTCCATCATCATCTCAAACACAGTTGGATGATCAGGAAGCATCAAACGTCGAATCTGATAGCTTAACAAATTACAGTGTTAAAATAATGGAGAGATATAGAAGAGCGGAAGAATAATAGAGAAAGCATAAGGAAACAATGGACTGCATTGTATTGAATATTATGATGATTACATAGGCCTCTATATATAGAGAGGCGAAGAGTGATAAGCAAAAAACTTTAGACTAATTAAGGTAGGGAATAAGCCCTAATAGGAAAGACAATAAACTCTAGAGAATAATATATAAAATATTCTAACATCTCCCCTCAAACTTAAGGTGCAAGCTTGAGTTTGGGAAAAAGAATGGGAAATTATGATTTTTTTTTTTGTCGCCGGAAAAGTTGTCAGAGATGTGGCTAGAGTTGGGTGGTCGGAGGCGGTCGACTGTGGGAAGCGGCGGCAGCTGGCGGCTGATGGTGGCTTGAATCCATTGGGATGGATTGGACCCAACATTTTGGGCTTGAGCATGGAGTAGCCTTTAATCCATTTGGGCTGGTTTGAATGGGCCAAAGTTGGCCAAAACCCATGGACCATTTCATATGGTCTGACCTGAAATGTTATAAACCGGGTTGACTAATTTAGACCGGTTGGATAGATTGATTTGAACCCGATGACCCGGTTAGAAACCGGTTTTGGACCGAGTTTGCTGCCTTGGATGGATCCGGTTCGGGTTGTAAAATCTAGTGGACCGAACCGGAATGAGACCCGTTTGGTCGAGTTGACGGATCAGATTGCCAGATCTGTGGATCTGGGTCTAACCCACTGGATTGGGTCGACTCGCTTGGTTGAGTTGACGGATCGGATTGCCAAATCTGTGGATCTGGGTCTAACCCACTGGACCGGGTCGACGATTTTGGATCAGTTTGAAAGTGGATCTAGGGCTGACGTGGCGCGTTGAGAGGCTGCCACGTGGCTGCTGGAAAGAGAACAAGATGCTAGCGCATATGGCACTTGCAGGGACTGCTAGAGGCGTGTGGGACGGTGGATGGCGGCGGATCTTCCACAGATCTGTAGATCTGTGCCTCGCAAGCATGATTCTGGAATTGTTTTTCTAGATTGGTGCTGCGGTGAAGGCATGGAAGAGATTTTTAGGCAGCGAAGTGCTTGGTGGCGCTCGAACGACTGGAAAAGAGAGGTCGCTGAAGGGAGAGCCAGGAAACGTCAAAGATGTTTATTGGAGGCCACAAGAAAGTGGCTTTGATACCATGTTAAAATAATGGAGAGATATAGAAGAGCGGAAGAATAATAGAGAAAGCGGAAGGAAACAATGGACTACATTGTATTAATAATAATTTGATATTATGATGATTACATAGGCTTCTATATATAGAGAGGCTAAGAGTGATAAGCAATAAACCCTAGATTAATTAAGGTAGAGAATAAACCCTAATAGGAAAGACAATAGACCCTAGAGAATAATATATAAAGTATTCTAACACACAGAGAAGCAACTAATGCAGGGGATGCTAGCCTTGAGGATCTATGGCGGCTTTTCGTTAAAATTCAGCCATCTTTAATCTCTCTTCTACAAGATTTGGCTAACTGGGACACGGCTACGTTATTATCAGCACCAAACTTTGACAAACCCCAACAAAGTAGCTCATATGCAAACACATCAGACGAAGAACTGGAGTTGATAGTGTCAGAGGAGCCAAGCTCAAGTGAAGATTTTGAAAATGAAAGTAATAGGAAGTGCTGTTAGAGAATATATTTCCTACATTGAAAGGAAATATATTAAATTGATATTGTATGTTATTTACCTTGTATAAGAGTGATTGTAATCAGGTTTGATGGTAATCAAATAAATAAATCAGATTTGTTTACCATGCTTATTTATTTCAATTCTCCTATAAATATAAGCATTTGTATTTTAATATCAATCAAGTAATAAGAGCATAAGGTAGCCCGTTGTACTTTATCTGTGGACGTAGACCGAACTACGTAAAATCTTTTGTATCTATTTTATTATTCCACAATTTATTTCATTTTCTATTTCATTATGAATTTCTTCAAGCGCTCCATATCTCTCTCTCTCTCTCTCTCTCTCTCGTCATATATATATATGACGTGATTTAAGTATTGATTAAATAACTAAATTTAGTTTAAGTTTTTGGGACAAGTAGTGGTTTAGTATGGTGTTAGAGCCAAAAATCTTGAGTTTAAACCCTGTCTCTGTCTCCGTCAATTCACTCAATTTAAATTAAATTTTCACATGTTAGAAAGTTAGAGCGAGCCTACATGTAGGAGATTATTAAAATATTGATTAAGTAATTAAATTTACCTATTCCTATTAAGAAAAAGTGGTGATTTCAGTCACATACAAAGTTTTCAAATATGGTAGGAAAACTGTTGTGATTACAAATGTGTTTGTTCAATGTTATTCTCCTTGTAAAAACTCCATTTTGAAACTGACCAAAATGTTGTGTTAAGTACCCAATTAAAGAAAATAACAATCCATGTATCTTGCTTCTGTAATATGTTCTGTTGTTGCAATGAAGTTGTTCTTACCAAAAAAAACAAGAAAAGAAAAGAAAAGAAAACAACAATTAAACACACAAAGGAAAAAGAAGAAGAAACAAAATTTCACTTGCTGCATGTACATAAGATTAGAAGATTCCCTATAAGATAAATTAGTTAATTTTCAAATTAGCATCTTAATTAGCATCCAAGACGCATGATTTATCACCACATGTTGTAATTAATACGTCTAGCTTTAGAAAAAAATAAATAAAAAAAAGGATTAAATACCTAGGGTTTTATTTCTTTATTTTTTTTTCCCTTAGGGTTTGATTTTTATCACAGAAGGTACTTATGGTTTTGATAAAGACCAAATTGGTCATTCCATCTATTAATTGTTAGTTGACTTAATGAAAGTCCACGTCATTGACACGTAGACCGATTAAAATTCGACATTTGGCATAAGTGGTCACGTCATCAGTGATGACGTGGCCACCTAATTAAATTTTTTATTTTAAAAAAAAAATTAAAAAATATATATTTTTTCAAAAAAAAAAAATTGGGGTGGCTACAGCCACCCCCTTGGCCATTTGGGGGTGGCCGAAACCGCCCCCAAGACCCACTGGGGGTGGTTTCGGCTACCCCCTTGGCACCAAGGGGGTGGCCCATGGAGCAAGGGGCCGCCACCCCCAATGGGTCTTGGGGGTGGTTTCGGCCACCCCCTTGGCCCCATGGGGGTGGCTCCCTTTGGCCAACCCAATTTTTTTTTTTTTTTTTTTTTGCAAAAATATATATTTTTAATTTTTTTAAATAAAAAATTAAATTAGGTGCCCATGTCATCATTGATGATGTGGCCACTTGTGTCAAGTGTCGAATTTTAATTGGTCCACATGTCAGTGACATTGACTTCCGTTAAGTCAACTAACAGTTAATTAACAGAAAGACCAATTTGGTCTTTATCAAAACCACAGGTACCTCCTGTGATAAAAATTATACCCTAAGAAGAATAAAATAAAGAAATGAAACCCTAAGGGTATTAGGTGTTTAACCTTAAAAAAAAAAAAAAAAAAAAAAAAAAAAAAAAATCCAGGGAAAAGAAGATTAGAAGAATACTGTGCCCTTTGTGCTTCCCTCCTTCATGCCGCTATGAAAGGTGATTGGCGAGCTGCTAAGGCTTTTCTTGAGAAACACTCAAACTGTGTTCGGCTTCCCATAACGAAAGAGCAAAGGACAGCACTTCACAGTGCAGCTACTGTAAAACGAACATCTTTTGCGGAAAAGAACTAAGAACAAGACATGGAGTCATGGCCCTTCACTTTGCTGCTCACATGGAGTCGTGAGAATTGCTTAGGAGCTGGTGAAAAAGAACAATGAACTGCCGTTGATTCATGACGGCCATGAAATTACACCACTCCACTCTGTAGCTTATCAAAGCATTCATCTTTTTCTTGGTACTGTTTCTGCTAGGTTTTACGGTATGTCCTACGTCTTACATCGTAGACAAAAAGTGTGATTTTAAGCCAAATTGTAGAAAATGGATTGTTTGGAATTACGTTTTTTTTTTTTAAATTGCGAGAGGTAAGGAGATACTTTTTTGAAAACGCACAGTTTTAAAGGCAGAGTGTTTTTAAAAATTAAAAAGGGAAAACTTCACTTAAACCCTCTGAATTTTCCTCACTTTTGCAATGTCTCTCCTAAAGTTCAAATTCTTTCACTTTAGTATATGAAACTTTTAATTTTTTTCAATGTCCCCCCACCATTAGGATTTTCTCTTAAAATCCCAACAAAATTCCCAAAACACCCTATTTTTTTTAGAATATATATATATATTTGTGAAGATTGAAGCATGAGTATTTTTGCAAATACCGTTACATTCAAACCAACGGCTTAATCTTTACAAATTTTTTCTTTTTTTTTTTTCCTTCCAAAACAAATGGGAGTATTTTGGAAAAAGGAAACAAAAAAGTTAACGGATAGGTGATATTGCAAACAATTGAAAAATGGATACACTAAATTAAGAAAATTGAATTTTAGTGGGGACAGTGCAAAAGTGATGACATTTTAGGGGAGTTAAGTGAAGTTTCTGTTAAAAATTATGTTTTCAAATCACAAATTTTAAAATCACTATTCTTAAAATCATTATTTTGAAATTGCATTTTTTGAGATCATAAACCCAAACAAACCCTAATTTACTATGCCATTTTTTTTTTTTTTTTTGATGGAATTTTACTATGCCATTATCTTTGTTTCATGTCCTCCCAAGGCTAGCAAAAAGATAAAAATATCCCTATATATTTCTCAATAAGACAAATATAAAACTATAAATTCAAAAAAATAAAATAATTAATTAATTTTTTTTACAACGAAAATTTTAATTATAAAAATAATTTTATTTTTATTTTTTTAAAAAAAGGAAAAATTACAGTTTACCCTCCTAAAGTTGACAGCGTTTTTCAATTCGAACATCAAAGTTTCAATTTTTGCAATCCACCCCCACAAAGTTTCAATTTTTTTCAATTCGACCAATATTATCCCAAAATTCCCATATTGCCCCTGATTTTTTTTTATTATTTTTTTTTTATGAAAAAAAAAAAATTGGGGGTGCAAAAATGGCCAGATGGGCAGAGGGTAGCTACGACCACCTCGAATTTTTTTAAAAAATTTTTTTATGAAAAATAAAAAAATAAAAATTAGGGGCAATATGGGAAATTTTGGATACAATTGGTCAAATTGCAAAAATTTGAAACTTTGGGGGGTGGATTGCAAAAATTGAAACTTTAGTGTTCGAATTGAAAAACCCTGTCAACTTTAGGGGGTAAACTGTAATTTTCCCAAAAAAAAATTGTTTTAAAAAACGAAATTTTTTTATTTTTTATTTTTAAAACAGAAATTTTTATTTTAAAAAAAATTATAAAATAACAATAAAAAAAATTGAAATTTTTATAAAAAAAAAAAAAAAAAAAAAATTGAAATTTTTAAATTTTTTTTTTATCAAAAGGATTTTTTTTTTTTTTTTTTAATTTTTAAATTTGGCCAACCCTTATTTTTATTTTATTTTTTTCTCAGTTTTAGGTTTTTTCTAGAAATTTTAGTATTTTTTGTATTTATTTTACTAAGGGTAGTTTCATCATTGGGGATACATTAACAATATTTTGGTAATTTGGAGGGGATATTGTCACAATTGAAAGTTTGGAGGGGACATTGTCAATTGGGTGGTAGTTTGAGGGGGGTATGTGGACTTTCCCATTATTATTGTTATTTTTAAATAGCAAAAGCTAGCCTTCCTTTTTTACTTCAATTCAAAAGATACATATAAGAGATTTCAAGTGCCTAGGTTGTGCAAAGAGAAAACATATCCTAGGAAGTCAATAATTAGGACATAAGTAGGGCTATAATAAAGTGAATAGAGCCGCTCACAAACAAACAGGCTCGAACTTAGTTCGAAATAGCTTGGCTCAAGAGCGATTCATTTATTAAATAAAAACAGAGCTTAAAGTCCAATTTAGGCTCATTTTTTAAAAAGAGTCGAACTCATATAAACACAACTCGACTCGTATAACTTTATTTTTATTATTTTTTATAATATTATTTTTAACTTTGTAATAATTAAGAACATGTACTTAATCATTTAAAATTTTTAAAACGAATTATCTTGGTAATGTAATATATAGCTTGAATTACTGTGATTGTGAGTCTTGATATAAATATATGTGCATTTGTGTGTATATAAGTGGGTTTGTGTGTGTGTGTGTGTGTGTGTGTGTGTGTGTGATGAATGTATATAAATACTATAAGATAAACCTATAGACTCAAGATTAGGTTGTTTACTTGAGTTAATTTATCTAATTACTCGAATAATAAATCTTAACAATAATTAAAAAACTAACAATTAGTATGAATTTACCAAAAAAGAAAAAAAGTGACATTGACTTTATATATGGAATGAATAAGTTAAATGATTAGTTCATGAACAAGTTTGAGTTCAGCCCGTGTTCGAAAAAGAGTAAACTAACAAAGCTTGAACATTCAAAACTCGGCTCGATTACAACCTAAAACACAAGTAGTCGCATTTAATGCTTTACATTATCTTTATTTTATTTTATGAAACTCTCAATATCATTTATTATTATCGACATTGTTAAATTATTTATATAGATTTAATATTTCTTAACTCTTTTTTTTTTTGGACATGTCCACACAAGGGAAAGGGGGGGGGGGGGATTCGAACTAGAGACCTCTACTTCATGAGGCGGGGTTCACAGTCGATTGAGCTACCCCTTAGGGACAATATTTCTTAACTTATTACCAAACCAATTATGAATAGAGTCTTTTTCAACCATGGGGTTCAAAAGGATTTGTAACAAAGGTTTAATGCTGACATCAGCACATCAATTAGTTAAAGGCCTTTAGAAGAAGGTTGGAACAATGCTAGACAAACAGCTCTCATCAAACTTTTTTTTTTTTTTTTTTTTTTTTTAGACATGTCCACACAAGGGAAGGGGGTTGGGGGATTCGAACGAGTGACCTCTGCTTCATGAGGCGGAGTTCACAGCCGATTGAGCTATCCCTTGGGGACAGCTCTCATCAAACTTGGTTCACAATCATATGGCTTTACTTTTTGAAGCTGCAAAAGTAAGAAATGTTGAATTTTTAACTATACTTATACGCTCTTATCCTGACCGTATATGGCAACTAGACGAAAATAGCATGAATTTATTTCACATAGCTATTTTATATCGGCACGAGCATATGTTCAATCTAATGTATGAGATAGGTACTAACAAGGATAACCTTGCAATTAATGTTCATTGTAAAAAACCAATGAGAACATGGTTCACTTAGCCGAAAAGTTGGCTCTTTCAAATCGTGTAAATATCATATCAGGTGCAGCTTTTCAAATGCAACGGGAGTTGTTATGATTTAAGGTGAGTGTTAATATTATTTCATTTTTCTTCATCTTCTTCTGGTTGCATATATATTGGCCGAACAATCACTTGCCAATTTATATCTCGGTCATTGTAGTAGATAGAAAAGATCATGCCTCCTTCATATGTGAACATGAAGAATTTTGATGGTGAAACAAGATGGGACATATTTATAAAGTCACATAAAGATTTACAAGAAAATGGAGAAAAATGGATGAAGGATTCTTCAGCAAACTATTCCATGCTTGTTGCAAAATTAGTTGCCATTGTGTTTTTACTACAGCCTTCACTGTACCAGTTGGCAACAATTAAGAAACAGAGACTTCTTATTTTTTTCAAAAGCAACTGGTTTGTAATATTCTTTGTATAAGATACAATAACACTATCGTCCTCTTCCACTTCAAGAGTAATGTTTTTCTCAATGCTTACATTGCGTTACAAAGAAGAGGATTTCCTCAAGTCATTACATGCAAAATTAATGTTTGGACTTGCCACACTCTTCATCTCTATATACTATAGCCATATCAAATCAATGTACTTGAGCATAAACCCATTTCAAATCAATTTAGAAATTCATAAAGTTTAATCCCTACAAATTGGAACGTGTTGTTAGCAATACTGCTAATAGATTTGACCAAGAATAAGGAATTGATTTTTAATAAAACTTTTAGCCCTTGATAAAACCATTCTGCCAATGTACATCCTGGTAGTTCAAAGAGCTAAATTGTATTTTTCTTTTCTTTTCCTTTCTTTTTTTTTTTTTTTTTTTTTTAAAAAAAGTTTTGCTATCCATCTTTTTATTGCTTGGAGACTTTTCCTGACACATTTATAAATGGTAACGTATCCCAACAGGACAACTTCCAGAGACTTCATGACTGGGCTCCCAGTGGTGCCATTTTTTGAAACAGTTTTTTGTTGCAGGCCCACGATTTATATTCTTTTTCTCTTATGACCCACATGCAAGTCCTCTAAAGTTGGCCCTCAAAACAAAAAACCCTAAATAGTGAACACAAAAAAATAACCATGCCCTCACTTAAATCTTCATTCTAAAACCTCAAAGCCACAATGACAATCACATAAAACCTTAAAAGGTGTTTACCCATAATTTGTTTTTGTTTTTGTTTTTGTTTTTGTTTTTTTTTTCTTCCTTGTGCCCAAAACCCCCGAGACTTTAAAGCATTACCATCCGCTCGCCAAGACGCAAAAATGAACCAAAATTAACTATATCTAACTCAACAAAATATTGAAATATTTGGTAAGCTGCTGCGATACTCAAAAGTAGCAATCACAAGTGTTTAAAAAATTAATTAATTAATTAATTAAATTAAATTAAATTAAATAGTAATTCCCCACACTACTTTTATTTATTCTAACTACAACTTAATTACCCTTACCATTAATCATTTACCACACTAAAACTTATTATTACACTTTATTATTCTAATACCATTAGCCCATTTTATTTATTAAAGAATTGTCACACTAACATTATTATTAAAACTTACATAAATATATAATCATTAAATAATATTGTTATGACACTAATATTATTATTAATCTTATTTCTATTTCAATTATGATAAAATCATTATTATGACGTTACTATTTTATTAATAATTTATTAATTCATAATAATTTATTTTATTAATTAATTCAGATTATTGTGAGATTACTAATAAAAAACTTAATTATTTTCTTGGACGTTACAATTAATTAAATTTTTTTTCTTTTGTAGGGGTGTCGTAAGTTGGAATTATTTAGTGGTCATTAATTAATTCATGTCTTTGTCGGAAAGGGTCTTTGAAAATTGGTATTAGGTTCAAAATCGTTGTTAATCGTCATGAATCTTACATCCCATGCTTATCTAAATTTCTATTTAACATGACTAATCAAAAAGAAATAAGTTATTAATGCATTGACTCCAACTTGCTTATCCATCTACCCACAGCCTTATCTTCTTCCTTATCCATCTACCCACGACCTTGTCTTCTGAACTTTGCCGGTTTATTTCCTTTCCGTCGTTCCTCTCGTCTTATATCTTTGTCCTCTACCCACAATCAACTTTTTCAGCACATTTTGTGAGTGGCTTGTCAAAATGGCAACGTAAGCTCGCAGAAGAAGCAAATCTCCTTCTGCATTAATAACTCCTTCACCAGGCGGAGACTGGGAGGAAGGTCGTCACGAGTCATAGCGTATAATTCAGGGAAAAAACAGAAAGAGAAGTGGGAGACATGGCTGAAAATGGTGTGCGTTTGCTAAGGAGTTGGGTCCCACTTTAATTACCATATTAAAATTTAAGGTTAAATACTTTTTCCTCCGTGTGATTTATTAATTTTACCTAACCAGCTCACCCATATTCGGCTACCGACTTTCTCTGTTAATCAATCATTCACTAATTTAATTATATTTTAAATTAATACTTAAATATTAGGGGAAAGTCCACTTAACCCCCTCAAACTACCACTCAATTGACAATGTCCCCCCCAAACTACCAAAAATTGTCAATGTTCCCCCCAATGACAAAATTACCCTTAGTAAAATTAAAAAAAAAAAAAGAAAAAAAGAAAAACTAAAACTTCTAGAAAAAACCTAAAACTAACAAAAAAGAAAAGAAAAAAAAAATCCAAACGATGGCCAATTTTTTTTTTTTTTTTTTTTTTTTAAAAAAAATCAATTTTATAAGAAAAAAATTAAAAAAATTTCGATTTTTTTTTTTTTTTTATAAAAATTGAAAATTTTCGTTTTTTTTTATTTTTGTTTTATAATTTTATTTAAATAAAAATTTACGTTTAAAAAAATAAAATTTTCGTTTAATAAAATGAAATTTTTTGTTTTTTAAAACTAAATAAAAAAATTAGTTTTTTTTTTTAAGAATAAAAATTTCCGTTTAAAAAAAAAAATAAAATTTGTTTACATTTTTTTTTTTTTTTTTTAAATATTATCTTTCAATTAAAATTTTTTGTTTTTGAAAAAATCAATTTTTTTTTTGACTTTATAGGGGTATTTTTGTCTTAATGAGAAATCTATAGGGGCATTTTTGTCCTATGGCTAGTCTTGGGGAGGACATTGACAATGTTTTGGTACTTTGGGGAGGACATTGTCACAATTGAAAGTTTAGGGGGAACATTGTCAATTGAGTGCTAGTTTGAGGGGGGTATGTGGACTTTACCCTTTATATAATAAATAAAATATAGAAAATAGATTTACATATATAAATCATTTATATAAATGATTACAAAAATAATAATAAACAATACATAATGCTAAAAAAGAAAAGAAAAAACAAACCTACCTAGGTAGCTAGTTAGATGAATTTTATTTAGGATCCCCATATGAAGTTGAAATTATGTAACTTTATTTATTTTTTAAATAATTGCGACAAAAACATAACTTAAATTTATTTTATTTAGAGCCCCCTAACAAATTACAACCTTTTCAATTTGTTTAATATAATTTGGTTTAGGTTTTACAACTTTATATTAGAGTACATGTTATTAAATAAACAACGAACGTAGATGTCTTTTTTAAGTACGGTACCCATGACAAATGGTTTTAATTTTGTATTATAATGTGGCTTAAGGTTTGGAAATTTACTTCATATAAATTTTAACCAAGAAAAAAAAATAACAAGGAAAGAAAAGAATAACAAAAAAGTAATGAACCTAGTTTTACTTATTCACTGTTAGGGTCTCCATTGGCCCTAATTTAGCGTAATTCTTACATATTTATGTTTAAGTTTAGCGTAATTCTTACATATTTATGTTTCTAATGTACGTAGTAACACTATGGATAAGAGTTGGATGAAGAAGTCTAGGGGTACAAAGGAATACAGAGACGGATGTAGAGCGTTTGTGGACTTTGCAGTTAGGAACTGTGACACTCCAGACAAACTTATTGTGTGCCCCTGTAAGATATGTCGCTGTAACAGGAGACACCCCCCAAATTTGGTATACGACCACTTGACAGGGGGGAAAGGAATGTGGCCCCAATACACATTCTGGATTTATCATGGCGAGAGGCCTGTTAGAGCTCCCGTTGATGGCTCGAATTCATCACGTCCGGCAACAGCTGTGGGTGCAAGCACTGAACAGGGTGGAAATATGCACGCCATGTTGTGTGATGCATTAGGCATGCACGAAGTTAGAAATGACAATAGTGAGCATCGGGTTGAGGTGCACGGAGAGGAAGAAAACATTGTGCATGACGAAGCTGATGGAGATGACGTACGAAAGTACGAGGAATTGCTTAAAAATGTAGACAAACCGCTTCATGATAAGACCAAACATAGCAAGCTGAGTGCTACTGTACATCTGTATAATTTGAAGTGTGTGGGTGGAGTTAGTAATACGATATTCTCGTGTTTCCTCGAGCTAATCAATCAGTTGCTGCCTGTAGATGATGAAGCTCTGTCAATTAATACATATGAGGCCAAACGGTTTCTAAGGGACATGGGACTCGGGTATGAGAAGATTCCAGCTTGTCGCAATGATTGTATGTTGTTCTGGAAGGGCAATAAGGACTTAGATTCATGTGTCAAATGTGGTAAATCTAAGTGGAATGACGAAATTCATTTGGATGAGGATGGCCACCCCTTAATGTCGAGTAAGAGACGTCCGGTTAAGGTTTTGCGGTGGTTTTCCATCATACCACGACTACAGAGGCTTTTTATGTCAGTGCATACTGCATCCCATATGAGGTGGTATGCAGAAGGCCGCACTAAGGACGGCATATTGAGGCATCCAGCCGATGGCGAAGCATGGAAGTCATTCAACAATTTATATCCGGAGTTTGCAACGGACAGTAGGAACTTAAGACTTGGCCTAGCCTTGGATGGATTTAATCCTTTTGGGAACATGAGCACATCTCACAGTATTTGGCCTGTAATGCTAGTACTATACAACCTGCCTCCTTGGATGTGCATGAAACAAACGTCTTTCATATTCTCTCTGATTAATACAGGCCCAAGTTCACCTGGAATGGATATAGATGTCTACATGCAACCGTTAATTGAGGAATTGTAGCAACTATGAAGTGTGGGGGTACGAACATTTGATGTCTCCTTGAAAAAGAATTTCATGCTCCGAGCACAGCTGATGTGGATAATTAATGACTTTCTGGCATACGCGGACTTGTCTGGGTGGTCTACAAGAGATAGAAAGGCATGCTCTTGCTGTATGCATGCAACAAGGTCTAGACGGTTAAAACACGGAAATAAGTTTTGCTTTATGGGGCATAGGCGATACTTGCCCATGGATCATCCGTGGAGGCGGAATAAAAATACATTTGACGGTAACCAAGAATTAGAATGTGCCCCCGATGTGCCAGATGGAGATGAAATCCTAAAACAGTTAGAAGATATGGTATTTGGAGATGAGAGCGCCGGTAAGTCAGTTAACATTGAAAATTCACATGCAAAGAGGAAGAGGACTGATAATATATTGTGGAAGAAGAAAAGCATTTTTTTCCGTTTGCCGTACTGGAAGGATAATTTATTGCGGCACAACCTTGATGTCATGCACATAGAGAAAAATGTGACGGACAATATAATCGGCACAATACTCGACATTAAGGGAAAAGCGAAGGACAACCTTCAAGCTCGTAAAGACTTGCAAGAAATGGGTTTGAGATCAGCACTTCATCCTTTCACAGATGATGATGGGAGAATCTATATGCCTCATGCAAGCTACACGATGTCGAAAGAGGATAAAACTAGTTTCCTAAAAGTGCTTCGAAATGTAAGGGTGCCAAACGGATATGCTGCGAATAGTTCTAGATGTGTAAAACTTAAGGACCGGACGATATCAGGTTTGAAGAGTCATGACAATCACGTATTGATGCAACAACTTCTTCCAATTGCATTGCGTGGATCACTGCCCGGTAACGTGGTTAGACCGCTGGTTGAGATGTCTGCATTCTTCAGGGACATATGTTCAACGGCGTTGACCCAAGAGGATATGGTCCTACTTGAGACTGGCATCTATATCACTCTGTGTAAGATGGAACAGATATTTCCCCCTAGTTTTTTCACCAGCATGGTTCATGTTGTGGTGCATCTTGTTCGTGAATGCCGACTCGGTGGACCGGTACAGTATAGGTGGATGTATCTGGCAGAGAGGTAACATTTCCCCTAAAAGATTAAAACTAATTTTTTTTTGACATTTATTTATTTAAAAACAACTATTAGATGTAATAATTGACTAGTTTTGATATGTAGAAGCTTCGGGGTGTTCAAATCTAGTGTTCGCAATAAAGCAGCTCCTGAGGGCTGCATTGCGGAGGGCTACATAGCAACCGAGTTGGTAACGTTCTGTTCGATGTATTTAGAGAGCGCACCCACATTTCACAATAAGCCGCAACGAATCCCGGATGGGCCTAAAGGGGCTGGAACCCGAGTCGTCCTCGACCGACTCTAGTTGACACAGATTCACTGTTACATTCTGTTTAACTCAGATGACTTCCTCCAATTGCGGACGTGAGTATTGTGTAATAAAGATATGCATGCTCATATCCCGCAACAATGTTCGTTGTGAATTAAGTTTAATTGATTTCATTTCAAAATATAGGATGCACAAGGATTCCATAATACAAACCACAAATGGGGGGCGAACGACGGACGATCAGTTGGAAACCCAACATTTTGACCAATTTTGCGATTGGTACCGTGACTACGTAAGACTAATGTCATGCACACCTACTGAATTTCATAATGTTTCCTCATTGCACTAATTAGACTTCGTCGTTGTATATGACTCGTAGGTCGATTGTTCGGACGATCGACGCAGGAAGGATATGGGTGACAAACTAGTAATGCATTGTAGAGGGCCGATGGTTTCAGCAGTCCAATATAACAAATATGTGGTCAATGGCAAGTTTTTTCGCACTGTCGAACATGATATTGGAAAGCGGTCTCAAAATAGTGGCGTGTGTGTGCCGACTGTTGATAGCGAAACATACTATGAGAAGGTAACTCAAATACTCGAGGTGGAGTATTACGACAGGACAAAGTATATTATGTTCAAGTGTGATTGGGCAGACACCACAAGGGACAGAGGATACAAGGTCGACGAGTATGGCATAACACTTGTCAACTTCAAAAACCTTGTCCATAAGGGGGAGCTGATTAGTGATGAACCGTATGTACTAGTTTCCCAAGTGGAACAAGTTTTTTATGTCAAAGATGAAAGGAACCCAGATTGGGCTTGTGCGGTGAGAACTAAACCTAGAAACATATACGACGTTGGTCAGGGTGAAGCGCCTGATGATGATCATGCCAACTATCACGAGAGTGAGCCACTCACTTTAAATAATAATCAGCTGTGCGATCCGCATGATGACATCCAATATGTCCGACCCGGCTTTGCACCAATCGAGGCGTATGTCATTCTATATGAATTAAATATTGTACATTGATTGGTTTGTTATTTATTTGTACATTAATTGTCAATTTTTCTTAGGACTTTGTGGTGAAATTTGGTTGCACTATGCACTATACACATAACTAATTGAGTGCGTGCTGTATTTTGCAGGTTGAAATGAGTGCTCAGGGGAAGTCAAGAGGGCGGAGGGCACAATCTTCTGGGTCAAGATTGCAGCATGGCTTTACCGATAGTGAGGCGCAAGAAGCTGCTATGCTTCTTCAGCAACAATCAGGGTATCGACCCAAACTTCCACAACATGTGGAAGGGCATACACATGCGGAAGGTGACTATAACTACGACATTCCTGGCTCTTCGGTTGATCATATCACGGATTTTCTTGACCCATCCCGTCCGACGGGGCTTACCCAGCTAGGGTATCAGAGATATGAGCCTACTCCCCGCGACTCAAACGCATCCCCGCATATGCTATCCCCGCCACCCAGATTCACACAAATGGGTTTATTGCTGCACGGTTATTTTGATCCGCCGCCACACAGCAGCACACCTGTGGATGATAGTGAGGCACAGGCCGCTGATGTCATGGATGATGGTACAGGTGGCGCGGACAATGAATAGCACAATGACTCTGCTTGGCCATCATTGGAGATTGACGAGGTTCGCACGATAGGTATGTATGCATGCTAGTCCGAACCTTAAATATGCACATATTTACGCATGATGGTACATGTAGTTAATTAATATATCAATTTAAATAATATATGTGTGGTCATTTGTGTGTTAATATATACTTCATCATTGCAGATAGCGAGAACAACTTTGAAGTGTTGATCGTAAGTGACTCGCACAAGTTGTGGGACATTCCCGATGGGAAAAGGGTCGTTACGGAGTATAATGGCGCGTGGCAGCCTGTAGGACAAAGCGGCAAAAAGTTTAGACGGATGACCGGCAAGGCGTGCAAGGCCGGGATCTTTATTAGGCTATCCGACAACTGGGATGATGTACCAGAACAATGCAAGGAGGATTTATTTGAGTCTTTGATGGTAAGTGTAGATTAGATGTTATTAATTAATTTATGATATGTATCACTTGTATATTAAATTTATTTTATACAATAAACATTTTAATACCCTAGTTTTTAATTGATGCAGCGTTACTTTTACATCATGCCTGGGTCGGATATGACAGCAATTAAGAAAGACGCTTTCAGAGACATGGGCGAGAAGCAGAAGCTTTTGAGGCACAAGTTAAGGAAGAAGCTCATGATTCAGAGCGACGACACTCCTGTGACAGTGTCGTCAAGGATGGCCCAGACCATTTCAAAGTACAACCCCGCAGACGTTGAAATATTGTTGGGGAAATGATGTGATCCCGCTTATCAAGTAAGTCACTTCAAACTATTTGTGTTTTGTTAGTTATAATTGTTCGATGGTTTAGCTATTAATAACGTATATATGTTGTGTTCGTAGGCTTTCTGTGCGCACATGAAAGAGATACGAGCACAAAATCAAATACCATACTACATTGGCTCAAAGAGCCTTGCAAGGCTGGCACATGAGGAAGTATTACTCTAACTGACCATAACATCTTTATATATGTCATATATTGCGTACTATATATATATATGACATATATTTCATTGGTGGTTTGAACTTATTACAGATGCTTAGTACGGGCAAGTCTCCTACGCGAGCGAAAACTTAATCAAGAGCCATAAAAAGGCAGATGATAGCTGCCCAAATCCGGTAGTCGCAGCGAGAATTGTAAGTAGCAGACACCTTGTTATGAATTTTTATTTATGTATTAACTTATTGAATCTTCAAAATTATATATATAACAATGATCGTGTACAGGCTCGAATGGAAGAGTTATTGGAGAATGACCCTGCGGAACAAGTTGAAGGGCCACATGGGACGATAAGGTGGACACCGGATGATGCTTATGCTCAGGCGCACGACAATAAGCCTGAGTATGCAGGTCGTGTCCGAGGGGTAAGTAAGAATATTTTGCCTGCGTGCGGCACGATCCACTCATATTATACACCATCCCAAACACGGTCGCAGAACCATGGTGGGACAATGGTCTCGCGTGAAGAATTCGAAAGAGCCATTGAAGTCGAGAGGGAGAAGCACAGAGAGCAAATAGATGTGAGGCTGGCGCAGCAGAGTGAGGAGATTACTGCGGCGGTGACCGCGCGGGTGACTCAGCAGATGGCTGCTCAGATGGCGGCGCATGAGGAGCGGATTCATAGCCTTGAGGGGTCGAAACGTGTGGGGTCGGAGTCGGAGGTGACGACGTTCAGGAATCTGCAAGATGCAGAGTCCCCAGCCCGAGTGATTGCGAGATCCTCAGTTGATAGCCGATCAGGTAACAATATATTTTTATTATTTCTATTTGAGTAACACGATTATCTTACGAGATGAATATCATTTTAAGGGCTAGTAATTTTGTTTGGTAAATAAACTTTGTTCGTATCTAACACAATTGTATAAAACACAATTGCAACGTAATATGCATGTGTAGATGACGTAAGAGTAGAAGCTGAGGACGAGGATCACAATGAAATCCAACACAAGACGCCGGTTGGACAGAAGTCTCGTTTGTCTCAACATTATACCCGTTGTTTAGGCACCCCGTAAGGATATATATATATAACTCAAAATAATCTACTTTGTTCCTGATTGGATTGGTTGTGATTAGAGCTTTGCATAGTTAATTGTACCATATTTGTTGAAGACGCCTCATTAAATAAATGTATATGAGTTTAGGTATGTCGTGTAAATATATGCATAGGTCGTGCAAATATGTATGTCGATATTGTGTATATGACAATTATTCGATTGTTTTCTCACTTACTTGGACATTGCTTACCTATAAGGAGTTGATAATATTATATCACAAATGTCAATTAACTAACTAATTGATTGCTAGTTTTATTATTTGCAGTTAGTGCGGAGATGTCGGGAGATAATGGTCATGATGTTCACTCGACTATGGTCAGAGTAGTGTATAACCTTACATGCATATTTGTATAACGTTGCACATTTGCAGTTAGGCTTTTGGATTTTGTATTTGTGTATAACCTTAGTTGTAGTGTTTGGTTAGTGTTGGATTAATTATGGTAGTTGGATTGTGGTAGATTGACTATATTTGATGTTGGATTGTGGATTGTGGCAATATATTTGATGTTGGATTGTGGATTGTGGCTATATTTGATGTTGGATTGATTGAATATTGGATTTTGGATTGTCAAATATTGGATTTTGTATATTAGGTAACGAGCGGAAAAAATTCAAAATTTTTTTTTTTTTTTCCCCTGTCAAATTTGGTAACGTGGTACACTATACCACGTTACCCTTTTGTAACGTGTTGCCACGTTACCATTTGGTAACGTGGCACCACGTTACCATTTTGTAACGTGGTACAATATGCCACGTTACCAAATGGTAACGTGTTGCCACGTTACCATGCATTCTAACATGTTAGAACCTGACACGTTACCAAATGGTAACGTGTCAGAGTCTGGCATGTTACTAAAGTTCCAGTAGCTACGTCCAATTTCACCACCCGTCAAACACGTTACTATCCGCACGTTACTACACTTTAGTAACGTGTTAACACCATATACACGTTACTAATGGTCCGTTGCAAAAAAATTTGATTCTTGTAGTGTTTTTTGCCGTGCGTGGGTGAATGTATCTGAAGATTTCAGCCCCATTGAGTTACTGCTTGAAATTTTGAAGTCCCAAAATTTAAAATCTGATAGAGATGAGTTGACAGTAGAGTACCAAGTAAAGAAGCTTTTTGAATACTTGCAAGCTAGGAAGAGGCCATACCTTATAGTCATGGATGACATTTGGGAAACTAAAGTCTGGGATGTGGTACGATTTGCGTTTCCAGATAACTTGAATGGAAGCAGAATATTAATCACCAGCCGTGTAGGAGAAGTGGCTGTTAAGTATGACTTGAATTAAAAGTCATGGTGGGACCCAATGGTTTGTTTCCTTCTCCAAGTAGGAGAGGTTCTTGGTTCAATCGGTTTACTCCTTTACATGTGGGTTTTGGAGACATTCTCCTATGTGTACTTGGACTCCTTGTTTGACTTATAATAGGAGTCCTAGACCAACATGTAAAAGGAGAGTTAAGCTTCTATATAAGGAACAAAGCACAAGGTGAATTTGTGTGTGCCAAACGTGAATATATGTGAGCACCAAAGGGAGGATAAAAAGAGAGAATTTGAGAGAAGGAGGTACAAGGGCAGCAAGGGTGTTTTCTTCTTGGTGGTTTTTGGAGGAGCCAAAAACAAGTGATTAGAAGAAAAAGGTGCTGCAAAGTGAGAGAAGAAAATAGAGATCAGCCGCCATCCGTTCCAACAAAAGAAGAGTTTGTACATCTGTCTTTTGTATTTTATTTTGGGAATAATCTCTCTTGTGTGATAGTGAGATTTGAGTGTATTGAGGCTTTGAGATATGAGTGATTTTCTTTCTACTATTTTTGTACTCCATCTTTTGATAGTGGATTTTCTCCGGGTTGTCTCCGCTAGTGGATGTAGGCTTGTTAAGCCGAACCACTTAAATCTTTGTGTCGTGTGTGATTTGATTGCCTAATCTTTGTTATTCCACATTCTTCTTATTTTTCGCATCTCACGGGTCTTGAAAAATAGGATTAATTTCCTAACAACTGGTATCAGAGCTGTTGTTTCGAGTGGGAGCGATGGCAAGTGAAGAAGGAAAGATGGGAATCGAGAAATTCGACGGCAAAGATTTTGGGTTTTGGAAGGTACAGATTGAAGATATTCTGTATGGGAAAGATCTTCATCAACCTCTTTTGGAAGAATAACCCGACGACATGTATGATAGCGAATGGGCTCTGCTTGATCGTAAAGCCCTAGCAGTTATCAGGTTATCTATGTCAGAATCAGTTGCACACAACTTTGTAAAGGAGAAGACCACAACAGGTCTAATGAAGGCTTTGTCAAGCATGTATGAGAAGCCTTCGGCTAATAACAAGGTGCATCTGATGAAGAAATTGTTCAACCTAAAGATGGCGGAAGGAGCTTCGGTGGCACATCATCTCAATGAGTTCAACACTATCACAAATCAATTATTCTCGGTGGAAATTAATTTTGATGATGAGGTTCGCGCGTTGATCGTCTTGGCATCTTTGCCCAATAGCGGGAAAGCAGTGAGGATGGTTGTGAGTAATTCTGTAGGAAAGAGTAAACTGAGCTATGAAGACGTCAGGGATTTGATTCTTAGTGAAGAGGTTCGCAGAAAAGATGCAGGTTAAGCCTCTTGTTCTGGTGCTGCTTTAAACCTCGAGACTCGGGGTAGAGGACAAGATAGAAACTCTGGTCAAGGTAGATCAAATTCCAGAAAAGGGAGAAGCAAATTCATATTCGGCCAACAACCTGAGTGTTAGAACTGTGGCAAGACTGGCCACTACAAGAAGAATTGCAGGGAATTGCGGAAGGAGACTGAGAATGATTATGCAAACGTAGTGACAGAAGAAGTATATGATGCCCTACTTCTCTCTGTTGACAGTCCCCTTGATTCTTGGGTCTTAGACTCAGGAGTATCCTTTCATACGACAGCGATCCGTGAAATTCTCGAGAACTATGTTGGTGGAGATTTCGGGAAGGTGTATTTGGCTGACGGAACGGCGATGGATGTTGTGGGCCTAGGCGATGTTCGCATTAGAGTTCACAGTGACTCGGTATGGAAGCTACAGAAGGTCAGGCATGTTCCGGAGTTGAAGAAGAATCTGATTTCAGTGGAACAGCTTAATGAGAAAGATCATTCAATTCATTTCCACGGCGGAAAGTGGAAGGTCAGCAAGGGAGCTAGGATTTTGGCTCGTGGTCATAAGATGGGTACTCTGTATATGACGACGAACAGCAAGGATACAGATGCTGTTGTAGATATGACTGTTGACTCAAAACTATGGCACCTAAGGCTTGGGCACATGAGTGAGAAAGAGATGAAGGTACTTATGTCAAAAGGGAAACTACCGAGGTTAAAGTCAGTTGAGTCTGATTTGTGTGAAGGTTGCATCCTAGGGAAGCAGAAGAAGGTGAGTTTCACGGAACTTGGCAAAGCACCTAAGCGTGGAAAGCTGGAGCTGGTACACACGGATTTGTGGGGTCCCGCACCAGTGGCATCTCTTGGAGGCTCGCGGTATTACATCAGATTTATTGATGACTCAAGCAGGAAGGTATGGGTTTATTTCTTGAAAAGTAAATCTGATGTATTTGAGAATTTTAAGAAATGGAAGGCCATGGTTGAGACTGAAACGGGCTTGAAGCTCAAGCGTTTGAGATCAGACAACGGAGGAAAATACGAAGATAGGGGGTTTAAACAGTTTTGCACAGTGAATGAGATTAGAATGGAGAAAACTATCTCGGGAACACCACAGCAGATTGGCGTGGCTAAGCGCATGACCATGACCTTCAATGAGCGTGCTCGGAGTATGATGTTGCATGCTGGGTTACCAAAGACTTTCTGGGCTGATGCAGTTAGCACTGCTGCATACCTGATAAATAGGGGGTCTTCCGTTCCCCTGAGCCATAGACTATCGGAAGAAGTCTGGAGTGGAAAAGAGGTAAATCTTTCACATCTGAAAGTTTTTGGTTGTGCTTCGTATGTCCATGTTGAGTCTGATACTATGAGTAAACTAGATGGTAAATCTAGTAAGTGTTTCTTCATTGGATATGGAGATGAGGCCTTCGGTTATCGATTTTGGGATGATCAAAATCGGAAGATCATTAGAAGTCGGAATGTGACTTTTAATGAGTGTGCTATGTATAAGGATGGGTCAAGTGCAGAACCTGAAGTTACAGAGCAGGAACCGAAGAAGTCTGAGTTTGTTAACTTAGATGATCTTTCTGAAAGTACAGTGCAGAAAGAGAAACAATTCATGGAGGTGGAGCTTAATGAACAGTGTTCATTCACGGATGAATGTGATGACAGAGAATCTTCAAGAGACTTACAGCACCAGGAAGAGTCTTATTCTTTAGCAAGAGGCAAAGAAAAACCTGATTGAAAAGCAACAAAGAGGTATGGCTTTGAGGATATGGTTTCTTTTGCTCTGACAGCTAGTAGTGGAGATCCATCGTCTGTTCAGGATGGTATACCGAAAGAGGTGAAGTCACTACGGAGTGGTAAAGCTTGGGAATCGGCAGAATTACCCAAGGGAAAGAAGGCTAAAGGATGCAGATGGGTCTACAGGAAAAAGGAGTCATCGGAGAAAGCTGTATGGTCGACGGGGCTGATAGGGAGGCATCGTGTAATGTCTAAATCAGGTCCTATACTCAAGTTCAAGAGGCACTTGGACTTGAGGGACACTTGTAGAGTGTGATTGCCCTTGGGGGCTGAGGCGGAGACATCTGGAGGAGACACGTTTTGGTAGATTTGATGGGATTCAAGTCAAGGTGGAGATTGTTAAGTATGACTTGAATTAAAAGTCATGGTGGGACCCAATGGTTTGTTTCCTTCTCCAAGTAGGAGAGGTTCTTGGTTCAATCGGTTTACTCCTTTACATGTGGGTTTTGGAGACATTCTCCTATGTGTACTTGGACTCCTTGTTTGACTTATAATAGGAGTCCTAGACCAACATGTAAAAGGAGAGTTAAGCTTCTATATAAGGAACAAAGCACAAGGTGAATTTGTGTGTGCCAAACGTGAATATATGTGAGCACCAAAGGGAGGATAAAAAGAGAGAATTTGAGAGAAGGAGGTACAAGGGCAGCAATGGTGTTTTCTTCTTGGTGGTTTTTGGAGGAGCCAAAAACAAGTGATTAGAAGAAAAAGGTGTTGCAAAGTGAGAGAAGAAAATAGAGATCAGCCGCCATCCGTTCCAACAAAAGAAGAGTTTGTACATCTGTCTTTTGTATTCTATTTTGGGAATAATCTCTCGTGTGATAGTGAGATTTGGGTGTATTGGGGCTTTTGGATCTGAGTGATTTTCTTTCTACTATTTTTGTACTCCATCTTTTGATAGTGGATTTTCTCCGGGTTGTCTCCGCTAGTGGATGTAGGCTTGTTAAGCCGAACCACTTAAATCTTTATGTCATGTGTGATTTGATTGCCTAATCTTTGTTATTCCGCATTCTTCTTATTTTTCGCATCTCACGGGTCTTGGAAAATAGGATTAATTTCCTAACAGTGGCTTCACATGCAAGCCTTACTCCTCCCTACTTCCTTCCATTTCTTGAGAAAGATGACAGCTGGAAACTTTTTCGTAAAAAAGTGTTTCGAGGTGAAGAATGTCCTCACGAGTTGGAAATCATGGGAAGACGAATCGGAGAAGGTTGCCGTGGCTTACCACTTGCAATTGTGGTATTAGGGGGTGTTTTAGCAAACCAAGAGAAGACATTGCGAAGATGGTTGGAAGTGGTTGGCGATGTAAATTGGTACCTTAATACTGAGAAAACAAAAATATGCAAAGACATTCTGGCCTTAAGCTACACCCACTTGTCCCGCCACTTGAAACCGTGCTTTTTGTATTTTGGTGTATTTCCAGAAGACTTTGAGATTGCTGTGAGGCGATTGATTCGATTGTGGATAGCTGAAGGATTCATACAGTACATTGGCAAGAGAAGAAAGGAGGATATTGCTGAAGACTACCTAGAGGAGCTTATTGATCTAAGCTTGATCCAAGTGGCTAGCAGATGGGAGAATGGAAGAGTAAAGCCTTGCCGCATACACGATCTTTTACGAAATCTCTGCATATCCGAGAGTGCTGAAGAGAAGTTTTTTGGAGTTCTGGTAGATGATAACCATTTATTTGCAAACAAATCCCGCAGACTTTCCATTCAGGTTAACTCTAATAATCTGGATATTTCGTTAAACCCCTTTGACACAGCATGTGCCCGTTCTTTGTTTTGCTTTGTCCGAGGGGAAGGTGAGTTCTTTGGAAAGCCCTGGAAATGGATCGAGGAAAACTTCAAGTTGCTCAAGGTGCTTGATCTAGAGGGTGTTAACAAGCCTATACTGCCTGAGAATCTAGGGAAAATTTATCATTTAATGTACTTGGGTTTAAGAGGGACTAACTTGGATACCCTTCCCCCCTCTATTGGTAAGCTGCCCTACCTCGAGACCTTGGATGTGAAGCACACCAATCTGAGCTCTCTACCCAATTCTATTTGGAAGATGAAACACCTTCGGCATCTGTATCTTAATGGAAGACGCATTGACATGCATGTGGAGAAAAAAAGTATTTCTCTTACTAGGCTCCAAACGTTACAGGGAATATTTGTGGACAAGATGAGTAGTGAAGAATGGTTTGGATAGATCAATCAATCTCAGGAAATTGGATCTGAGATTTCGCTTAGACTCCATTGAAGAATTAAATGAGTGGATTGCAAGTCTGGAAGGACTTGAATCTCTGAGGTTAAGATCCCGGGATGAGAATCGTGGACCTTCAAAGCTCGAATTGAAGCCTCTATCAAGCCTTGAGAATCTCACCGACCTGTATTTGAGTGGAAACTTATCAGAGCTACAAAATAACTACTTTCCGCACAGTATTATAGTTCTTACTTTGTGGGAATCGAAGCTGGAAAACGATCCCATGCCAATTCTTGGGAAGCTGCCAAGTCTTTCTGTCCTTAGGCTAGGGACTGATTCCTACACTGGGAAGGAAATGGTGAGCCCGAGTGGAGGCTTCCCTGAGCTTCGCATACTGAAACTCTGGGGGCTAAAGGATTTGGAGAAATGGACAATGGAGGAAGGAGCAATGCCGGATCTCAATGAATTGGAAATCGGAAGATGTCCCAAGCTGAAGGAACTTTCAAACCAGTCGTCCAACCTGTGGGCTTCTAGGAAAATAGTTTTAACGAGCATGCCAAATGAATTCGTAGAGAATGTTCAAGCCAGACATCACAGCAACTTAATCATCAACAACCTGTGAAGCAGGTTTTTAATCAATTCCCTCATTTACTAGCGATTTCCTCCATGCTTTTTTCAATTCCCCTTATCTTTTAAGTAGTTATTTTCATGCTTAAAATAAATAAATAAATAAATAAATATATATATATATATATATATATATATATATATATATATATATATATATATATATATTATTTCACTGAAAATTTTTTACTGACATCACACAGGTTTGACGCTTGTATGGTCACTCATCTATTTGCTTTCAAGAGATTTCTGGCTTTGTCTTAAAACCTTGGAATTAGATCTGTCCCCCTTTCCCTATAATTTGCGTAGAAAAAAAAAAAACACCCTGATCACTCATAGAAAGGACTCGAAATTATTGGTGCCCAATTCATGTAGATTTTCTTTTTCTCATTAAGTCTCTCCTATGTGTTTGCGTCATGTCCTTTCATTTTTTTAATAAAATTCAATTACTTATTATACCCCTGTAATAGAATTTCTTAAGCTCCCCATTACTAGCAATCCTTCCCAACGTAATAACCGTTTTGATTTATTACGTTTATTAAAAATTGCTTCTACTAGTAATATTAAAAATTGTAATAGAATTTCTACTTGCAATTAACCACCTAAGGAGTTATTGAATTTTACTAACCGGAACCACTCTACTTACGTGGTTAGCGGTTATTTTATAACCAGCAGTTTTATAACAAGATAAATCGGCTACTTCGAGAGAGCCGTGATTTCCAATAACTATTTCGAAAGAGCATTAGAGCTCGTTTGGGAGTGCGATTTCAATAAGTGCGATTTTAAAAATTGCGTTTTTAAAATCGCTACTTTTTAAAATCGCACAGGCGTTTGGTAAAACATACTAAAAAGTACTTTTTTTATCAATTGAATGTTTGGATAACATTAGCATATAATTGCGGTTTTATGACCAAATTACCA
Source organism: Corylus americana (assembly GCA_036287905.1). Classification (NCBI taxonomy): domain Eukaryota; kingdom Viridiplantae; phylum Streptophyta; class Magnoliopsida; order Fagales; family Betulaceae; genus Corylus; species Corylus americana. The sequence continues at coordinate 24,969,518 of CP125815.1, forward strand.
ATAAGGAAAAACAAGACAGAGATGATGAAGAAAAAAAAAAGAGAAAAGAAGGGTTTTAATATATTTTAGGTGAGTATTCTTGGTATTTTTTTCATTCCCGTTCTAAAAAAAGGTAACTATTGCGCCAAATATCTTTTTAATATAAATCGTGATTTTGTTTTAAATTCGCACTTTTTCAAATAAGCACTCTCTAATCGGCTTATGGAAATCGCAGATTTTTTTGCGATTTTAAAATTTGTGTTTTTAAAATCGCAATCCCAAATACCCTAAAGTTGCGATTTGATTTAAAATCGCAGATTATTTTTTAAAAAACGCACTCCCAAACGCACCTTTAATCTCCAAAATATAATAAACTGTATTATAAAATAATAATCAACTCATAAATATCTTATTGATAGTTCCCTTTAAATAGAGAAACAATAAACTATTGATTACATAATAGTTTAAATTGTTTATGCAATATGGTCGATGATTAAATTGTTTATGCTAATGGTCTATAGAAGTTTAAACATATTAGCGGATAAATTTTTTGATATTTTATCTATCAATGGACCTGTATTCTATTGTATTTTGTCCGCATCCTATATCCACATACATTCTTCTCATATTGTTGGTTTTGCTTTTGTTTGTAAGGTGAAAAACTAAACAATGGATTTTATCATAGAATAATGTAAGAAATGCTACCATACCCATTTGAATTCATCCCATCTATGCTATTATTACAATTATTTATGCTAAATTTGTGGTCTGGAGTTTTGTAAGAGTCGAGTTTTATTTATGCGAAACTTTGGAGCAGGTTGTGGATGAGGAGGTAGACAAAAACAACCCAACAATGCCAGTAATCTACGAGTACAAGGATGAAAGTGATGAAGAGAATTCTGAAGATGCCATGGAAACTGACGCCGAAGATGAAAAAGATGAGGAAGTATCTGATGATGAATTTGAAGGTGTTAGTGACACTGAAGGAAGTGATGGCATGATTGATTGATGTACATTGAAAGGCCAATTTGGACTGTATTTGAGAATTTTGGGCAAAATATTTACTTGGAGATGGAATTGATGTACTTTATTAACAAACACTTGGAAAGGGGAGAGGGTGTTGTGTTATCTCTTTTCTTATCCTCCCTCACGCCGTCAAAAATCAAAGAAATGATTAGACGCTCTCGCCCATTTTGAAAATCAAGCAAATCACCGTTCTCTCTCTGTCACGCTCTCTCTCTGTGTCGTCTGATGAATGAATGAAATGGAAAGAAAATTTTCAGGGAAAAGGTGCGGAATTGAGAGAAATAATAAAAAATAAAATAGATGCGCTAACGGTGCTATATGTTACTTGATACTGTTCACAAATAGATTCGAAATACAAAATGTGATTTTTTTTTTTTTTTTTACATAATCTGATAAGGGACACTTTTGTTCATTTGCTTAACCATTTTGCATAAAAGTTCAATATAACTAACCTATTGCGAGTGTTCTAATACAATCGATTCAACTACGTTTTCCATATTTGTCCTTGAGCACAAGGACAAGGACAATCCAAAGGGATGGAGTGTTACGCGTGAAAGATGGAGACCACTCAGAAGTTGCGGTTAGTACGTTTCTTTCAAGACTTTCAGTGTTTGTTTTTGATTAGAATTACTTTATGTTGCGTAATTAGGTTTATCGTTACTTTCAGGAGTTAAGTAGAAGTCCTACTAGGACTTTTATAGGTATTATGTCCTTTAAATACTGCCCTTATGAATAGAAAATGAATCAAGAATTTATTCAAATCTTGTCTTTGTAAGAGTTTAAGAGCTTCTCTAGTTGCTCTACCAAAGTAGCTCAATGATTCCTAGAATTGTTTTCTTCTAAAATTTTTTGACAATAAGAAAGCTAAGGAAGAACGATACTGGTAAATTCTCGGTTCATAAACCTGTTACACATTCAGATTTAACATAGTGATCATGATAAAAAAACACAATTGCTGTCACAATTATAGCCCAACAAACCAACCGGTCACCGGTAGATAAACGAGTCTTGAAAGCAAGCTATAAAAAAAAAATGCTTATATAGGAATAGCAAGCTGGAACCAGACAAGATCAAACCAATCCACCACAAATTTTTTGAACCACAAAGACTCAAGTATCTTAACAAGTATAACAATCACCTCGATCATCTGCAAAGCTGACTTTGGAGGTAAACAAGAAGATTAGACCTAGCACGTGGCCAAATCTACACCCCTCCCTCCAAAACACTAGACAATTTGGCCTCAATACAACATCTAGCATCATAAACAATACTTATCAAGATTTTTTCATACATTTTACTATAAGCTCATCACCAACGAGATATTAGAAAGAGCAATACCTATCAAGATATAAGCCAAAGTAAAACATCATATTCAAATTTTTAATGGTAATTAGCTAGCACATAATGTAACACCCCCAAAACTGACCTTGGTCAGCCTGGTAGGTTACTGGCAATTACCTAAGTTTCACTAACTGGTGGCTAAATGGAAAATCGCTCCTCTAAGCATCATCAAAATTAATGCATAGGAATGTGAAATAAATCTAAAAATTCTACTAATCATTACAAGGACGAGTATAATTCTCAATTCAAAGACATGAAGCAACTATCAATAACTTAAGCAAACCTGATAACAATGTGAAGATATTTCTTAAGCAAAGTCCGTAGTGGCAATCGTGCTACTCTTTGGTTCTATAAACAGGTTTCCCACAAGAGTAATAACTGCGTAAGTCTAATGACTTAGTAAGTAAACCTTACAATTGAGTATGATATTAGCCAATTATCAATAAGCAGAAATAAACGTGCAATGTTGGTAAACAATTGAAAGAGGTGTTATCTATGTTAATACATCGTAAAAGTATTGTTTGGTTAGAAATGAGGTGGTGTATTTCCGGCGGCAATCACCTAGGTGATTTAATGTAGAAAACTAATGTTTCATAGGTCATTACTATCATATATGGTCTACTCAAGATATTACTCATTCTCAGTAGGATTGGCGCTGTCTTAAGAAACCTGTAATACAATACCGGTGCCCCAGATATTGTACGCTACCGTCTATAACACTAGTAGCCCAACCGAGTCCGACCTCGGGTAGCCCACACAACTAGTGATGTACATTATGTAGTAACCAACCATTAGGCATGGTTGCACCGATCACGAAAAAACCATTGGATCCAAGGCCCATATAACCCACACATTTGACTATAGAATGTAGTCTATATAGTAAGCTCATACCCAAGTCCGACTTCGTGTAGCCCACGCCACTAGTGATGTACGTTTTGTAGTGACCAACCATTAGGCATGGCTGCACCGATCTCGAAAAAACCATTGGATCCAAGGCCCATATAACCCACACATTTGACTATAAAATGTAGTCTATATAGTAAGCTCATGACCATTAGACTGCACGTACCAGTGTACTATGTCATACAATGCATCTTATCAACCAGTTATTAAAATAGTTACAAAGTTGTACAAAAATATAAGCATGATCGCATCGTACGCATGCTCAGTCAGATGACATATCACACATTTTTAAGGAAAATATTCGTAAGTGTTTACTAGCCTCGCGCATTCGCTTGACTCGTCCGACATCACAAATCCCTGCTATAACGAAATACGACACATTGTTATACACAGTAGTAGAAAACTCCTACGTACGAGTATGGTACTAAATTCCTATCTAACAAAAAGGGTCGCTGATCCCAAATATTGCCCATTGGGAGCCAAGGAACGGATGCCTTACTTCCTGGTCAAACGCTTAGGCTCGATAGCGAATGTTCGGCCAGTGAGTTAGATGTCTAGGCCAAAAGCTTCAAATTGTGTTTTGAGGCTTCTATTCAATCTAAAGGTTGATATATCTCATCTTAGGCTACTAAGCAGGCACATGCGAAGTACATATCATGTTATCATGCAACTTAAAGCAATAAAAGGGAGAGTTTAAAGCTTTTTCAAAACATACTTGGCTCTCGTAAAGAAATAGGTGTGAGGGCCTGCCAAAATATCTTTAAACTTGCAATACTAGTAACAACAATTAAAAGACCATGGAATGGGTAAGGTGGTTACCTTAGAAAATGGCAAGAACACCAAGCTTTCTTCATTTTCCATCTCCATGTCACTTCTCACACTAAGGTTAGGGTTTCTTTGAGGTTAGGGGAGGTTGAGGGTCGAATGCATGGCTTATATAGGAGCTTTGGGCGTGCCTTACTCTGAAAAAGTGGAGAATGGGTTAAAACTGTTTTTGAGGGTGTCAGCGAATGTTTGGGTACTATTACACGTTGGATAAAACGGTTCAGGCGTACATTCGGGGTATGTACGGGGTATTGCCCACAATGTCAAAGACTGGTCAACGAATGTTCGTGTGGCCTCCTAGCGACTATTTGTACTTAAGTTAAGGGCAAACGTTCATGTGGTCCCTAGCAAACGTTCGGTTAGAGAGTGAAGTTTTCTAGATTTGGCTTGGAAGATTCTAGGAGATGGGCTACTCACAAGGGTTTTAGCTATAACACCCAAGAAAATTAGATGGAAAAACTGTCTGTTCTAAATTTGGCTATGTGAAAAAATGACTTTTTCATTCATTGATATTTTCATGATAATTTTTACTGCTATTTGCTCCTCATGTACTAGATAGTCAATTGTGATTTTATAGGATTTTAAGAAAGAGTTTACATTGATGAACATCAATGGACCTTTTGTCATAAGCTGACGAAAATCATATTTTGTACTAAAACTAGATTTTAAATTTTGATCTAGTGAGAGTTTGATTTTTTAGTATTTTTATTTGAGTTCAGATGAGGGGTGTTTCCTTATTTACAATATAAACATTTAAGTAAATGTCTTTTACACTTACTTTTATATGTCCATTTACTTTAAGTTTACATTGGAAATAAGTTCATTTTGTTCAAACATGTCAGTTAGTGTGGTCTGAAATTGTTCAGACTTGTCCGTTCGAACGCTACAAGATGTTGTTCAAACACTACAAAATATATGTGAGAGGTTAGTGTTGTCTGTTTGAAGCCCGTTCGCAAGCCGTTCAAAAGGGGGGCCTCATAACTATAAAAAGGGATGAAGCACGATTTCAGCCCATTTTCTCCTCATTTCTTCTTCTTCCACACGATTTTCTCTGTTCTCTCTCCTAGGGTTTGCACCCAAACCTTAGGTAGTGATTATTTGAGGTTTCCTAAGACAAATCCAACCTCGGGAACATGTTCCTTGAGGTTAGATCATTGTTTCCACCAACTGATTTGAGGAAAATCCATAAACCCTTAGTTTTCTTAGTTTGACTTGGATTTTTGGGGGTTTTGATCAATCTCTCGAATTTCTTTGGGGTTCTTGTGTTTAGAAGACTTTTAAACATTCCTTGAGCATTGGGTTGAAGTTTCGTGGCTTAGAACTTCGAACTTCATCAAAGATCAAGGTAAGACCCAAAACCCTAGTTTCGACTAAGTGTTGATTTGAGTATTTTTGAAGTGTCTAACCCTCTAGATTGTCTATGGGTTAGTGTTGTGAATGAAAATGAAGTCAAATGGAAACCCTTGAATTCTATGGGTTCCCTTGTAGTGAGAGATGCTTGTAGGATTGTTAAGTGCCAAAATATTCATATTTTAGCCCTTAAACTTATATTTGTTAATTCCTTAATGTTGTTAGTTTGTGCAATTTTACTTTCTTTTTATATTTTCTTTGTTTTATAGGTTTTTGGAAGAAATGAAAGCATTTATGAAAGTATCGAACTTAAAGGATAAAATTGGGAAAAAGTTAGAAGACTTGAAACAAGCAAAAGGATTATGGTAGTGTGATCGATCGCAGGTTCCCTGGGATCGAGCGCACTTCCAGAGAGGTCTAGATGAGCGAGTGCAAGGCGTGCGCTCGTGCACGCAAGAGAAGACTCTATCGCATTGCGATCAAGCGCAGAAGACATACGATCGATTGCAGAGGTGCGATCGAGCGAACCCGTGCGCTAAAGAATTCCATAAGATGCGGCCAAACTCCCTTTACTTTCCATATTAGGGTTTTTCTAGTCCTAGTTGCACTAGGACTAAACTCTACGATTTTACTAAGGTTTCTAGGTTTTCTAGAGTATTCCTAAGCCTATAAATAAGACCTCTAAACCTTTAGAATAATCATCCTTGAAGAGACACAACTTTGGGGAGAGGAATTGGAGGCTACTTCTAGGAGCCGTTTTCGGTTCTTTCTTTACCTTTTCTTTTTAGTTTTATTTTAATTATGTGTAACTAACTCTTAAAGATTGCTAGATTGAAGCCTTAATTATGTTTATTTAATATGTCAATATTGACGCATTTGTGATAATCATATTGTGTTGCTAAACTTAATTAATTTCTGTTTTCTTGAATCCCTCATATGTATGTGATTAGCCATTATATGCATATGGTATGGATTAGTTAATTAAATCAATTTGGATGATCCAGTCATGGGTTTAATAAGAGTAACAAAAGAAATTCATACTGGGTTCTTGGGTTAATCAACATGGGGAATCAGGAATAGATACACATGCCCTAGGCCTCATGTGTTTGTCGATTTTCACAGATTTATGCTTTCTTCAAAAACAACTTAGTAGACACCCATGATAAATCCTTTAAGAAATAAAAGAATTAGAGTAGATATGCATGCCTAATTCGTTGCTTAGGAAAATCAATAGCTTAAGGAGTAGACACCCATACCCTTAAGTTGGCAAACATTAAGTATTCATAATATAATTGGATCATTGGCATATTGTTATATTATCTATGTATGATTAGTGGTGGATATCAAAGCCCTACCTTTAGCTTTTCATTTGTCTTTATATCTTTTTATTTATTTTCACAATATCAATTTAGTGACAATTTGATATTTTTATAAATTCTAAAACAAAATCAACAATCTCTGTGAGATCGATCTCGTACTTGCTGCAGTATACTATCGTTTGATCTTGTGCACTTGCGAGTAAAACATACCAAGTATTTGTCCATTAATTTAGGTGGGTATTTGGCACAACAGGGATTCAAGTATCTTGGTGAAGTTGTATTGTTAGAGCCTAGAATAGAGTTTTGACTATGTGTTTATCATGTAAATGCATAGGTACTCGCAAGTAGGTCAAAGTTACTAAGAGAACCGAAGCGGATCATTGTAAGTATTTTACTTACTGGGAAAAAGATACTACGTTTTAAGGTTTAAAAAATGTTTTATGATACTTTGTCAATTTAATGATGTTTCATGAAATATTTTAATGAAAGGTTTTTATGAGCTTTTATGAGTTTACAAGATGAAATGATAATTATTGATGTGGTCGTTTTATGTACAAAAATATCAATAATAAAATTACCTCTCAATAGGACGAATCCTTGTAGTATAGGGTTCTATTGAGGGTGTCGAACCTCAAAGATTGTTGGTGTTGTTATCAAGTTTTTCAAAATTAAATGTAACTTAATTAAAAGAAGTTTGATTGGTTTTTTTAGAGGCAGTCATGCGTTGGACGACGCTTAGACGGACTCATCGCATTAATCGCTAATTGCTTTTGAAAGCAATTATTAAAAACCTCTAACCTCTAGGTGGTTATCGGTTATTGGGTTTTTGAAAACCGCTAACCGGCTTTTATATATATATATATATATATATATATATATATATATATATTTGTATATTTCATATAATATATATAGTTTTATTATATATATTTATTTGTATGTTATATAGATCCGTAGAAGGTGACCAACAAAGATTTTGGTATATAACAATTTTTAATGCTAAAATGGCCAAGAAAAGGAAAAAAAAAAAAAAAAAATTGTTTAAAGTGAGCCCCAAAACCGGTCAAAAAAATAAAAAAACCCAACAAAATGTCCAAAAAAAGCGGTTATTTGGATGCGGTTAACCGCTAACCGGGCGGTTAACTGCCTAGCGGTTAGCGGAGGTAATTAGTAATTTACTAACCACCTCGGTGGTTGTGGTTAGCGGTTTTAACCACTAACCGCAAGAGCATTTTCACCCCTGCTAATGGATGTCTTAAAAAAAAATAAAGTGGATGTGATCAAAAGAAATTTAAGAGACTTCCATAGTTCAATGTATCTGAGCCCTGAGAGAAGACAAAAACTAAATATTAAATAATCTTTACAACATATATTACTCAACGGCTATCAAGCGGATTGTCGAACGAATTGATTTATTTACAACCCTAAAAAGGGTTTATTACAAAGCTTTGATACAGATGTTAGCCTATTAATTAGTTGAAGCCTTTTGAAAAGAAATTCGAAACTGATCATTGGAATAGGAAAATATTCCTTTACAATTTGTCTTGATGGACAATTACATAATGTTGAATTTCTAACTATATGTATATGCTTTGATTTTGAGCTTACATACATTTCTATTCTGTATTGGTAAGACAATATATTCAAATCTAATACGTTATATAGGCGATTTCAAGGATATGATTGCATTATTATGTTGCACCAAACACTAAAAAATACTGAAAACATTTTCTAAAAATTATTTTAGGCCAAAATCTAACGGACCTTTAATTAATTTCTTACTTTGCTCCGTTTTCCTTCTTTAGATTCTTAACTTTTCCCTTGATTTCGCTATCTAGATAGAACTAGTGCCATTCCGGGTTTGTATATTTGATGGGGATGAATCGTGCTTGATTGGATAAGAGCAATAGTAGCAAATGCCTTGTTCTCTTCTTCATATTTAGGGAAATTTAAAAAATAAAAAAAATAAAAACACAAAAACATACTCGCATTAAATTCTTTATATTTAACTAACCCTCAAGGGTTGATACAGTGTTTTCTAATGTGTAGGAAACCAGAAGTGGTTCTTTATACATTATTTTAATATAAGCATTTTTTTTTCCTCTCTCGTCTTTCATTTTTTTGTCTTTAATTAGAGGTTGTGTTGGAATTTTATAAAAAAAATGAAGGTAAGTAGAGAACTTGTATTTTGTAAAAAAAAAATAGTATTTTAATGGCATAAAAAAAAAAAAATTATAAAATATATTTTCATAAGAAAGAAAAAGTTAATTTTGTGTCCTAAATTTAAAGAAAATCAAAAGAAAACTGCAAAAATCTTGATCTTTGAAAAACCAAAAACTGCTGTAAAGAAGGGCGGGTGAGAGAAAGAGAAAGAGAAAAAAGGGCAAAAAAAAAAAAAAAAAAAGAAAAGTAGTGTGCGTTTGCTAAGGAGTTGGGCCCACTTTAATTAACTTATCGAATCCCACCAAATAGCCTCCCATAACCTTAAAAAAAGAGAAGTGGGGTGCGTTTGCTAAGGAGTTGGGGCCCACTTCAATTAACTTATCGAATCCCACCAAATAGCCTAACCCAACCCGCACACCGATATTCGGCCAGCCACCCAATTACAACTTCCAATTACTCAAAAAATAAGATTCTTAGTTTTTGAGATTTTAGCCGTCAAAAGCATCTAACGATTTAAAATATGCCAGGTTTCCACCAATATTAAAATTTAAAAACAAACACAGCTACACTTGATTATATCATATATGAATTAAAAGATTAATAAATTTATTTAAAAAAAGAAGAAGAAGTCACCCAGGAGGCAGCTCGCCACCACCGCTACCATTCCATTGGTGGCTAAGGACCGCGTGCGGCTACCCATAGCCTAGGGAGTGGGTGCGGTATACTTTAAACCCTTTTGCCGGCTAAAATTTAAAAAAAATGAGATTTTCACATGGAGGGATCCGAATCCCCCTAATCACACATCCAGCTAACTTTCTCTGCTAATATTTTAAGTATAAATTAATATTTAATATTCGGCCACTCAATCACCCATCCACTAATTTAATTATTCTGTAAATTAATATTTTACTTCCTCAGACCACATCGTGTAGTACTGAGCATATTTCGAACACGGATCCAAAAAGACTTGGCGGAAATAATTGACTGTAGCGAAGGAAATTTTCCGTACTTCCTTGCTTCGTCCTTATCCCTCTACCTACAACCTTGTCTTCTGAATTTTGTGGGTTTATTTCCTTTCTACCCACAACCAATTCTTTCAGCACATTTTGTGATTGACTTCTCAAAATGGCAACGTAAACAACCGTCTGTTACCCAACTTTGTCGATAGCTTTCTTTCTTCCTCCAGATCCCTCTCCTCACCAACCCCAAATAAACGTTTCTGAGTCTGTAAAGATTTGAGGGTTGAAAGGTAAGCATCAATGGCGGACAGTGTTGTTACTTTCCTCCTACAGTACTTGCCCCGGCTGCTCGCAGATGAAGCAAATCTCCTTCATGGAGTGACGGGTGAAGTCCAATCACTTCGTAGGGAGCTCAATCTGATTAATATCTTCCTCCAGAACTCCCAAGGGAAAAGGAACGAGCATGGAATAGTGAAGGAGGTAGTTAGGCAAATCAGGGATGCTGCTTACGAGGCTGAGGATGTTATCGACATGTTCATCATCAACGCCGCAGAGCAGAGGATGAGAAACAGGATTTGGAAGTTGTTGCACTGCTTTGATGAAGTCAACACGCTTCATGTTGTTGCGAACAAGATAGAAGGTATCAACAAACAAATCAATCAAATCTTCGACAATTTCAACAAGTATGGCATTGAAGGTGCTGAAGCAAGTGGAGATGCGGCGGCAGAGGACCAGCTAAGCAGACGTAGGCAAGAAGAGGAGGACCAGCTACGCAGACGTAGGCGAGAAGTGGCGGACGATGATGTGGTTGGCTTTGTTGATGACTCAGCGATATTGGTGAGGCAGCTTATTGAAGGGAGTTCAAAGCTTGATGTCATTTCAATCATCGGCATGGGTGGGTTGGGCAAGACCACTCTTGCCAAGAAAATCTACAATAATGACCGAGTCAGGAGTCACTTTTCTTTCCGTTGGTGGGTGAATGTATCTCAAGATTTTAGCCCCATTGAGTTATTGCTTGAAATTTTGCAGTCCCAACTGTCAAAATCTGATAGAGAAGAGTTGACAAAAACACTCGAAGTTATGAGCAAAGATGAATTGAAAATAGAGTACCTAGTAAAGAAGCTTTTTGAATACTTGCAAGCTGGGGAAAGGCCATACCTTATAGTCATGGACGACATTTGGGAAACTAAAGTCTGGGATGTGGTGAGATCTGCATTTCCAGATAACTCTAACGGAAGCAGAATATTAATCACCAGTCGAATAAAAGATGTGGCTTCACATGCAAGCCTTACTCCTCGCGATCCCTACCACCTTCCATTTATTGACAAAGAAGACAGCTGGAAACTTTTTCGTAAAAAAGTGTTTCGAGGAGAAGAATGTCCTCAAGAGTTGGAAATCATGGGGAGACGAATCGCAGAAGGTTGCGGTGGTTTACCACTTGCAATTGTGGTATTAGGGGGTGTTTTAGCTAACCAAGAGAAGACATTGCGAATATGGTCGAAAGTGATTGACGACGTAAATTGGTACCTTAATACTGAGAAAACAAAAATATGCAAAGACATTCTGGCGTTAAGCTACACCCACCTGTCTCGTCACTTGAAACCATGCTTTTTGTATTTTGGTGTATTTTCAGAAGACTTTGAGATCCCTGTGAGGCGATTGGTCCGATTGTGGATTGTTGAAGGATTCATAAAGAACACCGGCAAGAGAACAACAGAGGATGTTGCTGAAGACTACTTGGAGGAGCTTATTGATCGAAGCTTGATCCAAGTGGCTAGCAGGAGGGAGAATGGAAGAGTAAAGACATGCCGCATTCATGATCTTTTGCGAGATCTCTGCATATCCGAGAGTGCTGAAGAGAAGTTTCTTGGAGTTCTTACAAATGATAACCTTTTATCCGCAAACAAATTTCGCAGACTTTCCATCCAGGGTAACTCTTTTGATCTGTATATTTCTTCAAATCCCTCTGACACTACATGTGCCCGATCTTTGTTTTGCTTTGACCGAGGGGAACATGAGTTTAATCGAAAGCCCAGAAAATGGATCGAGGAAAACTTCAAGTTGCTTAAGGTGCTTGATCTAGAGGGTGTTAACAAACCTATACTGCCTAAGAATATGGGGAAAATGTATCATTTAAGGTACTTGGGTTTAAGAGGGACTTTCTTGGATACCCTTCCCCCCTCTGTTGGTAAGTTGCCCTACCTCGAGACCTTGGATGTGAAGCACACCTATATCAAGTCTCTACCCAATTCTATTTGGAAGATGAAACACCTTCGTCATCTGTATCTTCATGGAACACGCCTTGACATGCCTGTGGAGAAAACAAGTATTTCTCTTACTAGGCTCCAGACGTTATGCGGAATATTTGTGGACAAGAAGAGTCCAGTGAAGAATGGTTTGGATAGATTAATCAATCTCAGGAAACTGGATCTCACATTTCATTTAAACTCCGTTGAAGAATTAAATGAGTGGATTGCAAGTCTGGAAGGACTTGAATCTCTTTGTTTAAGATCCCAGGATAGGGATGGTCGAATTTCAAAGCTCGAATTAAAGCCTCTGTCAAGCCTTGAGAATCTCACCGACCTGTATTTGCTTGGAGACTTACCAGCGCTACAAAATGACTACTTTCCGCACAGTATTATAGTTCTTACTTTGTCGGTATCAAAGCTGGAAAATGATCCCATGCCAATTCTTGCGAAGCTGCCAAGTCTTTCTGTCCTTAAGCTATTGGCCGATTCCTACACTGGAAAGGAAATGGTGAGCCCGAGTGGAGGCTTCCCTAAGCTTTGCATACTGAAACTCTGGATGCTAAAAAATTTGGAGACATGGACCGTGGAGGAAGGAGCAATGCCAGATCTCAAGGAATTGGAAATCCGAAGCTGTCCCAAGCTGAAGGAACTTCCAGACCAGTCGTCCAATCTGTGGGCTTCTCGGAAAATAGTTTTAACGGCGATGCCAAATGAATTCGTAGAGAATGTTCAAGCCAAACATCCCAACAGCTTAATCATCAACAGCTTAATCATCAACAACCAGCGGGCTCCGCTCTGAATGAGATTCACAGTCAGGAAAATGTGAAGAAGGTTTTTAATCCATTCACTCATTTACTAGCGATTGCCTGCATGCTTTTTTCAATTCCCCTTATCCACTGAAAAGTTTTAACTGACATCGCAGGTTTGACCGTTTTATGGTCACTCACTCATCTATTTGCTTTCAAGAGATTTCTGGCTTGTGTTAAAACCTTTGAAGATCTGTCCCCCTTTCCCTGTATTTAGCAAAGATCACTACTCAATGCTAATAAATTGTTGTTCTATGTTGTTGCTATTGTTGTAGTTGATTTTGTTGTTGCTGGTGTGTTGCCATACGTGGCTGGTAAAATAGCACTGCTCTTGTCATGTTGGATACATTAATTGTTTGATTTGTATCAGTTTAATTTGTAGCCTTTTCTTTAAAGTAGTAATATATTCTCATAATAATCCTTTAGCAGTTGAAATTTCTCTCATTATTTTCTCATAATATTAGAGACTTTTTTGATTACTGCAATTTTTGACGAATTAATTAGCACTGAGGGAGAGTTTTGAATATATGAAAAGTAATTATTGGGTTTGGGGGATTTCTCTCACTGGTCGAGAAAACCTCATGTCTATCATCTTCTTGATCAATCCATGTCACTATTAAAATATTGTCAATGTCCCTCTCAATGACGAATCTACCCTTAGGAAAATAAAAACAAACAAAAAATACTAAAACTTTTAGAAAAAAACCTAAAAAAGAAAAAAAGAAAAACAAGGGGTGGCAAAATTTAAAATTTAAAAAAAAAAATCCTTTTTATAAGAAAAAATAAAAAATAAAAAATTGATTTTTTTTTAAAATTTTATAAAAATTGAAAATTTCGTTTAAAAAAATTAAAATTTTCGTTTCTTAAAACATAATTTAAAAAATAAATTCGTTTTTTTAAACAAAAATTGTGTTTCAAAAAAAATATTCGTTTAAAAAAATTAAAATTTTTCGTTTAAAAAAATCAAAATAAACAAAATATTGGTTTTTTTTTAATTATTTTTTTAAAAATTAAAATTATTATTATTTTTTAATTTTTATTTCGAATTTAAAGAGGGTATTTTTGTCTTAGTAAGAAATATATAAGGTCATTTTTATCTTTTTCCTAGCCTTGGGTGGGACATTGACAATGTTTTAGTAGTTTGGGGGGACATTATCATAATTGAAATTTTGGGAGGACATTATCAATTGAGTGGTAATTTACTTTACCTAAGAGGGTATGTGGACTTTACTTAATTTTTTATTTGAATATTAATAAAAAGTGATTAATGTGATATAAAAAGTATAACCGGTCCATTGCCGAACGAGATCCTAAGGACCTTTTGTTTTATGGTCCACACAAAAACTGATCTTTATCATGGTGGGATTGATACCTAGCATACAAAAATTTCTCACACAAAAAAAAAAAAAAAAACGAGCATAAAAAATAGATCACAATATGACTTGCAATACATTAATAGTTAATTTAATTTTCTACTTCCAATTTGTGTAAATTTCGTTAAAAGTATGAATTTATGTGTTATTAATTTAAGTAAATGAGAACTTTATTTTATTTTATTTTATTTTTTGTGTGGTAGAGGTGAACCATTAAGATTGACCATATTAATTTTTATTTTTTTTTATTTTTTATTTTTTTATTATTTTTTTTTTTATCCCCATCCTTTTCCATATCATTTTAACTTTTATCACTCCCTTTACCCAGAAAGCAACTCCAAAAAAAAAAAAAAAAAAATAATCGAAAAGTATATATATGTGGTAAAAATTTGGATTGTTATTTAAAGGTGGAGAGAGTACAATGGTTATCATTGTTGTATAAATAGCCACGATGGAGATAATTCCATCTGCAACCATTGTCTTCATCTACCAATGCCATGCACCACGGTGTAGAAATAGACATGATGGAGATATTCCAATGCAATGTCAATCGTGATGTTTCAATCTCAGAAGAAAACACAAGATGGCCCAAAGCCCGGGTAAAAAAAAAAAATTAATTTTAAGTTTTTTAATTTTATATATCTATATTAAGGGTGACAACTGTTATCATTTTATTGGTGTTGACGTGGCACACTAACGAAATCCGTTAAGTGTTTTGACGGAATTTGATTGCAGTAATTAAATTGTTATTTTTGCCAACCTGAAAGACCTCTAAATTATTTTTTATATCACATGATTTGTAATTTAGGCCAACTATAAAGACTGTTTTTGCATTTATCTACAAAACAAAAGAGTAATGCTATATACTATACTCTCATTTCACTAGACTGATGTGACAATGACTATCAATTTTTTGATCATCCTTTATAAAAAAAGAAAAGAAAAAAAAAAAAGCTCATGGATATTGCCGCATTATCTCAATGGAATAGGGGTGGAATCAGAGTATAGTGGCCGAGCTTTCAGTTCACAGGGGGCATCATACAAAAAAAAAAAAGAGTTAAATAAAAATTAATTAAAAACATAATATAATTAACAAAACAAATAAACAATTTAACAAAATTTAATTATTGTTTAAGATATATAAATGTAACTTAGCATTTATTTTATCTGGCCTAGCAAGGATGTTAATCAGCTATACGTGTTTTTTGCCTTCCACTAAAAAGCTGCCACCTCAGATTATCTCAACTTACAAAATAAGATTGGATGCACAAGATCATATGCCAAACTTCACTGCCTAGACCATGCACCTCCAAATGCTGCCCCGCCCAGCTTTGCCAAGCCCATGCCGTCCAGCTCCGCCCAGATCATGCTGCCCAGCTCCGCCAAGCCCATGCCGCCAAGCTACTCCGACGGTTCACCACCGTTGCTCCGGCCGAAGGAATTAGAAAAAAACCATTCCAGCAACAAAATAACCCAAAAAAAAAGAGACTAAAAATTTGAGAAATCTATCTGGACTTGCTACTTATAATCACAGAAAATCAATCCACTGCAAGTTGGTTGGGCGGAGGATCGGGCTGGTCGTGGGTGGCGGCTTCCGGCCAGATGAGCGGTGGGTGCGTGTGAAAATTTGAAGAGAGAAATGATGGGTGTCATTTTGCAGGTGGTATAATTTAGTGTAGTTAAGTTCATTTTGTAAGTTGAATTAAGCTGAGTTGTCCTTTTTTGGTTGGTGGGCGTAAACTGGGTCATTTATGCCATGACCGAACAGAAGATATTCCCTTATATATTTCATTCAATTAAAGCATGTAACAAAAAAATATTTATATTCATAAACAACGAATTTAAAAGAACAATCTAAATATAAAAGTTTAAACCGTCATTTTTGTTATTTAAAAATTAACAATTGTAAAAATTAATTACATACCTGAAACTTTATACCAAAAAAAAAAAAAAACAAGAAAAAAAAAAAAAGAGGCAGTTTTGAACACAGTCCTTCCACACCTTCCAAAATAGGGGGCTTTAACAATATTTTTGACAAATTGAGGATTTTTTTTTTTGACAAATAGAAGAGAAATTTGATTTTGATAGCTATGTGTATATAGTAGACAAGATATATAAAGTTTAAATTTATGGGTAATTTCATTGAAAATCCCTGAACGTCAACTCGATTTGACAAACCCCCTAAACTTCAAAACCTTTCAATTTAGTTCCTCAATTTTCAATTGCTCTCAATTTGAACCCTTCTATCAAATTTAGCCGTTAAAAATATAAAAAAAGACCAAAATATTCATGATTTTCATTTTTTTTTCTTTAATAAAAAAACATATTGGAATTTAGGGTAAAGTTTGAATCTTATAAAAAAGTCAGGGGTATAAACATCATTTAATGTTTAAAATCTGACAGAAGGGTCCAAATTGATTGCAATTGAAAGTTTAGGGGACTAAATTGAGAGATTTTGAAGTTTGAGGGAAAGGGTTTGTCAAATCGGGTAGAAGTTCAAGGGTGTTCAGTGAAGTTACCCCTTAAATTTCTGTCGGCACATTTTGCTGAGTTGTTAAAACAGATGGTTATAATCTAATATCACAAAATTTCAACCATCAACTTCCATACCTAGATCCAAAAAATTGAGTTATACAAAATCTTGATCCTTAAAATAATAAAATACCACCAGGGAGGAAAGTCACACTGTCATATAATTTTTGACATGATCGCAAACCCTCTACGAACTCAATACAAAATTGGAGAGTTAGATTGAAAGATTTGACTCATTTAATTGAATGTATTAACTTAAAATTGACCTATATAATCTTACACATGCTTTGACACGATATGCATCCAACACAAATGCGAATTATCTCCCCGCATAGCATTACTCCTGTCGTAATTAGTGCCCACTATAATTAGGACGAAAAAACAAACTTACCACGAATGTGGTCAACACAAGCTGCCACAATTATTAATTAGTATAAAAACACACCGTTACACCGATACAGAAGCTTGGCTGCAATAGGGTCTTCCATTTTGTGCAGGAAAAATGGCCACAAAACTCCTTGCCGCTTCTCTCCCTCTCCTCGTGATCTCAATTGCAATTTCTCTCCGATGTGGGACAGCAGCCGGCGAGAAAGGCAACACGCTAATAACCAAAACTTGCGGTGGCACCGCCTTTCCCGATGTCTGCACCGCAACTTTGGAGTCAGATCCTCGGAGTTCAACTGCAGATCTCAAGGGCCTCTCTAGAATTGCGTTGGAGTTGAGCGCAGCCAAAGCAAATGAGACTGCAGGAGTGGCCTATAAGTTGATGATAAATGCATCAACCTATGCGACATGGTCGGTGCGCTCAACTTGCTTCCATGGTTATAACATGAGCATCAACAAAATTAAACAGGAGGGTCTCCCATCTTTTGACAAGGGGAAGTATGATAAGGCATATCAAACTGTGGGTCTTCTCAATGATGAAGCAGTTTATTGTAGCAGCTTTCGCATTCCAGAGTTGGCTGAAGGCAATACAATGCTTTCCAGGTTTTCCACAGATGTAAAGACCATTCTGCATCTCCTTTTCTAGTCAATGTAATTATGCTGTTTCAGATAGAGTTTTCTTTGAAACTGGGTTGAAAGAATTTTCTCTAACCAAATCTATAATAATAACATATGTCTCTTGTGAGAAACAAGTTATTTTTTTAATATGTGATATGCTCATATTTTTTTTAATAAAATTTCTTTCAAGTTTGTTATTGCTATTAAAAAAACATGTGACTTTCACATGTTAAATGACACATGTCATTATTATAAAATAGGTTAAAAAAAATTCCTCCAATTCAGTTTCGAGAAAAACTCTGTCCATGCCATTTCTTTAACTTTTTTTTCTTTGTTTTGTTTTTGGAAACTTGAGAAAATTCTCTTAACTTCCACTTATTTCGATACTACCTTTAAAGTTTAAAAACTCTCTATTAAGGATATCCAACTTTCAATTTCTTTCAATTAACCCTTCCATTAGAATTTTTCTTTAATTTTTGTTAAAATGCCTAAAATACCGTTTCTTATAAATAAAAAAATTGCAAAGATATTTTTTTTATATAAAGAAAAACCCTGAATCTTTACAATTTTTTATATTAAAAAAAAAGGACTATTTTGGGAATTTTGACAAGATTTAAAGGAAAATTCTAACGGAATTGGATAATTGAAAGAAATTGAAAGTTCAATATCCTTAATTTAGAGTTTTTGAACTTTAGATGTACTTTCAAAACACGTGAAAGTTTAGATGGGTTTTGTGAAGTTTTCATTTTTTTTTTTTTTTTTTTTTAAATTTTGATTTTAGTTCTGCTTTTATATATTTTAGTTTTACCCTATTCCATGTTACCTATATTGGGCCGGGATTTAAGTGATAACGAAATAAGATCCTCTTCATTTTAGCCAATTAGTTATTTTAACAAGAACAAAATTGCATCGGTTCCTTTCTATTTCAAATTCTTCTCTGGTCATAACAGGGCAGCTCAAGCCTTACGAGATTTAGTAACTCTTCAATGCCAACTTCATTTTTTTTTTTTTTTTTGGTTTTGTCCTTCAAGTCTTATTGGGAAATTGAACTATTCTACGTTTTCATGATTTTCTAACAATTCACATTTCAGGTTGTTGAATCAAGTCATGGTAAGTCATTCTATATCTAATAAGTAGTGAATAAAGAAAAAAAAAAAAAAAAAGTTAATCTGCAATTTTGTTCGTGATGCCACCCACGCTAATACAAATCTAAATAATTAAGGCCTTACATGTAGATTATTAATTAAGAACAAAACAACCAAGATATGTAGTAAAATGATTAATGGAGGAGAAGATTAAGAAAAAAAAAAAAACATAGACAAACAGACAAATGATGAGGACCACGCAATTAAGTCATCATTATGTTTTTTGTAATCTTCTCCTCTGTGACAACTAGTGGTGGTGGTTATCATTAGTGGTGGTACTTCATTAATTTTAAGAAAATTTTCAGAAGGTTGAACGCGTACTAGGCCATGGGTTCGACTCTCTACAATAAAAGATCACTCACATAAGCCTGATTAATATTAGCCGCCTTAAGAAATAGTGATGTCTAATTAATATGATTGAGTCAGACTATGGTTTAATTGGTTTAGAGAGAGCGCTTGCAGTTCCTGCCTTCTAGGCTCTCCTTAAGCAGTTCCTAAACTTGACTAGGCATAGTTAGTCGCCCTCCCTTATTATTCTAATTAAAAAGAAAAAAGAAAAAAAAAAAAATGTCTACATCATGTTGTGATCCTCGTTGGGGATAACATTGGATTTCTTATGTTGTAGATGCTAGCAAGACCCACTATGGAGTAATGAAAATTCTCATCTTATTTTCATTACTTTTTTTTTTTTTTTTTTTGGTTCTTATATATGTTTTTTGTGGAATAGATGCCCTCGTGATCCATAAAGAAGACGGCAATTTGTCTTGTATATTTGTGATAATTAAAAGCACTAAGCGACTGTCATTTTAAAAGGACAAGACTTTTGTCTACTCCATACGGAAGCCAATGGTTGCCTTTTATCCCAAAACGTCTTGGATGTTTTTTAGTAGATGCTAGTGTTGCTAAAAGGGACGGCCAAATAAAAGAAACCATATATATATATATATATATATATATATTAAAAAAAAGAAACACTATTCATAAAATAAAAGAAACGCCCCCTCCGTTTTGGCACTAGGTGGCTCGATCATCGACTCCGTTTAGACACGTCATTTAAGTTTGCGGGCTTGTTTTATCTTTTTGGCAGAAGACGCACACTTTTGATTGTTGTTAATTACTTAATCTTTCGCTACGTCAAAGCTATTTTGTTTTTATTTTTTAATTTTTTTCAAGTCATACTAAATTAAAAGTATTAATTAAGAGAATATTCATATGTGGGTTTGTTTGAGAAGGGAATGCGCATTTCTGCATGTCAATAATTATTGACGTGCCATTATTTCACACGTCAAAAATTAATTAATTAATCATAATAATTATTTGTTTTAAAAAAATATTAGAGAACAAAATTTAATTGATATATGTATATGATATATATGTATAATTGGTATATAATTAATTAATATTAGGTAACAAAATATATATAGCTATTAATTAATAATAAAAATTATGCAATGCTTTCACTAGATATGGTTATTATATATATATATATATATATGTGTGTGTGTTTTATATTCTTTAATTTATGGTTATTAATTAATAGTAGGTAACAAAATATATATGGCTATTAATTAATGATAAAAATTATGCAATGCTTTCACTATATACGGTTATTATATATATGTGCTTTATATTCTTTAATTTATGGCTATTAATTAATAGTAGATAACAAAATATATATGGTTATTAATTAAAGTGATATAGTATTAATACATATCACGTTTTCAATATTGTAGGAATATTAATACATATTTGTATTATTTCATTAAATCTCATCCACTAGTTTAGAATTCAAAGGTTAAAATTTTAGCATTCAACTGCTGAGTTGTTAAAACAGATAGTTGGCTAACAAAATGTCTACCATCAAAACCAAGCTGCCAACATTAGTTCATATTATTGATCATAGTATAAAAAGATGGGCAAAGAAACATGCTAGCAATGTTGCAATAAGCTCATCCATTGTGCAGGAAAAATGGCCATAAAACTCCTCGCTGTTTCTCTCCCTCTCCTTGTGCTCTCAATTGCAGTGATCTCAACAGCAGCCGACGAGAAAGGCGAGCCCCTGATAACGAAAGCTTGTGGCGCCACGGAGTTTCCCGACTTTTGCACCTCGGCTTTGAAGTCAGATCCTCGGAGTTCGAGTGCAGATGTTAGGGGCCTTTCAAGGATTGCCTTGGAGTTTAGTGCAACCAAAGCAAAAGAGGCTGCAGGAGTTGCCTCTAAGTTGATGCAAAATTCATCTGGCTATGTGGATTGGTCGAAGAGAACAACATGTTTCGATGGTTATAACTCCACCGCAGATCGAATTAAAGGGGAGGGGCTCAAATACTTTGAGGAGGGGAATTATAAGAAGGCATACCAAATTGTGAATCTTCTTACTGATGACATAAAATATTGCACTAGCTTTGGCGTACCTCAGTTGGTTGAAACCAACACAATGCTTTCCAAGGTTATTAGTGTTGTAAAGACCATTCTACATCTCCTTCTCTAATTACCGATCATGTAAATGTGATTCTATATGATTAGAAATAAATGTATTGACTATTCATTACCTCTGCGGAGTTTATCTTTCTTTTAAGTTTGCAGGCTTGTTTTATCTTTTTGGCAGAAGACGTACACTTTTGATTGTTGTTAATTACTTAATCTTTCGCTATGTCAAAGCTATTTTGTTTTTATTTTTTTAATTTTTTTCAAGTCACACTAAATTAAAAGTATTAATTAAGAGAATATTCATATGTGGGTTTGTTTGAGAAGGAAATGCTATGAATGAAGTCATAACTCCCTCCTGGAAGTCATCTACTTACTCCAACAAAGCCCTTAGGTTGAGAGGGTATGGGCTACCATTTTACATATGCTCCTAGAGCATAACAAGTTGCAAAGTAATAGTCCATTGAAGCCTTCCTTCCTTTGAATAAAATAAATAAATAAATAAACAAAATAAAAGACCATTGCAGCACCCGTACTAAGCATCCAATACCAAATTTTACTTTGAAATTGTCAACAATTGAATTTACAAGACATCAATTTATAAAGTCTGAAAACCAGATATTATTTCAAGAGATAGATTATTTAGATGATCAATTTTTTGTACTTAATTTGTATTTATCATTCCAATAAATTTGGTCATTAGCTACTACATTTTTAGTATGACTATTTTAGCAACAACTATTGTGTTGTCGCTAATGTTAGAAAAAAAAATTATATCAGCTACTATTTATTGGATTGGATATTTGACCATCTCATCTGAAAACTAATTAGTATCTAGTGAACGAAGTCAAAGCCTTTTATGGCATTCAAAATTGCATCCCGCAATAAATGTCTTACGAGCCGTCCAAGTCAGCAGAACAGCATTGTTGTACCACAACAAAAACTTTCACCTATTTTGCAACAACCCAAAAGGCCATCACCATGGACGAAGCTAGACTTTGAGATGGGTAGGGGCCAAGGGCCAAAAATTTTAGTGGGTAGGGCCAATAGGAAAAATAAAAAATAAAAAATTTCCATTTTTTTTTCTTGTGTTGGGGAGCCATAGCCTACACCGGCCACCCCTCAGTTTCGTCCCTGGCCATTACATTATAATACATTCCTATTTTTGATTTGTGTATGGTTTTGAAAATAAGAACTTTTTTTTTTTTTTTTTTTTTTTTTTTTTTTTGGAGTGGGAACTATTTACAGGAAGACGATTCATAACCTTAATAAAAACGAGCATATTCTTGATATGGCTGCCTTTACCTTTCTTTTAGCTGCACCTTTGCATGCTCTTGATCCTTTGGCGAAGAAAGGAATGATAGAAGATATTGCACTATGATAGCAATATTGCTTGTTCATATCCTTTTGGAACCTGTAGATAGCAATATAACTTTTAGCTCATCTTTCCAAAATAATGCACTTCTTTGTCTAATTTTTTTTTTTTTTTAGTTTTTTTTAGTTTTTTTTAGATTTTTTTTTTTTTTTTTTTTTTTTTTTTTTTTTTTTCACTGAACAGGTTATGGCATGGCTGGATATGCATTATTTGTATGAAACAGAGTATGTGAAATAAGGTGTAGTGATGATTGAGTGTAATTTATGTCACATCTTGTATTCATTATTAATTTAATGTAAATTATATTTTGTTCAAAGAAAGAGTGGAATACTTGTATGATATAGGAGTTTGACATTAGCAATTCTATAAATTAAACAAAAGCAGAAATTTAATAAAATAAATTAAATATTAGGGTTAAATGCCTTTTTAGTACTTGCATATTAACGCCATCATTTTTTCCCACCTATGTTTCATTTTGTATTATAAATTATACCTCATTTATGGCTAAATACGGAGATGGTGCCACTGTTCATCTTCCGTTAATAAAACTAATAGATTTCCACATCAAACCTATCACAACGTGACACATGTCATATGCCCCAACAAAAAATAAACAAAAAATTAAAAATTTTTAAAAAATAATAATTAAAAAATAAAGGTTGCTTGAGCCCCCCATTTTGCTGATTTTGCCTTAAGGGGTGCACCCAACCCTCATGGGGAGTGGCTGGAACCACCCTTGGCTAGTTTGGGGGTGACCGAAACCACCTCCAACAGCCGTATTTGGCTTGGGGTTGTTCCAGCCACCCTAGATCAGCCGATTTAGGGGTGGCCAAGCGACCCCAAGGGTCATGGGGTGGTTCGGTCACCCCTACGGATAAATCTCAAACAAAAAAATTCATCCATCCCAGGCCATGGGGTGGTTCGGCCACCTCCATATAATCGGTCTGTGGTGGCCGAAACCACCCTTAAGGGCCATTGGGTTGTTTGGCTACACCTAAAAGGCTTAAACCCCAAAAAATTAAAATAATAATAATAATAAAAAATATATATAATTTGAGGGTTCTCCTTGGGGGTAGTTCAACAACCCCAGACCAGCCGGTTTGGGGTGGCCATAACCACCCTAGGGCAAATGGTGGTGATTGAGCCACCCCGAAGATTCTTGGGGATGGTTTCAACCACTCCCATTTTGTAAGTTGTTGTGGTTCGGCCACCCCCATACCATCCTTGAGCCACCCCTCAAAAACAAAAAGAAAATTAATTATTTCTTTTTTTATTCATTTTAAAGGGTTTTAAAGTTTGAGGAAACTTTACAATTTACAAAGAATCCTTGAACTATCACACGTTTTGAGAATACTCCCCAAATTTCAAAAACTTTCAATTTCACTCATCGAAATTTCAATTTGATGCAATTCGCTCCTCCGTCAATTTTTTCCATCAAACTCTAACGGAAACCCCTTAAAAACCAAATTAGCAAGCTATTATCGGCCTGATAATAAGCGACAACTTTACATCGTTGCTGATACTTTATTATCAATGACGACATTTCGTTTTTGAGTTATGAAACTATATATTACCAACGACCCCAAGCATTATCAGCAACAACAAAAGTCATTGCTAATAAGGTCAAAGCTTTTGCGAGGACTTATCGGCAAACAAAAGTCATTAGCGACGACTTTTGAACTTTTAAGGACTAGTCATGCTAAAGTTAAATAAATGGCACAATCTCCATAGAACTTTGATATCTTAGAAATGTTTATAGATGGCAAGATTATTACAGTGTAGAATGGTCTTGACATCATTGGAAAGCATGGATAGATTAGAAAAGGAGATGTAGAATGGTCTTGACATCATCAGAAAACCTGGTTAGCAATGTATTTTTTACATCCAACGCATGTATTCGGTAGTTGCTACAAGCAACAGCTTTCCCATTAACATCATCCACAGCTTGGTATGCCTTGTCATACTTTCCCAGGTCAAAAGATGGGATACCCTGCTGTTTAAGGTTGTGAAGAGTAGTGTTATAAGAATCGAAACAAGCAGCGCTCGCGGCCCAAGTCGCATAGCCAGTTGAATGGTCCAACACGTCAGAGGCTGCATCTGTAGCCTGCTTTGTTAAGGTTAAGGTTAACTCCAAGGCAATCCTAGAAAGGCCTTTAAGATCGGCTTTCAAACTCCGAGGATCCGACTCCAAAGTTGAGGTGCAAACGGCGGGAAAGGCGGTGCCGCTGCAAGTTTTGGTTATTAGGGCCTTTCCAGTCTCATCGGCAGCCATCCCACATTGAAAAATTGCTACTGAGACCACAAGAAGAGGGAGACAGAACCCAAGTTGTTTGATGCCCATTTTTCCTGCACAATGGAAGAGCTTATTGCAAGTTTCTTTATTTGCCTGTCTTTTTAAACTATCAATGTGAACTAATTGTGCCTGCTTGAATTAGATCGTCTCCAGTTCATTTGAACTGGATATTGAACTAGAGATGATCCTGGTTAGTTTTTTTGGCCTAATTATAGTGGGAAATAAATAGAGCAGTTTAAGGAAAATCTAATTGTTTTTCTTTAATTAGCTTACATCTGCACCTACCTTCGTGCTATTTTTCATTCTTCTAATATATTCTATTGGAAATGTTCAATTTACCTTTAGATTAATCTTAATTAACAAGGAAAAAAAAAATTCAATGGTGAATATGCTAAACGCAAAATAGCATTTCGCTTCTCCACACTGTAGATCTTAATAAGCCCAAATCTTACGCACACAAAACTCCCCCACCACCAACAAAACAAAACGACAAATATATATATATATAGTTGAACCAGAGCTAGAGGCTGGGGAAGTAAAGCTCAAGCCCCTCTTCAATAATGGTAACCTTCTAAGCTCACCCTCCTCACCATCTTCTCCTTCTTCTTCACAGTACTTTCCCAATCTCACAAGGTAAATGAAAAGAAACAAAACCCACTTAGAAGTGAAGAAACCAATTTTCTCATTATCTTCAATTCTTGATGTTCTTTCTTCTAGCTAAATCTCCACAGTACGTACTACCACTGGGAATAACAAAAATCAAGCAACAGCAAAAAGCTTGGTACTGATGTCTCCAATCTACAAATCGGGTGTCCGAGTGAGTCTCATGTGAAATCTAAAAGTAAAAGCAAGAGTGGTGTGTGGGCCGTTGTTCAGTTAATTCAAAAATTTTCTTCAAAAGTAAATTTTTTTAAACAAATTGTAGGGACCATGACCCTTACCGTGGCTTCGCCATTGGTGTCACTTATAATAGAAAAATAATTAACAGGAGTGGTGTGGGGGCGGTTGTTTAGTTAGTTCAAACTTTTTCTTGTAAAGTAAAATTTTGTAAACAGATAGTAGTGGCCGCAACCCTTACTGGCCTTAACGTGACTCCACCAGTGGTGTCATTTATAATAAAAAAAATAATATATATATATATATTGGAGGGGTGGTTGAGCTACCCCATAGCCAAAATTGGGGATTACTTGGTGCAGGTGGTCAAGATAAGATACCAGCCACAAATTATAAGTTACCAACAATGACTTAAAGTCGTTACTAAAAGTTTATAAACAGACTCAAATGCACCTAGAGGGGATTGAATAGGTGTTTACCACAACTAATGCGGAATTTAAAAATATTAATCAACAAGCAATCAATCACCAAAATAATCAAGACAGTAAATCAATCAAACACAAAGATTTTGGTCACAAAGAATAAACCTTTTAGAAATCGTTCTAAAAGTAAAACCTCTTCGAAGCAGCCAAACCTAGGAAATCACTATAAGAAAATATTCCGAGATTATTGACACGGGGAGCACTTACTGTAACGCTCCCAAAATTAGCCTTGGCTAACCTAACAGGGTTACTGGCAATTACCTCAATTAAACCAACCTGTGGCTAAATAAGGAATCGCCCCTCTAAGCATTATCAGATTTAGTCTAAAGGAATGTGAAATTAATCTGAGAATAACTATAAATCATTATGACACAAGTAAAATCCTCAAAATAAAGACATGGAGCAACTAATTAACAATAAAAGACAAACCTGATAACAGTATGAAGAATCCTAAGTAAAGTTTGTAGTGACAGCCATACCACTCTCGGGTTCTAGAAACAGATTTCCTAAAAATGTAATAATAGCTTAAGTCTAACAAGTTAGTAAGTAAACCTTACAATTAAGTATGCTTGAGCTCATTTAAGCAAAAATAAATGTGCAATTTTAGTAAACATTTAAAAGAAGTGTTATTTCCGTTAATACACCATAAAAGTATTGTTTCGTTAATAAAAGAGTGGTTTACTCCCAGCGGCAATATCCTAAGTATTTTAATGCATGAAAAACTAATGTTTTATAAGTCATAACTCTCATGTATGGTCTACCAGAGATATTACCCTTTCTTAGCAGGGTTAGCGCTGTCCAGATGGACCTATAATATAATGCCGATGCCCCAACCATTGTACGCTATTGTCCATCCCATTAGTGGCCCGACCAAGTTTAACCTCGGGTGGCCCACACCACTAATAATGTTCGTCCTATAGTGACCACCCATTAAGGAATGGCTGCACCTGGTCGCGAAACCATTGGATCCAAAGCCCCCACACACACATTTGATCATAGAATGAAGTCTATATAGTAAGCCCATGGCCATTATTCTGCACGTACTGGTGCCCATGTCATACGATCATCTTATCAACTAGTTACTAAAGCAGTTACCAAGTTATTACGAAAAAGTAGACATACTCATATCATACTCATGGTCAGTCAACTGACATATCCCATGTTTTTAAGGAAAGAGTTCGTAAGTGTTTACTTACCTCGTACGCTCGCTTGAACCCTCCAACATTGCTAAATTCTACTATAATGGAATATAACACACCGTTATACGTAGTACTAGAGGACCCTTACGAGTAAGATACTAGGTTAACCTAATATAAAGGGTTACTAGGGCATAAGTTTCAGAAATGGGGCTAAGGCGGATGTCTGACCTCCTGACCGTATGTCCAGTCAGTGAGTAGGCATTTCGGCCAAAAGCTCCTAACGAGGTTTCAAGGGTACTATACAATCTAGAGGCTACTATAACTCCTTCTAGGCTACAAAATAAGCACATGCATCGTAAGAAAACTCAACATAAGAAATCAAAGAAACTTTAAAACTCTTATCTTGATTTTGGTATGAAAGATTGCAAGAACTTTAACATGGTGCCATTACAACTCAAAACATGCAGAAAGGCATTAAGGACGACAATAAGAGGACAAGAATGGTTAAGGGATTACCTTGGAAAATGGCAAGAGTACAAGCTTTCTTCTTCCTCTCTCTCAATTCTCAAAACTCACAAGGCACTCACAATGGGTGGTTACAGAGAGCTTGGGGGTTGGATGATGGCTTCATAAGGGTGGTGGGGGTTGGTATTTATAGAGGAGAAAAGCTGGAGACGCTCACCAACTATTTTGAAAAGTAGCGAATGTTCGGTAGTATAGGGGCGTACGTCCGGTACAATTACACATTGGGTAAAAGGGTCCAATGTACGTTTTGGGTATTATCAAGGGGTTTTCCAAAAAGTAGCGTACGTCTGGTGTGGTCCCTTGGCGTACGTCCGGTGGTCCCCATGCGTACGTCCTCTACTAAAGATAAGAGCGTACGTCTGGTGGTCCCACGCGTACGTCCTCTACTAAAGACAAAAGTGTACTTCCGGTTCCCTGGGCGTACGTACGGTCAGAAATGATAGGCTTGGGTTTTACTTCAAGGCTTTATGGTAAGCGTGAAGGCTTTGGGTTATGCTGAGATGGCTTAGGGTTTTCTGTTTATGGCTAATTTAGAAGGCCATTTGTTGAGTAAGGGTTTAAAACTCTTTTTAAAACAATTTAAAATGGCGGGGTATTACAACACTTACAACCCTTTGCAAGTCATTGGCTCTGTAAGATCGATATGCCTCTAACTCATCTCCTCGCTCACAATCTTCTTCAACGTAATTCTCCTTTATCAGATCCTTCCAATAGACTTCACAATCGTAGCAATAAATCAATCTAACAAATACTCTAAGAGAAACGATTTAGCTCACAACATAAACTCTTTCTTAGCACAACCTCTCACTAACTCTAAGGTAAAAATTCGTACCCATTCAGATCTATAGAGATCTATCTATATAACCTAAATACCCCAAGTCTAATTGAAACTCAATTACATGGAAAATAGACTTGGAAGCTACGGGTCATTCGGACGGTAAGTGAGATCGTTCGAACAAGACTAGTTTAACATAGGAAAACTAGTCCTTATGCACGGCCCGTCTGGACAGGAGGAACACATGTCTGGACGGCACTAGGTCAATATCGCAAACTCCAATTCTATTATGAGGCGCGTCTGGACGGCTTGCAAACGAGACTTCAGACGATGCTCTCAGGAAAATGGAAATCATCCTCATTCTGACTCCATGCAGACAGGCTTGTAGATAAAGCTCTTGGGTTGACGAATTAATATGCAACACTGCTGTCCGTCCGGACGGCCAAGTGTCCCATCCGGACGGTCTTGCCTGGAGATGAACTTTTGCTTGAAGATCACCGAATTTAGCCAAACTAACAGTTACTAAGAATATATTATCAGCGACGACTTTAAGTTGTTGCTAATAACTTATTATCAACGACAACATCTCAATTTGAACTTGAAACTATTGCCGACGACCCTAAGGATTATCGGCAACAACAAAAGTCGTCATAGATAGTATGTTATCAGCAACGAATTTAAGTCGTTGATCGGCGACAGCGTCTCATTTTGAGTTTTGAAGCTATTAGAAATTACCCTAAACATTATCAGCATGACAAAAGTAATTGCTAATAAGGTCAAAGTATTTGTAAGGACTTTTGAACTTTTATGGACGAAAAATGTCATGGCTAAAAAACTTTTTTTATGTTTTTTTTGCAGTCGTAAAAGGTGACACAGTAAAACATGATAGCTAAAAGAATATATGAAAGGATATATAAAAGGATACAATAAAAATGAGGAAAAGAGAACCAAAAACAAAAAGTTGAAGAAATGGCACAACCTCCCTAATACTTTGATATTTTAGAAATATTTATTCATGGAAAAGATAATTACAGTATCAGAATAGGAGATGAAGGATGGTCTTTACAACAGTGTTTTTTAATTTGAGTTTCTTTTCTTTTTTTAACATTAATTTGAGTTTCTTGTTAGACACTAATGTTAATTTTACCATATATAAGTGTTTTTTTTTTTTTAGGAAAACTGCTGGATCAGGTGTTTGACCACCTATCTAAATACTAATTGGTATTCAGTGAGGGAAGTCAAAACTTTTTATGGCATTAAAAAATGCACCCCGCATGAAATGTTTTAAGAGTCGTCCAAGTCAACAAAGTGACATTGTTGCACTGCAACAGAAACTTTCATCTATTTTCGAACAACCCAAAAGGCCAATACATTCTTTATTTTGAGACAAACGGAGAAATACATTCCTATGATTGATTTGTGTATGGTTTTCAATATAAGAACTCTATTTACAGGAAGACGATTCATAGCCTTCATAAAAACAAGCATGCTCTAGCTTGATATGGCTGCCTTGGCCTTTCTTTTCATTGCTCCTTTCCATGCTCTTGATCCTTTGCCGATGACAGGGATGTTACAAGATATTGCACTGTTCAAAGTCTTTGTCTAATTTTATAATTTTTTTTTTTTTTTCACTGAACAGGTTATGGTGGGGCTGGATATGTCACATCTTGTATTCATGTTTTTAAGGGTTAACTACTTTATTAATACTTCGGTTTACACGTTTTTATTTTGCCCTTTCTGTGTGATACCTCACCTATGGGAAAATGCAAAATCGATACCTTGTTAATTTTCGTCAGTCTAAATTAACAAAATTCCACGTCATCGCCACGTGTCACTCCTAAAATATGCCACGTGTCACCCCAGACCAGCCTTGGGGGTGGCTGGCAAACCCCATTAGCCAAAATGGGGTGGCCGGCCACCCCATAGAACTTTCAACTTTTTAATTTTTTTAGGTTTAGTTTATTTTATTATTTTTATTTTTATTTTTTATGACACGTGGCATATTTTGGGAGTGACACATGGTGATGACGTTGAATTCTGTTAATTTAGACTGACGAAAGCTAACGAAGTATCAATTTTGCATTTTCCCATAGGTAAGGTATCACATTTGGCTGTTTTGAAAACATAAGAAGGAAAAAAAATAAA
This sequence comes from Corylus americana, assembly GCA_036287905.1. Classification (NCBI taxonomy): domain Eukaryota; kingdom Viridiplantae; phylum Streptophyta; class Magnoliopsida; order Fagales; family Betulaceae; genus Corylus; species Corylus americana. The sequence continues at coordinate 25,000,482 of CP125815.1, forward strand.
AACGTGTAAACCGATGTACTAATAAAGTAGTTAACCCTCTTTTTAATTTAATGTAAATTATATTTTGTTCAAAGAAAGTGTGGAATGCTTGTATGATATAGAAGTTTAATAGTAAATTTGACATTAGCAATTATATAAACTAAACCAAACATTTAATAAATAAATTAAATATTAGGGTTAAATGCATTTTTAGTACTTGCGCTTTAACGTCTTTATTTTTTCTCACCTATGGTTTATTTTGTATTATAGATGATACCTCATTTATGGATAGATATTGAGATGGTACCACCGCCCATCTTCCGTTAATAAAACTAACGAACTTTCACATCAAAACAATCACAATGTGACATGAGTCATATGCATCTACAAAAATCGTGTTTTTTACTGACCAACCATTTCTGACGTGTCAATGGTACTGACACGTCAAAAAACCCTTCTAACATGTAATTTTTGATGTGTCTCAACGGTTAAGAGGGCGCATGTCAAAAAATTCAAGCTTTTGACGTGGCATTTTCACCACGTCAAAAAATTTTGACGTATCAAAAACTAGAACGTCAAAAAAAAAAAAAAAAAAATTGACGTTCTAGTTTTACCACGTCATAATTTTTTTTGACGTGTCACACCATTTGACACGTCAATATATATATATATATATATATATATATATATATATATATATATATATATATATATATTTTCTGAATTATTTGGGTTTATACTCAGATTTACGTATTAACCTGATATCCAATACATTCAATATATGTCCAATATACATTCAATTTATTCAATATACATCCAATATCCAATATCCAATATCCAATACATTCAATTTAATTCAATCCAATATCTACATTTAAATTATCCAATACATTCAATTCAATTGAATCCAATATCTACATTTACATTATCCAATACATTCTATCCAATACATTCAATTCAATTCAATCCAATCCAATACATCAAACATATCCAATACATCCAAGTAATCAAATACATCTAATTAATCAAATACATCAAACATATCCAATACATCCAATTAATCAAACACATCCAATTAATCCAATACATTAAGCATGTCCAATACATCAAACATTTCCAATACATCCAATTAATCAAATACATCAAATATATCCAACCCCATTTCCAACATATCCAATACATCAAACATATCCAATTAATCCAATACATCAAACATATCCAATACATCCAATTAATCCAATACATCCAACCCAATACACATATAAAATTCCAATTCAATTTGCATATGCATACAATACATATGAAATTCCAACACAAATTAATTAAACAAAATTCCAACACATATACTACGTTCCAACACAACACAAAACAAAACAAATATATACATCGAAAATACGTTCCAACACTACAAATATCTACATCGAAAATACGTTCCAACACAACACAAAACAAATATACAATCAAACTATTTCTATTCTATCTGCTACAAATATACAATGCATATAAGTTCCAACTAGTCTCAACAAACATATAGTTTGATCTAACTATAACATAGCAAATAGTAACAAAATATATATAAAACTTAACAAACAGCGTTGAGAAACCACGTGCTCAGTCCAAGTCAACATAGTCATCTCCCAACGCTTAATTTGCATTACCTGCAAATGAGTTGTGAACCAATGATAATCAATAAAAAAATTCAAAGCACAGATATACAGTGATGCAAATATATGTTAGTTCTAAAATGAACCACAGAAACAATGTGTTGCTAACTGAGACTTTTGTGGAGACACAATTCTAATAGTTAAAGTGATTGATGCGGGCTATAGTCATGTTAACTGAAGGATAAAAAAAATAACACGAATATAACATTACCTCTGTCGGGCGCGGATCCAGAGGTCGACGCGAGCATGGCCTCAAGCTGACTGAAATGGGCCTCAAAGATGGCATCTATCTCTACTATCTGAGCTTTTTGTTCTTCAATCTGTTTGGTCATCTCATCCATCGCATGTCTTTGTTGTGTCTACTCCTCTTCAAGTTCTCTAATCTTATCCATCATCTGTGAGAACGAGGAGTTTCTAGGGTTCTGCGACTGTGTCTGGGACGATATATAGTATGAATGTATGTTGTCCCGCACCGGTAGAACATTCGGACCCACCTGTCGGACCCTGCCAGCGTACTCAACCTTATTTCCGTGCATCTGAGCATACGCATCATTCGGGGTCCACCATACCGTCCCTTTAGTCACGCTCGACGTCAATGCCGGGTTAGTGGGTATCAATTCCTTCATCCTCTCATGTACGTTAAATAACAAGTTAATATCTCATATAAAGAAGGTTAATCATAAATAATTTATCAAGTAATTGCACATCTCTCCCTGACCACATCATTTGAATAGTCACCGTCCTTCTTCGTGTGTGTCGAGATGTAAGCTTGCGCTCGAGTAAGAGTACTGCCCGAAGATAAGGCTTGCATATATATATATATATATCATCAAAAAAAAAAAAAAAAAAAACATAAACATACGGTTAGATACGTATATATATCTATATATATGCGGTAAATAACACAAATACCTCTTCATGTGTCGCCCTAGCAAAGCTCATCGACCCGGTGCAATGAGGTGTGTTGTTTTTTGCTCGCATTGCCTTCATGTAGGCAGCATACTCCTACATAAATACTATTTTTAATATGTCAGTCCTAACACAATTACAATTAATGAAACTACACTACACAATTACAATTAATGAAACTAAACTCGTGACCTACCTGATTCTTCGGGTCACACCATTTATCCAACAACACATCCAAGTCATAGGCGTTGTATTTCGAAACGGCATCTTGACCCATTCTCACCTTCACGGTGTTAGGAGTATCTCCCGGCTGAATTTTTATCGCGTCTTTCACTAAGTGTCTCCAACTCTTTAGCTTCACGCCCATATCTCAGAACGCGTCATTTTTTATCGCATCGAGATTGTACTCAAGCGGGATGTAGAAGTCCGCCTGCACAAGTTAGAAAAGTAAGGCGTATAATTTACTCATTAACAGTGTTTAACATAATGAAATATACAAGCTAAAATATAACATATATTTTAACCATACCATCAAAGCGTCCCATATATCCTCTTTCGTACAGGGCGGTACATCCGTCCAGTCGTCTTGTAATCTAACATAATTCCAGCTCCTTATGATGTTGCCGGTCGTCCTTCGAAATTTTATCCCGCTAAATCCTATGGGCTGCCATGCTCTATTGTACTCGCACACGACCTTTTTCCCAATAGGGGGACATCCCACGTCTTGTTCGATGGTTTAATGGTGACCACTTGAATATGGGTGTGCCCGTACGTCTCAACCGATGCCTAACACATTAATAATTACCGATGTTAATTATTTGGAATTCAATAGTAACTACATAACTTACATACGTATTCAATATTGGTATTTGAAACATATATACTTACTTATTGTCCAGAGCTGGCGACTGCCCAACACTTCTGGAGCAAGGTCATCAGGCTGCGAGTCATGCATGGCACCTATCCCATCATCCACGTCCGCCGGTCCCTGTGTCTCGTTGTCCTCCGGTTGCGATGGCTCACTGTAGTTCAAACTTGTGTTCTCGTGGGGAGGGAATAACTGCTCTACATGGCCATGTGAACATATCCATAACTCGCTCATCGTAGGCGGCAGGACTAGGCATATGATACTCTTGCTCCTTGTCGTATGGAGACGGCTGAGACTGATACCCCATCTAGGACCCTTCTTCATGCTTTGGAAGTACTGGTCTATACCCCTAGTCGTCTACCTGTGAGGACCTCCGTCGTCTACTCTTCCCCCTGATACTCATATCAACCTGTGAAACGCATCGCGCACCTAATTAATTATGTATACAATAAATAAAATATACATTACAATTACTAATCAATGTAGAAAGAAATAACAAAAAAGAAGTCAATTAATGTGAACTACATATATAATTTTATTTTTTTAAACCACATACTTTGGCTACTGGAACCCTAATTAAATAAAATAAATCTAGGTTAGTTAGTTAGTTGTTATTTTTTTTAGTGCATTTATTTAATTACATCGTTTCAATTTTTTGCTTCTTTTTTTTTAACAAATAAACACTTACATTTAGTTTTAATTATAACATCTACATAATCTAAATTTGCAAAACCTAAACAAAATTAAGGATATTTAAATGCATTTGTTATACTTGGGGACCCTAGATAAAATAGATCTAGCTAGCTAGCTAGGTTATTTGTTGTTATTTTATTTTTTTATTTTATTTTTTCGTTTTTTTATGACATTTACATAATCTAAATTTGTAAGACCTAAATGAATTTTTTATATATGGGGATCCTAGATAAAATAGATCTAGCTAGCTAGGTTATTTGTTTTTTTTTTTTTTGTTTTTTTTTTTTTTGTTTTTTTTGTTTTTTTTGTTTTTGTTTCTTATAACATTTATGATTTTGTTATATATGGGGACCATAGATAAAATAAATCTAGCTAGCTATGTTATTTGTTTTCTTTTGTTTTTTCCTTTCTTTTTTTTTTTTTTTAAAAAAACATTTACATATTTATTCTAAATTTTCAAAATCCAAACAAAAATTAAAGTCCAAAATGGATATGCATTTGTTATTTGTTGTTGTTGTTGTTGTTTTTTTTTTTTTTTTTGGTTTTGGTTTAAGCAAGTTTTGAGGTTTTTTGGTTTTGATAACGTGCATTTACAAAACCTACACAAAATTTAGGTCTAAATCTAAATGCAAAAGCCTGCACAATAAACCTAAACCTACACAAAATTTAGGTCTAAATCTAAATGCAAAAGCCTGCACAATAAACCTAAACCTACACAAATTTTAGGTCTAAATCTAAATACAAAAACTTGTACAAAAAAAACCTAATTTCAAAAAATTTACGTACGTAATTTTGCATACATGCATGATACATTAAATAATATTCCCACCATACAAAACATATATCTCAAACAAATAAATTAATTAGCTAACATGTAAAATTAATTAGCTAATATAACTACATCAATAATATATAATAATATACACTGTAAATTATATATTTATATAATTTATTTAATAACGCACTGTGTATATATATATATATATATATATATATATATATATATATATATATATATATTCCTGATTTGGAGAGGCCGGAGAATCGCCGAAGGGAGGGCTCGTGACGATCGGAGGGAGGAGTGGCGGTGACGGCCAGTGAGAGAGAGAACCACTGAGAGAGAGAGCGGGTGAGAGAGAGAACGGCCAGTAGCGAGCTAGCTAGTGAGAGAGAGAACGCGGGTGAGAGAAAGAAATGTGGAAGGGAGGGCTGTGTGAAAAACGACCGACGGTGAAAAAAAAGTGGCAGAGGGGAGGGCTGTGGCGCGCGCGGGGGAGAGAAAGAAAGAGAGGGAGGAAAAAAAAAAAAAAGGAAAAAGGAGAACCCAGCTAGCAGCTGGATGTGCGCCTTCCCGAGGAACTTCTTGACGTGTCAACACAGGACACATCAAGAAGTTCTTGACGTGCCACATGTGGCACGTCAAGAATTATAAGCCTGTATTTTATTATATTTTATATTTTCTGTTCACATCTCTTATAATATATACTTTCCTCCAACAAAATTTTGTTTCTTTATTTACTTTTAATATGTTTTTTCGCAGTCCAAGTTCTTCCTTTCTCCTTGCCTAATATGGAAAGAATATAATTTTTTTTTTTTAAAAAAAAAAAACTATATTAACTCTCATTTTATAAGGTTAAGTATTTAAATTATTTTATTATTAACATATAGTTTAATTGCATAACAGCTATATATATGAGGAGTGCTAAATATCCCAAATTTTCTACTCAAAAGTTAATTCTCAAATGATGTGTCACCATTTTATGACGTATCCACATGTGACACATCAAGAAATTATTAAAAGATAAATTTTGAATTTTGAATTTATATCATTTTTTTTTCTCTTATATAATACATTATATAAAATCCATAATACATAATATACTTAAAACTAATTAGAGAACAAATAAATTAATATTCTAGATGTACAAGTTATAAAATCCATTTTTTCGTGAGGGCTCAATAATTCACTCACCGAGAATCAGATCGAGCTTCCAGGCATTTCCACCGTAGGATCAATGAAAAATTGAGATAAGTGAAGGACTCGCCGAACACATATTTTGTGTTGGCCGGGTTCATGTAGGGTTTACGGGTCTTATAAAATAAATGTATTATGTATGTCATATTTTTAAAAAATTAATATGGCTATCATATTAATATTACTATAATGATTTATCCATAATGATATCATATCATATTAATATGGCTATCATTTCATTTCATACTAATATTAATGAAATGTTTGATTTATATATGCATGATAATATTAATTTATACAATACGTATATACCAATTAAAATTAATTTACTACCTAATTAATTATACAATATGTATAATTAATTATACAATAATATGCATGATAATAAATTTTTGACGTGTCAATGGAACACGTCAAAAAATTTTTACGTGCCTTTTCTGCATGTCAATAAATTTTTGACGTGGGATTTACATATGTCAAAAATTATTCACGTGTCATAATGGCACATCAAAAATTATTGACGTGGCATTTAGACACGTCAAAATTTTTTGACATAAATACTATATTGACATGTTTATTTAGCCACGTCAAAAATTATTGACGTGACAAACATGAGTTACTGTTTGCCACGTCAATATAGTCCCTAATTTTTGTAGTGTGCCCCAACAAAAAATTAAAAAATTAAAAAATTAAAAAAAAAAAAAAAAAAAAAAAAAAAAGGTGGCTCGAGCAACCCATTTGGGAAAAATGGGGTTGGCTGACCACCCCCATTTTGCCCTAAGGGGTGGCTTGAGAAACACCTGGCCGGTTTGAGGGTGGGTGAATCACCCCCAAGGGTTCTTGGGAGTGGTTCGGCCACTAGCAACTTGCAAAATGGGGGTTGTCGAAACCAACTCCAATAGTTTTCGGGTGGCTCGACCACTCCTGTTTGTCTTGAAGTGGTTTCAAACACCCCAGACCGGCCGTATGGGGGTGGCCGAACCACCCCCATGACTTTTAGGGTGGTTTAGCCGCCCCCATGGGTAGCCCTCATACAAAAACATTTTGGTTTAGGACTTTTAGTGGTGGCTGAATCACCCCTAAAGATGTTAAAACTTATGTACCAAAAAGGCATTTAACCCTAAAAATTATTAGTAATGACTTCAAGGTTGTTAATAAGCTATCATCAGCCTGATAATAAGCAACAACTTTACATCCTTAATGATAAATTTTGTTTTGAGTACTGAAACTATTGTCAACGACCCTAAACATTATCAGCAATGACAAAAGTCGTAGTTGTTGAATCGGGCATTTGACCATCTTATCTGAAAACTAATTGGTGTCTAGTGAGGGAAGCCAAATTCTTTTATGGCATTTGAAATCGCACCCCGCAATGCATGTTCTAAGAGCCATTCAAGTGAGCAGAGCGGCATTGTTATACCTCAACAATCACTCACTCAACATGACTCTCCTGCGACTCGAATCCATGACCTTGGCTTTGATACCATTTGTTGGATCAGCCCTTTGACCATCTCATCTGAAAATCAATTGGTGTCTAGTGAAAGAAGCCAAAGCCTTTTAAAACATTTGAAATTGCACCTCGCAAGGTATGTTCTAAGAGCCATTAAAGTGAACAGAGCGGTATTGTTGCACCTCAACGATCGTTAATAACGTCAAAGCATTACCTAAGACTTATTAGCAATAAAAGTCATTAGCGACCGCTTGTGTACTTTTAACGACGAGTCATGCTAAGGACCTATATTTTTGTAGAATAAAAATAAAGAGAAAGGAGAACCAAAAACAAAATGTTAAAAGAAATGGAACAACCTCCATAATACTAATAATTTAGAAATATTAATTATTCATGGAAAGATAATTATAGTGATCAAAACAGGAGATGTAGAATGGTCTTTACATCATTGGAAAACCTGGATAGCAATGTATTTTTTTCAGTCAACTCTGGTATGTCAAACCTGCTACAATAAACAGCATTCTGATTAAGATAATCCACACTTTGGAATGCCTTATCATACTTCCCCTGGTCAAAAGATGGGAGACCCTGCTCTTTAATTTTGTATAGGCTTATGTTATAACCATTGAAACACGCTGAGCGCTCTGCCCATGTTAAATAGCCAGATGCATGGTTCAGCAAGTAATAGGCCACTCCTGCAGTCTCATTTGTTTTGGCTAAACTTAATTCCAAGGCAATCCTAGAAAGGCCCTTAAGATCGGCAGTCGAAGTCCGAGGATCCGACTCCAAAGTTGAGGTGCAAACGTCGGGAAAGGCGCTGCTGCTGCAAGTTTTGGTTATTAGGGCCTTGCCAGTCTCTTCGGCAGCTGTCCCACATTGAAAAATTGCTACTAGGATCACAAGGAGGGGGAGAGAAACACCAAGTTGTTTAATGCCCATTTTTCCTGCACAATGAAGAGCTTATTGCAAGTTTCTTAATTTGCCCGTCTTTTTATACTATCAATGTGAACTAATTGTGGCTCCTTGCATTGACCATATTTGTGGTCAGTTTTTTTGGCCCAATTATTGTGGGAAATAAATACAGCACTTTAAGAAAATCCTAATCATTTTTTCTTTAATTAGCTTATATCCACACCTACCTTGTTGCTATTTTTCATTATTCCAATATATTTAACTGACATGACATGCTCAATCTACTTTTAGATCAATCTTAATTAAAAAAAGAAAACAAATTTAATGGTGGATTGAGCATTCCTTATCAACTAAATATGCTAAAAAATTACTAGTACTGAAATAACGCAAAATGGCATTTCTCTTCCTTGACATTGTAGATCTTAGTAGGCCCACAACCAACAACAACAAAACTCCCCAACCACCAACAAAACAAGACCACATGGCTCTGGTGATGCCCCAAAATTTAAAAAACCCTAAAAGGAATGCAACCTTTTGAAAAACAATCGTTAGCATTAACCACTTTCATAATGCAACTATTACTTGCGAATGTTTTAAAAACTTTTTATTTGAAAAGCAACCAAAAATCTAAATTTTAGATTTTGATCGAACCTTCAACCCTAAACCATCGAACGTTCGACCTTAACCCTAGCACGGACATTCAAGCCTGGACCACACGAACGTTCGACCTGTAATGTTAAAACCGTTGGCTAATAGTACACTGAACGTTCAATGATAGTTTAAAAAACAATTTTAACCCATTATCGACATTTTTAGCATTTTGCACACCCCTTGTAATATCCGAAAACTTAAGGGACTTCATCATTTCCATAGTTGCAAAAAAATAATAATAATAATAATAATTTTAAAAAAAAAATTGCCTGATTTGTGGTGGGGGATGACTCAACCCCACCAAAACCTCTCTGTTTTTTTTTTTTTTTTTTGGAAAGTCCACATACCCCCCTCAAACTTTAACCCAATTGACAATGTCCCCCCAAACTTTTAGTTGTGGCAATGTCCTCCAAACTACCAAAAATTGTCAATGTTCAACCTAATGGCGAAACTACCCTTAGTAAAATAAATACTAAAACTTCTAAAAACAACGTAAAACTTAAAATAATAATAATAATAAAAAATTAAAAAAAAAAATTATTTTTTTATAAATATTGAAAATTTTCTCTTTTTTTTTTTCGAAATTTTGTTTTATAATTTTTTTTTAAAAAAATAAAACTTCTGTTTTTAAAAAAATTAAAAAATTTCGTTTAAAAAAATTAAAAATTTTCGTTTTTTGAAATAAAATTAGAAAAATATTTGTTTTCTAAAATAAAAATTCCCCTTTTTTTAAAAAAAATATATGTTAAAAAAAAATTAAAAAAAAATCGTTTTTTAAATTATAATTTTCGTTTTTTATAAAAAAATTATTTATTTTTTGAATTTATAGGGGTATTTTTGTCTTATTGAGAAATTTATAAGAGTATTTTTATCTTAGGAAAATATAAAAAAGCCTCACAAACTACCAGCCATTTACAATATAGCCCCTAATGTTCAAAAGGTACTAAAGTAGCCCCCAAACTACTAAAATGTATGAAAAAGACCACTTATTTTTTTATATTCCTATAACACCCATATTCTTGTAACAAATAAAATAATAAAATAATTGTAAAAAAAACACAAACAAATATTTTTTGAAAGAAATAAATAATTAATCACTGTAGTTGGCCTAAATTACAAATTACTTCATGCCGTATTAAAGTAAAATGAATTTGGTAGTTTGGTGGCCTACTTTAGTACTGTCTTTTTTTTTTTGGAATATCTTAAGAACCATATCTTTGATTTTACTTTAATACAATATGAAGCAATTTGTAATTTAAGCCAACTTCATAGTTTGGGGGGCTTTTTTATATTTTTTCCTTTTATCTTTTTGTTAAACTTAAAGCATTCCCAGCAACTACTCGATCATTTTACCTAAATTTAAGGATTCAAATTACTTTTTTTTTTTTGACATGTCTGCACAAGAGGGGGGATGGGGATTCAAACTAGTAACCTCCGCTTCATTAGGCGTGGTCCCAGCCAATTAAGCTACCTCTTGAGGATGGATTCAAATTACTTTTTACTTTCCTATGCCAATTTGCTCCCCAATAACTTTCCTAAATGCTTCCTTATATCATTAAAATATTATATTTTTATTTTACTTTTTTTATATTTTATTCCTTTAATTTATACTTTCTCTCTCCCTCATATTTTCTTCTTTCTTTCCGATGCAGCAACCCATTTCTTCTTCTTGTGATTTCTTCCTTTTCTTCTCCTCCCAGCAAGGAAACCAATGTCCTCACTCCTGTCCCTATGATCCTCTTGCACCCAACCACCTCAAATTTCTTCAATTTCCAACACCCCTTCACAATCGCTATCAACCCCATGTCGTCCAAGTCCGCCAAGTTCTTTATCGACAGCGACTCCAGCCCTTCGCACAGCATGACCCCATCCAACTGTGACCTAATCGGCGTGCACACGTCTTGATGCCTTGTGTCTTTGATTTGATTTATGGGTTTCTTTGGTTTGATTTGATTTATGGGTTTCCAATTTTCGCTGCCCACTGCACGACGACGGTGGCTTAACCATCGTTCTTCAGTCTCTCTCTCGGCTTGAACAGAACGCTCACCATTCTCTCTCAATCTCGAACTTTCTCTCTTTTCAGTCTCCTCTCTACCTTGTCTAGAACATGGATGAAAGTTGAGAGGTTGAAGAAGATGAAGTTTTTGGAGAGAGAGGTGTGTTGAGCAATGTTTTGCAGAGAGATGGCGTGTTGACAGGAAAGAGAAAGAGTTTTTTTTTTCAGTTTAATAAACCTTTGGATCACTACAGTTGAACCCAATGTTTTGGGTTCAAGTGTAGCATCATGGTTTAAGGAACCATATAGAGAATCTGCTGTGGGATCTTTTTTGCTATTTTTTAACATATTTCCTAAACTTAGGGAACAGACTCCCTTAACTGAGAATGCTCTTAGGGTGGACATTAACACTATTAGGTAGTTTAGAGGGTACATTAATTGTCACGATTGAAGGCTGGGTTTTAATCAAAAACTCAACTATCTTCGGCTGTTAGCATTAGATAAGAAGAAAAGAAAGAAAGAAATAGAATAGGTGAGAGAAAGTAACCCAGAAGAAAAGAGGGGGAAGGAAAAGGGAGAAGAGAAAAAGAAAAAGAAAAGGAGAGAGGAGAGAGGAGAACCAAGAGAGAGACAAAGTAGAGGAGAGAAACAGGGGAGAAAAGAGGGAGTAGAGAAAAGAGAAAGAAAGAAGAGTGAGAAGGAAATCGGTTGAGGTAAAAGCCTCTTCTTCCACGGTGAAGATTTTCTTGTCTTTAATGTATTTGATGACTTTATAAAGCAATCTTAGTGTATTTTGGTGTTTTGGCCATGCGAAAGAGTGGGTGTTCAAAATTTCTTTGGGATTTTTTATTTCTTATGTTTTGGGTGCTTTTCTTTTGGGAGATCTAGTGGAGAGATACCGATTGGGAGTGACTCCTTGATGATTTTGAAATATACAGTAGATGTAGAACTGAAATTCTGCCTTGGGTGATTGGAATTTGAGTCTATACTTGTTGGTATTTATCTGATTGTGTTGGGTTGTCACTTTGGGCCTTTGGGGGTTTCACGTGACCTGAACATAGGCTAGATGATTTTCCTTTGCTCTGTCGACAGTATTATGAAAAGGAAACCACATACACTTTTAAGGGCTTTACACACTTGAGTTTAACTGAGGATGATTGAACATGATGAAGAGGAAGGAAAAAGGACATCAATATAAAATGAGAAGAGAAGAAAAAGATAAAAACATGGAAAAGAAGGAATGTCTTTTATTGTGGACGTGTAGAAAAAGAAGGATTGAGGAAAAATAAGAGAATGGGCTTAAAAGCAAAGTGAAAGGTTGATTTTTAGGAAGTTATTGTTTAAAGAACATGCATTTTGTTAGTTTTTTTTTTAATTGAATGAGGGGAAAGGGTTACAAGGGATATTTAATTGTTAGTTTAGGTATTGATATTTAATTGTTTTGCTTTTAAGGACAAGCAACATAGATTGAGGCATGATAATCTCCACAATAGTTGTGCATAAAATTGAAATGAGTAGAACTGATTAATCAAGGTTTTAATGAATTCAACACACCCAAATGCAAGGTTTTTAAAATAAAATATGTAAACTCTAAATAAAGTGTATTTGGGTGTATATACGGTTAAATTATCAGTTATCCCAAAAATTTAAGCTGGTAGGAATAGATAAATTTAGTCACTTAATCGTTAGTTTAACACTCCCCCTCACGTGTGGACTCAGACTTCCTTTTAATAGGTGATGTCCAACACGTGAAATATTTAATTTAAATGGGGGACGAATTGACAGAATCAAGGTTCGATCTCAGGACCTTTGGCTTCGATACCATGTTAAATTACCACTTATCTCAAAAGTTTAAGCTTATAGGAAGAGATAAATTTAATCACTTAATCATTAGTTTAACATATACATGTGCATATATCATATTATCATTGATTCTCAAAAGAAATGTGAAATTTTAAATAAATCATGCAATGATGCATACTGTGATTATTGATATGTTGGTGCATTCATGAGATTTATATGTAAAAGTTATATATGCGAATTGCATAGATTGATCTGAAAAGGCATTCGTTTACCAATGTGACATATGATAATTTTATGATGAAATATGACATTGAGTTTCAAGAAGTGGATTTTGGCACGTTATTTATGATTTATGAAAGATTAATATTGACTGTGAGCACCTTGATTATTATTTGAAACTCCCTTTGGCATAGTGAGAGTTATAAGCTTGGTACCGAAGCTAATCCTTATATGAGGACATCGACTTATAGTTGGGTCCCAAATTTTGGGATCATGCAACCATGTGTGCTTTAGAGGAGAAGCAACATGGCAATTGGTCATGGGTGGATCCCTTATGGAAATTATACGGGCAATCCCATGGCCAGAGACTCCAAGGGTGCCGTTTCTTCTTTCCCTAGAAGAGGTTTCAGTCCCAATATGGGGACCGCACAACCCAGTTAGACGGGGCGAAAACGTTTGACAACCATTGTATGACATTGGCAGATGGTTTTAATATATTTTGAATCATTGCATTATCTTTATTGCTCACAGTAAGAATGATTACCCATGTGTACAATTGATTTTCATGGTTACCGAATGTCATAAAATATAATACTTCATATCTTGTTTTGGAAAATATTGAGATTTGTTCTGATAAGTTATGTGCATAGTTTCAACTAGTAAATGACTCGACATCACTCCCTTGATTAATTATTTCTACTTACTGAGGTTGTTCATAATATTATATTTACACTTTTTCAGAGATAGCAAAGGCTTAATAGCAGTTATCCCGAGGAAAATTGAGGATTTTGGAGCTTAGCAAAAGACTGCTCATCCAGTGAAGAACTTGGCAAAACGTTAGTTTGAAAAATCCTATGCCTTTTATAATTTAATCAAGTGGACGAAGCATTCTTGAATGGCTAGCTGATGATTTATAGAACGTATTAAAGAATACAGATGCCATGGTTAACCTATGGGAAATTTTAAAGACAGATATTTGTGGAAGTGTTATAAAGAGACAAATAGGCTTTATGAACCATTGCAGGATCGGGGCATTACACCCCTCCCCTATAAATAAGACCATCCTTCAATCCTCAGACCTCACCCATCACCCCTACACCTCAACCCTAAACCTAGAGTGAGAAAGAGATTATAGAGAGCGGAAGAGATTTTGAAGTTGTTGGCCATTTTCAAGTTAAACCCCTTTGTACTAAGTTGGATTTCATGTTGTTCTTATAATTTTCATGCTTGAGTCCAAACGTTCGACCATGAGCCGGAACGTTTGGACAATGTCCAGAATGGGCAATAGGGTTTTATGACCCTTTCTATAGTTTGCCTCTCGTTAGGAGTCTATGTGTTTTCAATAGATTTTCTAGTAACACTAGAATATGTTTCAATATAGCAGGAACTTATGATTTCAGAGGATTTGAATGATACGCGGTAAGAAAATACTTATGACTGCTTTCCATAAAAGCCTGTGATATGTCAGGTGACTGAGCATGTGTATGGTATGAGCCTATTTACTTTTCATAAAATTGGGTATATCTAATTAAACGACTAACGATATGCATTGTATGATACACAGGTATCTATGGCATAATAGTCATGGATTTATTATATAAGCTTGATTCTATGGTCAAAGAATGTGTGTATGTTATATGGGTCTTGAATTCAATGATTGTTCGTGACCGGTGCAATTATGTTTGATTGGCAGGTCACTATAGATAATAAGTTATCAGCAACAAATTATCGTTGATCGGCGACAGCATCTCGTTCTGAGTTTTGAAGTTATTAGAGATGACCCTAAACATTATCATCAATGACAGTCATCGATGAAATGGTCAAAGTATTTGCAAAGACTTTAGAACTTTTAGCTACCACAATGTCATGGCTAAATAACTTCTTCTTTTTCTTTTTCTTTTTTTTTTTTTTTTTTTTGCTTCTTTTTTTTTTTTTTTTTTTTTGCAGTCATAAAGGATGACGTAGTAAAACCCGATAGCTAGAGGAATATGTGGAAGGATAAAATAAAAATCAGGAAAAGAGAACAAAAAAATAAATAAATAAAGAAATGGCACATCCTCCATAATACTTTGATATTTTAGAAATATTTATTCATGTAAAAGATATTTACAGTGATCAGAATAGGAGATGTATGATGGTCTTTACATCAGTGGTAAACCTGGATAGCATTGTATTTTTTTCAGCCAACTCTGGTCTGCAAATGGCTCTATCTATTATTCATTGTGAAGGCAAAGAAAAGATGATGCCAGTGAATCAACTGATTGACTTGTAATGTTGTTTTGTTTAGCCAATGAGAAAGATGATTGGAGAAAGGCTTTCTAAGAAGTCCTTAAGGTGTGTAGTCTGTATTGGCTTAGGATTTCATCCTTTGTCTTTTACCATTAGAATCATCTACAAAATCATGCATCTTAAAACTTGTATGATTATGATTTTTTACTTCATTTTTCATTCATCATTTTGTTTTGTGAACCTTTTGCAAAGAATACCTTCAAAATATGATAAGGATTCTCAGCAGGAAATTGCTAGCAAGTGTAATTCATTATGCATCTTGTTTTCTGTTCTAATATATAAAAGGTGAAAATTCCGAGCACTTATCTCTACATGTCTGCCTTCTTGATTCAAATTTCTCACTGTTAACAATTGTTGTGCATTCTACTCATTTAAAAATTTTATTGCCTTTTATTTGAGTTTCTTGTTATGCACTAATGCTGTAATTATCCTATATAATTGTTTTTTTAGGAAAACTGTTGGATCAGGCGTTTGACAAACTCATCTAACAACTAATTGGTATTCAGTGAAGGAAGCCAAAGCCTTTTATGGCATTCAAAAGCACATCCCGCAATGAATATTTTAAGAGCCATCCAAATTAGCAAAGTGGCATTATTGTACCTTTACAGAAACTTTCATCTATTTTGGAACAACCCAAAAGGCCAGCATATTAGTAATACATTCCTATGCTTGATTTGTGTATGGTTTTGAATAAAATAAAACTTTTATTTTTTTATTTTTTTATTTTTTTGAGTGGGAAGTATTTACAGGAAGACGATTGATCATAGGCTTAATAAAAACGAGCATGCTCTTGATATGGCTGCCTTTGCCTTTCTTTTCACTGCTCCTTTGCAAGCTTTTTTTATTATTATTATTATTTTTTTTTTTTTTTCACTGAACAGGTTATGGCCTGTATGCCTGGCCGGATATGTTAAATAAGGTGTAGTGATGAGTGTAATTTATGTTACATCTTGTATTCATATTTTTAATATAATAAATTATATTTTTTTCAAAGAAAGTGTGGAATACATGTATGATATAGGATTTTAATAGCAAATTTGACATTAGCAATTATATAAACAAAAACCAAAAATTTAATAAACTAATTAAATATTAGGGTTAAATGCATTTTTAGTACATGCGCTTTACGTCTTTATTTTTTCCCACCTATGTTTCATTTTGTATTATAGATGATACCTCATTTATGGCTAGATATGAAGATGGTACCATCCTTCATCTTCCATTAATAAAACTAACGGATTTCCACATAAAAACAATCACAATGTTACACTTGTCATATGCCCCAACAAAAAATTAAAAAGTCGCAAAATAATTAAAAATAGAAATATTTAAAAAAAAAATTAAAAGGTGGTTCGAGTAACCCCTTTTGGGCAAAATGGGGCTGGTCTAAGTGGTGGCAGGAGCAACCCCTCACCAACCACTAAGGGTCCTTGGGAGTGGTTCGACCACTTGCAACTTGCAAAATAAGGAATGTCCAAACCACCAGCAACAGCTTTGAGGTGGCTCAACCACCCCCGTTTGGTAGGGAGGGGTTTCAGATACCCCAGACCAGCCGATCTGAGGGTGGCCAATTGGGGTGGTTCGGCCTCCCCCACGGATAAAACAAACAAAAAAATTTAGGGTTTATGACTTTTAGTGGTGGCCGAACCACCCCTAAAGGCCTTAAAACTCATGTACCATAAATGCATTTAACCTTCAAAATGATTAGCAACGACTTCAAGGTTGTTAATAAGCTATCACCGGCCTGATAATAAGTGACAAATTTACATCGTTACTGATAAATTTCATTTTGAGTTCTGAAACTAATATCAACGATCCTAAACATTATCAGCAATGACAAAAGTCCTCGCTATTGGATCGGGCCTTTGACCTTCTCATTTGAAAACTAATTGGTGTCCTGTGAAGGAAGTCAAAGCCTTTTATGGCTTTTGAAATATCATCCCACAATGGATGTTCTAAGAGTCATTCAAATAAGCAGAGCAGCATTATTGCACCTAGGGGTGTTATGTGAGCAAGCCGCTCGCGAGCAAGCTCGGGATCGGCCCGTATAAGCTCGGCTCGTGCTCGACTCGATTATTAAATGAAACGTTTCGTGAACACAAATCCTGGCTCGAATATTAAATGAAGCAAGTTCGGCTTGACACGATTAGGCTCGTGAACAAGCTCGTATAAGCTCGTGTGTGTGTGTCTATATATATATAAACTAAGTAATACATAATTAATTATAAATCTCATAATTATTAAAATCTTAAAATTGCATTTATATTTAAGCGTTAGAAAATGAAAAATTTAGACCCTTCGTGATCAAAGAGAGAGAGAGCAATCATTAAAAAGAGCCCGATTCAATTAGAGCAGACCCAAACGAAAGAAAAAAGAATCAAGCAGAAACTATTGAGGGAGACTGCGAAAGGCAGAAACTATTAAAGAATCAAACAGACCCAAACACTATCACTACCTATCTGGTGAGCGAGAGTGAGAGAGTGGGAAATGAGAGTTCAGGCGGAAGATGCGCTATAACTAGTAAGGGAGATTGAGAGAGAGACATTGAAAAAATATTTTTTTGTTGGGGGCGTTGTCTCAATGCAATCTGATGTCCCACATTGTTAAGAAAACATCAATCCCCAAGTTTGCTTATCTATAAAAGGATGCATATCCTCTCTCTTTAAAACCAAATGCATTGTTGTATTGACTCAGGCTCCATACTTGACTAACCAGGTTAAGCAAATGCTCATATGCAAATTAACTTCTTAAGCCGTTTAAGAGTACTTAAAGTTTTTTTTTTTTTTTTTTTTAAACAAAAACATTAAATATAAGAGCCAGCTCACGAGCTGGCTCGGCTCGACTTATTATTAGTTCGAGCTCGATTTTTTTTGGCTCGCACTTGAGCTCGAGCTCAAGTAAAATTTAAACAAACCAAGCCTGAACAAAGGAGCTCACTCAAGCTCGGCTCGTTTACACCCCTAATTGCACCTCAACAATCACTAATAAGGTCAAAGCATTTCCAATGACTTATCAGCAACAAAAGTCATTAGCGACCACTTTTGTACCATTAACCGCGAGTCATGCTAAAGAGCTATATTTTTGGAGAATAAAAATCAAGAGAAAGAAGAACCAGAAAAAACAAAAAGTTAAGGAAATAACACAGCCTCCATGATACTGATATTTTAGACATATTTATTCATGGAAAAGATAATTACAGTGATTAGAAAAGGAGATGTAGAATTGTCTTTACATCATCGGAAAACCCGGATAGCAATGTATTTTTTTCAGCCAACTCTGTTATGTTAAACTTGCTACAAATTACAATAAACAGCTCTCTTATTAAGATCATCCACAATTTGATATGCCTTATCGTACTTCCCCTGGTCAAAAGATGGGAGACCCTGCTCTTTCATTTTGGAGATGCTCATGTTATAACTACGGAAATAAGCTGAGTGCTCTGCCCACACTACAAAAATCGTGTGTTTTTTTTTTACCAACCATTTCTGACGTGTCAATGGTACTGACACGTCAGAAAACCCTTCTGACGTGTTATTTTTGACGTGCCTCAACGGTTAAAAGGACGGATGTCAAAAAATTCAAGTTTTTGACGTGGCATTTTCACCATGCCAAAAATTTTTGACGTGTCAGAAACTGGAACGTCAAAAAAAAAAAAAAATTGACGTTCCAGGTTTACCACATCAAAAAAATTATTGAAGTGTCACACCGTTTGACACGTCAAAAATATTTTTTTTTTTTCATTTATATATTTTCTAAATTATTCGGGTTTATACCCAGATTTACGTATTAACCTGATATCCAATACATTTAATATATATATCCAATATATCCAATATATATCCAATACATTCAATGTATATTCAATATACATTCAATTTAATACATTCAATCCAATACATTTAATATACATTCAATATCCAATATCCAATATCCAATACATTCAATATCCAATATCCAATATCCAATACATTCAATTCAATTTAATATTTACATTTACATTATCCAATACATTCAACTCAATTCAATCCAATATCTACATTTAAATTATCAAATACATTCAATTCAATCCAATATCTATATTTACATTATCCAATACATTCAATTCAATCCAATATCTACATTTACGTCTAATATCCAATTAATCCAATACGTCCAATTAATCTAATTAATCCAATACATCCAATACATCAAACATATTGAATACATCTAATTAATCAAATACATCCAATTAATCCAATACATCAAACATATCCAATCACTACAAAAAACCAATTTTTTTATGACAGGAGTTTTCTGACGTGTTATAGTGTCCGACACGTCAGAAAATTTTTCTGACGGGTCGGTTCTGACGCATGTCGATTGTCAGAAACATAGATGTCAGGAAAAAATATTTTCTGACGTGTGGGTGGGTACCACGTCAGAAAATTTCTGACGTTTCATACACTGACACGTCAGAAAATTTTTCTGACGTGTCATTTCTGCAACGTCAGAAAAATTCTGACGTGGCAGAAATGACACGTCAGAAAAATTCTGACGTTTGAACGTCACACGTTAGCAGATTTCTGACGTGGTGTTTTTGACACGTCAGAATTGTTCTGACGTGGCGGAAATGCCACGTCAGAATTTTTCTGACGTGCCAGAAACACCACGTCAGAATTTTTCTGACGTGGTGCTTCTACCACGTTAGGAGTTTTCTGACGTGGCAGAAGCACCATGTCAGAAAATTTTCTGACGTGGTGCTTCTGACACGTCAGAAAATTAGGTTTTTTTTTTTTTTTTTTTTTTTTTTTCATTAACGTTGGTTTCCAGATTTTTAGGCTTTGCACGAATTGTTTCCCTGCTTTGCACGATTCTGGAAATTGGTTTCTAGATTTTTTTCCCTGTTTCCAATTCCAGATTTTTATCCCTGTTTCCAATTTCCAGGAAATCTGGCAATTTCCTGTACACTTTGAATTCAATTTATTTCCTGAATTCAATTTACTTCCAATTTCTTTCCTGAATTCAATTTATTACAGTTTATACAATTCAATTTACTCCTGTATTGAATTGGCAATCCAATGTTTGGTTTACAATTTGTACAAAATAAACCAATGGCATGATAAGCATCCTATGGACAAAAAACAAATGGCATGATAAAACCATTCTAACGTAAGTTTAACAATACGAAAGGATGTATGTCCAAAAATTCAGTTACATATAATACAATTCGACATTCATATCTATCAACAAAAGAAATAAATAGAGACAAACATGGAATAACTAGTAGGTCATTGAGTCAATTCAACAATTATATTATGATATATGTCAAACCAAAATCGAAAACAAAATCCAACCAAACTTGGCAACAACATCCATGAGCTCCTCATACCGCTATTTCCAAAGGTTTCCCAAATAGCTTGATGTATACTGACAACAACATCCACAAGCTTCTTCACAATCTGCGGTAAGAAATAAATTCAAAGAAAGATGTTACTCTACATATAAAACGAACTACTCTACTCTATCATGTGTAAGACAATACTGAATAAAGTATAAACTTTCCTCCATGGCCTAGCAAACATATTTTTAATAAATCAGCTTCGAGAATGTATAACTTCAATCCACCTATATATACGCGACATAAAAGTATTCAATAAACTCATACATAATAACTGGAATTTACATGCAAACTTAATTAGATGCTTTTATTGTTGGTAAATTATTTTTGTCATGAAAATTTATGAAACTTAAACAAATTAACAACTATTCCAAATGGGGACCATCAAATTTACATTATTTGATGTTGTTTAACTATTACCATTCTTCATACACATTCAGGTTCTATAACTTTTTTCCAAAAGTTCATATATATGCATTTGGTAGATGTTGAGGACCCTAGTCAAATAAAATAAATCTAGATAGGTTATGAAGTCAATATATATATATATATATATATATATATATATATATATATATAGTAGTATAGCATGGCTCGTATTAACAGGGCAAAACCTAAACAATATACAAATGCTATGCCATTCGTTTAATTAGGAGCTTAATTAAGCAATGTTGGAATAATAGGAAAATGCTAATTAAATAACCTTCCGTATGGTAATAATCTATAATAGTGGTTGTCATTCTGCCGTTTCCTTTGTGTTTCAATAAGACTTGAAGTCTCCTAAGGTTAAGTACAAAGGTAGATTATAATTGTAATTGTATGTAGGGTTTCATAATTGTATGTCTAGTTCAATAAGAATATAATTGTATGTAGGGTTTCATTTTCTCTACTTGTGTTTTAAAGAAAATCAAACTATCCAATAAATGTCATGAGTTTTCGTAGGTTGTTCTTTTTTTCAATTAGGTAGATAACCGTGGCATATTCTTGCAATTGATGGCAATCGCGAAGTCGAGAGCTTTGGCTTTTGAGCATAAACTAATAACTCTTTCTAAGTCCTATTTGTGGTCCATTTTTGAAATAAAAATATAAAGTCACTGATTTAAGCTAAGATGTATAGTTTCCTCAACAACAAAAAAATGCACTAATTGATAGATCCTCAATTAGGTTGTCACAAGAATTACTATCACCGTCAATGGAATATTGATCTTCATGAGATATATTACTCATAGACCCCCTTAAAAGTAATTTTTAATACTGTTTTTGGAAAGTTATGAATTCCTGAAAGCTTATCCTTATGATATATATTTATTTCTACCTTATGTCAATTTGTCAATTTTATGAACATGTGTCAATTTACAAATTTGACACATTTGTCAATCTTATGTCAAATTGACAAATTTGTCAATTTGTCAATTTGGCAATTTCATTTATAGTGAAATTTGTCAATTTGTCAAATTTCATTTAGGTTACATGTTCATTTAAAATTGACAAATTGACAAATTCTTAAAATTGACAAATCTAGTTATCTAAATATATATCATTACTGCTTTGGCACGTCATGTTCATTTAGGCTGAAAGCTTATCCTTAAGAATTGATCTCATAGCTATAGGTTTATCTCCTTTCCTTGCATCTTTCTTTTATAACATTAATGCTGGGAATTTATGGGCAGCATATATATATACGGCCATATATATATATATATATATATATAGCAGGGTAAGCCACTAATTAACGACAGAGTAAGCCAAAAACCAAATTAATATTTATGGAGTGAAGCTAGCATTATATTAATCCTCATGTAAATATATATATCATTACTGCTTTGGATTAGACAATCAAATTCAAAATATTAGACTAAATTAGCACAAACATCACCCAACCTAGCATGCAAACACCAAATCCAAACCAAACAAATAAATAAGTACAAGGATGCATGTACGTATATATATATACCTGTGAGGAGCTCTTGTAGGAGCTAAAAATGGAGGTAGCTAGAGAGGACGACGGGCGGCCGGTTTAGCTGCGGGCGCGCGGAGTAACAGTGCAATCGTGACAGAGAAGACTTTGGGCAGAAGAAAAAAAAGGAAGACTTTGGGCAGAAGAAAAAAAAATTTCCTCAGGTTAAGTTCAGCAATGGCGCTCGGAAGAAAGAAAGAAAAACAGAGGACGACAATGTGTTTTTTTGGGACAACAGAGAGACACGTATAGCGCATGGCCAGCTGGGGGAAAAGAAAAAAAAAAAAAAAAAATTTCAAAACTCGCGCGCCAGACCTCTTAATTAAGAGGCATGGCGCGCTGGCCGGAGGGATGGGACGCACGGCGCGCGGACCGAAGAACGCGCGTGCGTGCGCAGGGCTGCAGGAACAAATTCCTGACGTGCCGTGTTTGGCACGTCAGGAATGATATAATATATATATTATATGTATGATATATTCTATATATATATATATTTATAATTATACCTACCTATAATTATATAACTAGGTATAATTATACCTATAATAATCTGAAACGTTTCAGATTACTTCAAAATATCTGATAATATAATTAATTCTAATTATAATTATATATATATATATAGAATATTAATATTATATATATGAGATATGCTATAGTGCAATAAAATAGCCATTTTTGGCCCATATAAGTCCTATGTGGTAAGAGGTCATAGGCTTATCAGTGGGTGGGGCCACAACAATTATAAATGGAGCCTATGATCTCTTGCCACCTAACACTTTATAGGCAAAAAATGATCATTTTATTGCATTATAGCATTTCTCTATATATATATATATATATATATATATATATATATATATATATATATATATATATACTCTAACGTGGCACCTTGCCACGTCAGAATTTATCTGACGTGGCAGATCACCACGTCAGAATTTTCTGACGTGATAACTTCCGCACGTCAGCAATTATATCAATTTTTATTTTAAGAAAAATGGAATTTTGTCCCGACGTTCATGTATTTTAAACGTCAGATTTTTTCTGACGTGTGAACAGTAACATGTCAGAAAAAATTCCCCTGACCTTTTATATTTCAAACGTCAGGAAATTGCCGAGGTGGCAAAAAAAATTTACTGTAGCACACGTCAGGAACTACCCTTTTTCTTGTAGTGAATACATCCAATTAATCAAATACATCAAACATATCCAACCCCATTTCAAACATATCCAATACATCCAATTAATCCAATACATCAAACATATCCAACCTCATTTCAAACATATCCAATACATCAAACATATCCAACCCCATTTCAAACATATCCAATACATCCAATTAATCCAATACAGCAAACATATCCAACCCCATTTCAAGCATATCCAATACATCAAATTAATCCAATACATCAAACATATCCTATACGTCAAACATATCTAATACATCCAATTAATCCAATACATCAAACATATCTAATACATCCAACCCAATGCACATTTAAAATTCCATTTCAATTTGCATAGACATCCAATACATATAAAATTCCAACACAAATTAATTAAACAAAATTCCAACACATATACTACGTTCCAACACAACACAAAACAAAACAAAACAAATATATACATCGAAAATATATTCCAACACTACAAATATCTACATCGAAAATATGTTCCAACACAACACAAAACAAATATACAATCAAACTATCTCTATTCTATCTGCTACAAATATACAATCAAAGACAAATATACAACACTATAAGTTCCAACTAGTCTCAACAAACAGATAGTTTGATCTAACTATATACATCAACATATAGTAACAAAATATATATAAAACTTAACAAACAGCGATGAGAAACCACGCGCTCAGTCCAAGTCAACATAGTCATCCCCCAACGCCTTATCTGCATTACCTGCAAATGAGTTGTGAACTAATGATAATCAATAAAAAAAATTCAAAACGCAGATATATAGTGATGCAAATATACGTTAGTTATAAAATGAACCACGGGAACAATGCGTTACTAATTGAGACTTTTGTGGAGACACAATTCTAATAGTTAAAGTGATCAATGCGGGCTATAGTCATGTTAATCGAAGAATAACAAAAATAACACAAATATAGCATTACCTCTATCGGGCGCGGATCCAAAGGTCGACGCAAGCATGGCCTCAAGTTGGCAGAAACGGGCCTCAAAGATGGCATCTTTCTCTGCTATCTGAGCTTTTTGTTCTTCAATCTGTTTGGCCATCTCATCCATCGCACGTCTTCGTTGTGTCTGCTCCTCTTTAAGTTCTTTAATCCTATCCGTCATCTGTGAGAACGAGGAGTTCTCAGGGTTCTGCGACCGTGCCTGGGACGGTGTATAGTACGATTGTATGCTTCCTCGCACCAGTAGAACATTTGGACCCACCTGTCAGACCCTGCCAGCGTACTCAAGCTTATATCTGTGCGCCTGAGCATACGGGTCATTCGGTGTCCACCGTACCGCCCCTTCAGTCACACTCGACATAAATGCTGGGTCAGTAGGTATCAATTCCTCCATCCTCTCATGTACGTTAAGTAACAAGTTAGTATCTTATATAAAGAAAGTTAATCATAAATAATTTATCAAAATATATATCGGTGAGTACTTACACATCTCTCCCTAACCACATCATTTGGATAGTCACCATCCTTCTTCGTGTGTGTCGAGATGTAAGCTCGCGCTCGAGTAGGAGTAGTGCCCAAAGATAAGGTCTACATAAAAATAAAAATTAAAAAAAAATCATCAAACAAACAAAAATAAAATAAAATAAAATAAACATACGGTTAGATACGTATATATATCTATATATATGTGGTAAATAAGACAAATACCTCTTCATGTGTCGCCCTAGCAAAGCTCATCGACCGATGCAGTGAAGTGTGTTGTTTTTTGCTCGTAATGCCTTCATATAGGCAGCATACTCCTACACAAATATCATTCTTAATATGTCAACCCTAACACAATTACAATTAATGAAACTACACTCGTAACCTACCTGATTCTTCGGGTCGCACCATTTATCCAACAACACATCCAAGTTGTAGGCGTCATATTTTGAAACGACATCTGGACCCATTCTCGCCTTCACGATGTCAGGAGTATCACCTGGCTGAATTTTTATCGCGTCTTTCACTAAGTGTCTCTAACTCTTCAGCTTCACGCCCATATCTCAGAACGCGTCCTTTTTTTATCGCATCGAGATTATACTTAGGCAGGATGTAGAAGTCTACCTGCACAAGTTAAAAAAGTAAGGCGTATAATTCACACATTAACAGTGTTTGACATAATGAAATACACATGCTAAAATATAACAGATAGTTTAACCATACCATCAAGGCGTCCCATATATCCTCCTTTGTACGGGGCAGTACCTCCGTCCAGTCGTCCCGTAATCTAACATAATTCTTGCTCCTTATGATGTTACCCGGTCGTCCTTTGAAATTCATCCCACTAAATCCTACGGGCTGCCACGCTCTATTGTACTCGCACACGACCTTTTGCCCAGTGGGAATATCCCACGTCTTGTTCGATGGTTTAATGGTCACCACTTAAATATGGGTGCGCCCGTCTCGGCCGATGCCTAACACATTAATAATTACCGATGTTAATTATTTGGAATTCAATAGTAACTACATAACTTATATACGAATTCAATATTAGTATTTGAAGCATATATACTTACTTATTGTCCAGAGCTGGCGACTGCCCAACACTTCTGGAGCAGGGTCATCGGGCTGTGAGTCATGCGTGGCACCTATCCCATCATCCACGTCTGTCGGTCCCTTTGTCTCGCTATCCTTCAGTTGTGATGGCTCACTATAGTTCAAACATGTGTTCTCGTCGAGGGGGAATAACCGCTCTACATGGCCATGTGAACATATTCCTAACTCGCTTATCGTAGGCAGCGGACTAGGCGCATGATACTCTCACTCCGTGTCGTATGGAGACGGTTGAGATTGATACCCCATCTAGGACCCTTCCATATGCTTTGGAAGTACTAATCTATACCCCTGATCGTCTACCTGTGAGGACCTCCATCGTCTACTCTTCCCGAGGACCATTCTTGATGTGTCAACATAAGACATGTCAAGAATTAAGTTTCTTGATGTGTCCACATGTGACATGTCAAGAACTTATTTCAAGAAATTTTTGACGTGTCACATGTGGACACATCAAGAAATTATTGAAAGATAAATTTTTAAATTTTGAATTTATATCATTTTTTTTCTCTTATATAACACATTATAAATACAATATACTTAAAACTAATTAGAGAACAAATAAATTAATATTCTAAATATACAGATAATAAAATCCATTTTTTCGTGAGGGCTCAATAATCCACTCACCGAGAATTAGATTGAGCTTCCAGGCATTTCCATCGTAGGATCAATGAACAATTGAGATAAGTGAAGGACTCGCCAAACACATATTTTGTGTTGGCCGGGTTCATGTGGAGTTTGCGGGTCTTATAAAATAAATGTATTCTGTATGTCTTATTTTTAAAAAATTAATATGGCTATCATATTAATATTACTAGAATGATTTATGAATGATAATATTACTAGAATGATTTATGCATGATAATATCATATCATATTAATATGGCTATCATTTCATTTCATATTAATATTAATGAAATGTTTGATTTATATATGCATGATAATATTAATTGGTATACAATACGTATATACCAATTAATTTATACCAATATGATAAAATGTTTGATTTATGCATGATAATATTAATTTATACAATATGTATATAGCAATTAAAATTAATTTACTACCTAATTTTTTTAATACATATTGTATAATTAATTATACAATATGCATGATAATAATTTTTTGACGTGTGGAATAATGGCACGTTAAAAAATTTTTTAACGCGTCAAAAATTTTTGACATGCTTTTTCTGCACGTCAATAATTATTGACGTGTCATAATGACACGTCAAAAATTATTGATGTGGCATTTAGACACGTCAAAAATTTTTGACATGCCATTATGACACGTCAAAAAATTTTGACATGCCACTATGACACGTCAAAAATTTTTGACGTGTTGAAATCCGCCACGTCAATAAACACATTATTGACGTGTTTATTTAGCCACGTCAAAAATTATTGACGTGGCAAACATGAGTTACTGTTTGCCACGTCAATAAAGTCCCTGATTTTTGTAGTGCCATATTGCAAAGCTAGATCCTTGCTGCATTAAGTCATCGACCACTCTTGCAGCCTCAGTTGTTTTGGCTAGGCTCAACTCCAAGGCAATCCTAGAAAGAACCTTAAGATATGCACTCGAACTCCGAGGATCCGACTCTGAAGTTGCAGTGCAAACGTTGGGAGAGGTGGTGCCGCCGCAAGTTTTGGTTATTAGGGCCTTGCTCGTCTCATCAGCGGCCGTCCCACATTGAAAAATTGCTACAAGATCACAAGGAGAGGGAGAGAAACACCAAGTTGTTTAATTCCCATTTTCCCTGCACAATGGAAGAGCTTCTTGCAAGTTTCCTAATTTGTCCATCTTTTTATACTGTCAATGTGAACTAATTGTGGTTGCTTGCTTTGACCATATTTGTGGTCTGTATTTTTTTTTTTTTTCTTTGCCTAATTATGGCGGGCAAGAAATACAGCAGTTTAAGGAAATCCCTTTATCTTTAATTAGCTAATATCCACACCTACCTTCATGCTATTTTTCATTCTTTCGGTATATTCAACGGACAAGGCGTACTCAATCTACCTTTAAATTAATCTTAATTAAAAAATAAAATAAAAAATTCAATGGTAGATTAAGCATGTCTTATCAACTAAATATGCTAAAAATATACTGAAAGAACGCAAAATAACATTTCTCTTCTTCACACTGTAGATCTTAATTGGCCCACATAAAAAAACCAAAGAAAAGGAGAAAACTTGAAAGATGAGCAAAGCAGTATTGTTGCACCTCAATAATCCATCGTTTAACATGATGCTCCCTTGACTCAAACCCTTGACTCTGATACTATTTGTTGGATTAAGCCTTTGACCTTCTAACTTGAATAGTACTAATTGTTATCCAGTGAGAGAAGCCAAAACGTTTTATGGCTTTCAAAAGCGCACATCGCAAAACATGTTCTAAAGTCGTCCATGTGAGTAGAATAACATTATTGCACCTCAACACAACGTATCAAATAGTGTGTGGAGTAAGGTGTAATTTACGTCCATGTTTGGTTACCATGCTTGAACATATATACTTCTTGCATGTATTCATATTTTTAGTCGAATGTAAATTATATATATTTTGCTCAAAGAAAGGGTGGAATACTTGTATCATGTAGGAGTTTAATAACATATTTGACATTAGCAGTTATATAAACAAAAAATAAAATAATAAAATAAATGAAGTATTATTAGCGACGACTTTATGTTGTTGTTGATAACTTATTATCAGCGACCACATTTCATTTTGAGTTCTTAAGCTATTACCAATGACCCTAAACATTATAAGCAATGACTTTTGTATTTGCAAGGACTTATCAACAACAAGAAGTCGTTACTAAAAGTCATTAGTGATGACTTTCGGACTTTTAATAACGAGTCATACTAAAGACCTATTTTTTAAAAAACAAAACTCAAGAAAAAGGAGAACAAAAAACAAAAAGTTAAAGAAATGGCACAACTTCAATAATAGTAATACTTTGATATTTTAGAAATATTTATTCACGGAAAAGATAATTACAGTGATCAGAAAAGGAGATGTAAAATGGTCTTTACATCAGTGGAAAACTTGGATAGAAATGTATTTTTTTCAGTCAACTCTGGTATGTTAAAGGTGCTACAATGAACAGCTTCCTGATTAAGAACATCCACACTTTGATATGCCTTATCATACTTCCCCTGGTCAAAAGATGGGATACCCTCCTCTTTAATTTTGGAGATGCTCATGTTATAACCATCGAAACAGGCTGAGCGCTCTGCCCATGTCGCATAGCCAGATGCATGTTGCAGCAAGTCATAGGCCACTCCTGCAGTCTCTGTTGTTTTGGCTACGCTCAACTCCAAGGCAATCCTAGAAAGGCCCTTAAGATCTGCACTCAAACTCCGAGGATCCGACTCCAAAGTTGCGGTGCAAACATCGGGAGAGGCGGTGCCACCACAAGTTTTGGTTATTAGGGCCTTGCCCGTCTCATCGGCAGCCGTCCCACATTGAAAAATTGCTACGAAGATCGCAAGGAGAGGGAGAGAAACACCAAGTTGTTTAATGCCCATTTTTCCTGCACAATGGAAGAGCTTATTGCAAGTTGCTTTTTATACTATCAATGTGAACTAATTGTGGTTGCTTGCTTTGACCATATTTGTGGTCAGTTTTTTTTTTTGGCCTAATTATAGTGGGCAAGAAATACAGCAGTTTAAGGAAAACCTAATCTTTTTTCTTTAATTAGCTTATATCCACACCTGCCTTCATGCTATTTTTCTTTTTTCTTTTTTCAGTATATTCAACCGACAAGGCATACTCAATCTACCTTTAGATTAATCTTAATTAAAATTAAAAATGAAAAATTCAATGGTAGATTGAACATGCCTTATCAACTAAATATGCTAGAAAAATACTGAAAAAACGCAAAATAGCATTTCTCTTCTTCACACTATAGATCTTAATAGGCCCACCAAAACAAAACCACAAATATATATATATATATATATAAGAAAAAAAAAACCCAAAAAAATAAGAAAACTTGAAAGATGATGTGTATATATACATATATGAACCAGAGCCAGAGGGTGGGGAAATAAAGCTGAAACCCCTCTTCAGACTTCAACAATGGCAATACTTTTCCCAGTACTTTTCTAAGCTCACCCTTCTCACCATCCTCTCCATTTTCTTCACAGTACTTTCCCCAGTCTCACAGATAAATGAAAAGAAACAAAACCCACTTAAAAGCCAAAGAAACCAATTTTCTCATTGTCTTCGATTCTTGATGTTCTTTCTTACAGCTAAATCTCCACAATACTACCACTAGGAATCACAAAAATCAAGCAGCAAAAAGTACAAAATCAAGACACACAACCCAACCCTTTGTGGGTGTGAACATTGGCACCAATTAATGTCTACAATCTACAAATCGATTGTCCGAGTGAGTCTTACCTGAAATCTAAATGTACAAAGTAAACTAGTGTGGGGGCCGTTGTTTAGTCAGTTCAAAATTTTCGTTCTAAAGTAAAATTTTTTTGACAAATAGTAGAGACCACGACCCGTACTGTTTCGATGTCCTCTTGTTGTGATTTTATGGCCTTGGGATGGTTCGGCCACCTCTCCGTTTGGCTAAAGGGATAGCTTGACCACCTTTTGTTTTATACTTTTTTATTTTAATAGAAAATTTGGTTTTTTATTATTTTTTGATATTTGTAAGCTTTTATTGTGACGCGTGTCAAAATATGATCAATGCTTGTGTGGCACATTATCGAATTTTGTCAATGCTCTGGGAAGCCATCTACTTATAAGAGCTTACAACCCGGAAAGGCCAACACATGTTTAACTTGAGACGAAGGGAGTAATATTACATTCATTCTGCTTGATTTGTATATGGTTTTGAATGTAAGATTTTATTTTTTTTTTTTTTTGCTTGGGAACTATTTACAAGAAGACGATTTATACCTTTCAAAAAAAAAAAAAAAATGAAGACGATTCATAGCCTTAAAAAAAACAAGCATGCTCTTGATATTCCTATGATAGCAATATTGCTTGCATGTTCATATCCTTTTGGTGCCTCTAGATAGCAATATAACTTTACGCTGGCTGACATTTCGTTTTAAGTTCTGAAGCTATTACCAATGACCTAAGCATTGCCAGCAACGACGTTTGTCATTGCTAATAAGGTCAAAGTATTTACGATGACTTATGAGCAACAAAAGTCATTAGCGACGATTATTGGACTTTTATCGACGAGTCATGCTAAATGCCTACACTACAAAAAATAAGGACTTTATTGACGTGGCAAACAGTAATTCATGTTTGCCACATCAATAATTTTTTACGTGTCTAAATGCCACGTCAAAACTTTTTGATGTGGCATTATGACACGTCAAAAATTTTTGACGTGTCATAATGGCATGTCATGTTATTTTTAACACATCAAAAATTTTTGACGTGCCTTTATTCTACACGTCAATAATTATAATTAGGTAGTAAATTAATTATACAATATGTATTAAAAAAATTAGGTAGTAAATTAATTTTAATTGGTATGAAAAATTAATTTTATCATATTAGTATAAATTAATTGGTATATACATATTGTATACCAATTAATATTATCATGCATATGAATCAAACATTTCATTAATATTAATTTGAAATGAAATGAAATAAAATGATAGCCATATTAATATGATATGATATTATCATGCATAAATCATTCTAGTAATTCTAGTAATATTCTAGCATAAATCATTCTAATAATATCATCATGCATAAATCATTCTAGTAATATTAATATGATAGGCATATTAATTTTTAAAAAATAGGACATACATAATACATTTATTTTATAAGACTTGCAAACCCCACATGAACCCAGTCAACACAAAATATGTGTTCGGTGAGTGAATTATTGAGCGCTCACGAAAAAAAGGATTTTATTATCTGTATATCTAAAATATTAATTTATTTATTCTCTAATTAGTTTTAAGTATAGTGTATGTATAATGTGTTATATAAGAGAGAAAAAAATAATATAAGAGAAAAAAAAATGATATAAATTAAAATTTAAAAATTAAAAATTTATTTTGCAATTCTTGACGTGTCACATGTGGACACGTCAAGAAAATTCATTCATGTGGCACGTCAAGAACTTCTTGACGTGTCCTGTGTTGACACGTCAAGAAGTACACCTCAGGAAGGCGTGAATCCAGCTATTGCTGGGTTCTCCTTCTTTTTCTTTTTTTCATCTTTCTTTTTCCCTCCCTCTCTTTCTTTCTCCCCCGTGCGCACCACAGCCCTCCCCTCCACCACTTTTTTTTCACCGCCGGCTGTATCTAGCTCTGTCTCCTTCACAGTCACACGCATTCTCTCACACGCGTTCTCTCTCTCACTAGCTAGCTCACTACTGGCCGGCCGTTCTCTCTCTCACCCTCTCTCTCTCAGTGGTTCTCTCTCTCACCAACTGTCACCGCAACTCCTCCCTCCGGCCATCACGAGCCCTCCCTCTAGCGATTCTCCATCCTCTCATGCGTTCTCCGGCCTCTCCAGATTAGGTATATATATATTAATTGATTTATTTATTTATATATTATATAAATCAATAAATTATATAAATAAATAATTTACAGTGTATATTATTATATATTATTGATGTAATTATATTAGCACATTAATTTTACATGTTAGCTAATTAATTTATTTGTTTGAGATATATGTTTCGTATGGTGGGAATATCGTTTAATGTATTTGCATATATGCATGCATGCAAAGTTATGTACGTAAATTTTTTGAAAGTAGGTTTTTTTGTGCAGGTTTTTGCATTTAGATTTAGACCTAAATTTTGTGTAGGTTTACAAATGCACGTTATCAGAACAAAAAAAAAAAAAAAAAAAAAAAAAAAAAAACCAAAAATTTGCTTAAACCAAAAAAAAAATAATAATAATAATAACAAATGCATTGGATATGGTCATTAATTTTTGTTTAGATTTTGAAATTTAGAATAAGTATGTAAATGTTAAAAAAGAAAAACAAAGGAAAAAAAAAAACAAATAACATAGCTAGCTGGATTTATTTTATCTACGGTCCCCATATATAACAAATGCATAAATGTTATAATAAACGAAAAATAAAAAAAAATAAAAAAAAAAAAAAAACCAACAACAAGAACAACAAATAACTTAGCTAGCTAGATCTATTTTATCTAGGGTTCCCATATATAAAAAATTCATTTAGGTCTTACAAATTTAGATTATGTAAATGTCATAAAAAACGAAGAAAAAAAAATTACAACATATAACCTAGCTAGCTAGCTAGATCTATTTTATCTAGGGTCCCCATGTATAACAAATGCATTTAAATTTGGACCTTAATTTTGTTTAGGTTTTGCAAATTTAGATTATGTAGATGTTATAATTAAAACTAAATATATGTATTTATTTGTTAAAGATAAACAAAAAATTGAAACAAAGTAATTAAAGAAATACACTAAAAAAAAATAACAACTAACTAACTAACCTAAGGTTCCAGTAACTAAAGCTATGGACAAGAGTTGGATGACAAAGTCTAGAGGTACGAGGAAATACAGAGACGAGTGTAGATTATTCGTGGACTTCGCAGTTATTAACTGTACAATCCCTGATGAAAAAATTCACTGCCCCTGTAAGGCATGTCGTAATAAGCAGCGTCACCCGCTGGGTTTCGTATTTGACCACTTGACAGGGGGTAAAGGAATAATGACTGCATACAGAAACTGGTACTATCACGGTGAGAAGCATGTACGATCTCCTGCTGCAGTCTCTAATTTGACTACCATGATCACAGATGCGGGTATAAGCACAGAACAAGGTGAAAACATGCACGCAATGTTGCGTGATCTATTCGGCATGCACGGTGTCATGGAAGACAATTGTGAGCCTGAAGTGGTGGTGCAGGGGAATAAAGAAACTGTGAATGAAGAAGCTGCTGAAGATGACATATTAAAGTACTACAACCTACTTAAGAAGACAGAAAAGCCACTTCATGATAGGACCAAACATAGCAAGCTTAGTGCTACTGTACATCTGTACAACTTGAAGTGCGTTGGCGGACTTAGTAACGTAATATTCTCATCTTTCCTTGAGTTCATCAATCAGTTGCTGCATGCGAGTGATTAAGCTTTGCCAATTAATACATATGAGGCGAAAAAGTTTCTAAGGAACATGGGACTCAGGTATGAGAAAATTTCGGCATGTCGTAATGATTGTATGTTATTTTGGAAGAACAATAAGGATTTAAATTCATGTACTGTTTGTGGAGTATCTAAGTGGAAGAATGAAATTCATTTGGATGAGGATGGTCAACCCATATCATCAACTAAGAAACGCCCGGTCAAGGTGTTGCGGTGGTTTCCACTCATACCACGACTACAAAGGTTGTTTATGTCAGAGCATACTGCCCCCTATATGAGGTGGCATACAGAAGGACAAACTAAGGGCAATGTATTGAGGCATCCGGCCGATGGTGAAGCATGGAGGGCATTCGACAATTTACATCCAGACTTCTCAGTGGACAGCAGGAACATGAGCACATCCCACAGCACTTGGCCTATAATGCTTATACCGTACAACTTGCCTCCTTGGACGTGCATGAAACAAACGTCATTTATACTATCCCTAATTATCCCGGGCCCAAAGTCACCTGGAATTGATATAAATGTCTACCTTCAACCCTTAATTGAGGAGTTACAGGAACTATGGACTGTAGATGTACGCACATTTGACGTCTCCAAGAAAAAAAACTTTGTATTGCGAGTGCAGTTGATGTGGACAATTAATGACTTCCCGGCATACGCAGATTTGTTCTGGTGGCCTAACAGGGGTGAGAAGGCATGCCCCTACTATATGCACTCGACAAGGTCCAGAAGTTTATAACATGACAAGAAATCTTGTTATATGCAGCACAGGCAATACTTGCCCATGGATCATCCGTGGAGGAGAAACAAAAGAATATTTGACGGCAAGCAAGAACTAGAATGTGCCCCCGATGTGCCAAGTGGAGATGAAATCCTTAGACAATTAGAAGAGATGGCATTTGGGGATGAGAATGTTGATAAGGCAAAGACGGATAATAAGAAAAAAGACAAGAAACGGAAGAAGAGTGGGCCTACAGAAAGAGGAGGAGAGACTGCTAATGTATTGTGGAAGAAGAAAAGTATTTTTTTTAGGTTGCCGTATTGGAAAAATAATTTATTGCAACACAACCTTGATGTCATGCACATTGAGAAAAATGTGATGGACAACATACTTGGCACAATACTGGACATTCCAGGGAAAACGAAGGACAACTTCCAAGCCCGCACAGACTTGCAAGAAATGGGGTTGAGACATACACTTCATCCAAACACGGGCGAGGATGGTCAAACATATATGCCCCTAGCTTGCCACACGATGTCTAAGGACGAGAAAACACATTTTTTGAAAGTGTTTCGAAATGTAACGGTGCCAAACGGATATACCTCAAACATTTCCCGATATGTACGACTTAATAATCGTACAATATCTAGTTTGAAGAGCTATACAGTCTTGTCATTATGCAACAACTTCTCCCTATTGCATTGCGTGGATCACTATCAGGTAACATGGTTAGACCACTTGTTGGGGTGTCTGCATTCTTCAAGGGCCTATGTTCAACGTCATTGACACAAGGGGATATGGACCGACTAAAGAGTGACATTTGTATCACTTTGTGCCAAATGGAACAGGTCTTCCCCCCAAGATTTTTTACCGTAATGGTTCACTTGGTCATGCATCTTGTCCGTGAATGCCAACTCGGTGGACCGGTACAATATAGGTGGATGTATCCAGTAGAGAGGTAAAATAACTTTATCATTATTCATCAATTTATTTTTCCTCCATTATAAAACCGTCACTAACTGTAACGAATGAATTATGTTTATATGTAGGAGCCTTGGAGGGTTTAAATCTAATGTGCGCAATAAAGCGGTTCCTAAGGGCTGCATTGCGGAGGGCTATATAGCAACTGAGTTGGTGGCGTTCTACTCAAGGTATTTAGATAACGCACCAACATTTCACAATAGAGCTCAAAGAAACCCGGATGTTCAAAGGGGGTGGGAATACGAGTCATCCTCGACTGTGTCATATTGACACAGATTCACCGATACATTATGTTTAACTCGGACGAGTTCCTTCAACTACAGACGTAAGTCGTGTTAGTAGTCTATGTAAGTTAAATATCACCTTGCACCCTTAGTTGTGAATTATAATAGAACTAATTTCGTATTGTAGGGTGCACATGGATACACTGAGGCGATCATGCGATAGGGGGCGAACGACAAAGGATCAGTTGGAAACCCTACATAATGAGCTGTTCTGCAATTAGTACCGTGACTACGTAAGACTACTGTGATGTTTAACTATTACAGCCCGATTATATTTACTTATGGTTCATAACAACTAACAAAACTAACTTCTTTATGGTCAATTGTACGTAATATACTCGCAAGTCGATCGATTGGACGATCGACGCAGGAAGGAAATAGGTGACAAACTGGTAATGCATTGTACAAGGCCGAAGGAGACAGCTACGAGATATAACAGATATGTGATTAACGGGAAGCTATTTCGCACTCTTGCATTCGACGCCGGAAAGAGGAAGTAGAACAGCGGCGTGTGCATACCGACTGTTGATGGTGAAATGTACTATGGGAAGGTAACGGAAGTAATTGAGGTGGAATACTTCGACAGGACCAAGTACGTTCTGTTCAAGTGTTATTGGGCAGACAATACGAGGGACATGGGGTACAAGGTAGACGAGTATGGCATGATGCTTGTCAGCTTCAAAAACCTTGTCCACCGGGGTCAGCAAATTACTGATGAGCCGTATATGCTAATGTCACAAGTTGACCAAGTCTTTTACGTCGAAGATGAAAGGGACCCTGATTGGGCTTGTGTTGTAAAGACTAAGCCTAGAAACGTATACGACGTTGGTCAGGGTGAAGGTCCTGATGATGAATGTGCCAACTACCACGAGTGTGAGCCGCTCCTATTGACCAACAATAATGAAGTGGATCCGGAGGATGACATTGACTACGTCCGACCAGACTTAGATCTAATATAATGGTATGTGGTTCAAAAAAATAAAATTATATATATAGTTCACATTAATTAACTTGTTTTCTGTTATTTCTTTCTACATTGATTGGTAATTGTGGTGCATATTTTATCTATTGTATACATAATTAATTGGGTGCGTGATATATTTTACAGGTTGATATGAGTACCAGGGGGAAGAGTAGACGATGGAGGTCCCCACAGGTAGACGACCAGGGGTATAGACCAATACTTCCAGAGCATATGGAAGGGTCCCAGATGGGGTATCAGTCTCAGCCGTCTCCATACGACACGGAGCCAAAGTTTCATATGTCTAGTCTGCCACCTACGATATGTGAGTTAGGAATATGTTCACATGGCCATATAGAGCAGTTATTTCCCCCAACGAGAACACGTGTTTGAACTACAGTGAGCCATCGCAACCGGAGGACAGCGAGACACAAGACCGACAAATGTGGATGATGGGATAGGTGTCACGCATGACTCGCAGCCCGATGACCCTGCTCTAGATGTGTTGGGCAGTCGCCAACTCCAGACAATAAGTAAGTATATATGCTTCAAATACCAATATTAAATACGTATATAAGTTATGTAGTTACTATTGAATTCCAATTAATTAATATCGGTAATTATTAATATGTTAGGCATCGGTCGAGACGGGCGCACCCATATCCAAGTGGTGACCGTTAAACCATCAAACAAGACGTGGGGTGTTCCTATTGGGCAAAAGGTCGTGTGCGAGTACAATAGAGCGTAGCAGCCCGTAGGATTTAACGGAATAAAATTTTGGAGGACGACCGACAACGTCATAAGAAGCGAAAATTATGTTAAATTGCGGGACGACTGGACCGAGATACCGCCCCGTATGAAGGAGGATATATAGGACGCATTGACGGTATGGTTAAACTATCTATTATATTTTAGCATGCGTATTTCATTATGTCAAACGCTGTTAATGCGTGAATTATACACCTTACTTTTTTAACTTGTGCAGGCGGACTTTTACATCCCGCCTGAGTACAATCTCGATGCGATTAAAAAAGAGCGTTCCGAGATATGGGCGTGAAGCTGAAGAGTTAGAGACACTCAATGAAAGACACGATTAAAATTTAGCCGGGCGATACTCCTGACATTGTGAAGGCGAGAATCGGTCAAGATGCCATTTCGAAATACAACACCTACGACTTGGATGTGTTGTTGGATAAATGGTGCGACCCGAAGAATCAGATATGTCACGAGTATAGTTTCATTAATTGTAATTGTGTAATTTCATTAATTGTAATTGTGTTAGGGCTGACATATTAAGAATGGTATTTGTGTAGGAGTATGCTGCCTACATGAAGGCATTGCGAGCAAAAAACAACACACCTCACTGCATCGGGTCGATAAGCTTTGCTAGGGCGACACATGAAAGGTATTTGTCTTATTTACCGCATATATATATATAGATATATATATGTATCTAGCCGTATGTTTATGTTTTTTTTTTATTTGTTTGATGATTTTTTTTTTTATGCAGACCTTATCTTTGGGCACTACTCCTACTCGAGCGCAAGCTTATATCTCGACACACACGAAGAAGGATGGTGACTAACCAAATGATGTGATCAGGGAGAGATATGTAAGTACTCACTGATATATATTTTCATAAATTATTTATAATTAACCTTCTTTATATGAGATACTAACTTGTTATTTAACGTACAGGAGAGGATAAAGGACGGTACAATGGACACTGAATAACACGTATGCTTAGGCGCACGGAAATAAGTCTGAGTATGCTGGCAGGGTCCGACAGGTGGGTCCGAATGTTCTACAAGTGTGGGGCAGCATACATTCGTACTATACACCATCCTAGGCACGGTCGCAGAACCCTGGGAAGTCCTCGTTCTCACAAATGACGAATAGGATTAGAGAACTTGAAGAGGAGCAGACACAACAAAGACGTGTGATGGATGAGATGGCCAAACAGATTGAAGAACAAAAAGCTCAGATAACAGAGAAAGATGCCATCTTTGAGGCCCGTTTCCGCCAGCTTGAGGCCATGCTCGCGTCAACCTCTAGATCCGCATCCACAGAGGCAATGCTATATTTGTGTTGTTTTTGTTATTCTTCGGTTAACATGACTATAGCCCGCATCGATCACTTTAACTGTTAGAATTGTGTCTCCACAAAATTCTCAGTTAGCAACTCATTGTTCCCGTGGTTCATTTTAAAATTAACGTATATTTGAATCACTGTATATCTGTATTTTGAATTTTTTTTTTTTATTGATTATCATTGGTTCACAACTCATTTGCAGGTAATGCGGGCTAGGCATTGGGGGATGACTATGTTGATTTGGACTGAGCACGTGATTTCTCATCGCTGTTTGTATATATATTTTGTTACTATTTGTTGATGTATATAGTTAGATCAAACTATATGTTTGTTGAGACTAGTTGAAACAGAAATAGTTTGATTGTATATTCTTTTTGTGTTGTGTTGGAACGTATTTTCGATGTATATATTTGTTTTGTTTTGTTTTGTGTTGTGTTGGAACGTAGTATATGTGTTGGAATTTTGTTTAATTAATTTGTGTTGGAATTTCATATGTATTGGATGTATATGCAAATTGAATTGGGATTTTATATGTGTATTGGGTTGGATGTATTGGATATGTTTGATGTATTGGATTAATTGGATGTATTGCATATGTTTGATGTATTGGATATATTTGAAATGGGGTTGGATATGTTTGATGCATTGGATTAATTGGATGTATTGGATATGTTTGAAATTTGGTTTTATATGTTTGATGTATTTGATTAATTGAATGTATTGGATATGTTTGATGTATTGGATTAATTGGATGTATTGGATATGTTTGATGTATTGGAGATGTTGGATATATTGGAAGTATTGGATTAATTGGATATTGGATGTAAATGTAGATATTGGCTTGAATTGAATGTATTGGATAATTTAAATGTAGATATTGGATTGGATTGATTTTTGTAGTGCTAGTTATATCTTTTTAAAATAAAAATCAAGAGAAAGGAGAACGAAAAACAAAAAGTTAAAGAAATGGCACAACCTCCATAATACTTTATTCATGGAAAAGATAATTGCAATGATCAGAAAAGGAGATGTAAAATGGTCTTTACATCAGTGGAAAACCTGGATAACAATGTATTTTTTTCAGTCAACTCTGGTATGTTGAAGGTGCTACAATGAGCAGCTTCTTGATTAAGAAGATCCACACTTTGATATGCCTTATCATACTTCCCCTGGTCAAAAGATGGGAGACCCTCCTCTTTAATTTTGTTGATGCTCATGTTATAACCATGGAAACAGGCTGAGCGCTCTGCCCATGTTGCATAGCCAGATGCATGGTTCAGCAAGTAATAGGCCACTCCTGCAGTCTCATTTGTTTTGGCTATGCTCAACTCCAACGCAATCCTAGAAAGGCCCTTGAGATCCGCACTCGAACTCCGAGGATCCGACTCCAAAGTTGTGGTGCAAACGTCGGGAAAGGCGGTGCCACCACAAGTTTTGGTTATTAGGGCCTTCCCAGTCTCGTCGGCAGCCATCCCACATTGAAAAATTGCTACTGAGATCACAAGGAGAGGGAGAGAAAGAGAAACACCAAGTTGTTTGATGCCCATTTTTCCTGCACAATAGAAGAGCTTCTTCTTTTTTTGCTTTCTAATTTATGGAAGAGCTTATTGCTTGATCTTGTAAGTTTCTTTGCCCATCTTTTTATACTATCAATGTGAACTAATTGTGGCTGCTTAATTGCTTTGACCATATTTGTGGTCAGCTTCTTTGGCCTAATTATATAGTGGGCAAGAAATTAATACAGCACTTATGACTTAAGGAAAGCCTAATTTTTTTCTTTAATTAGTTTATACCCACACTTGTTTCATGCTATTTTGCATTTTTTTCAGTATATATTTAGCTGGTGAGGCATGCTTAATTTACCTTTAGATTAATCTTAATTAAAAATAAATAAATAAATGCTAAAAATATACTGAAATGATGCAGCAATTCTCTTCGTCAAATGTCCTACCCCTATCAACCCACAAAAATTCCAAGTGTTTCAACCGTCGGTGGTGCAAGTAACGGAAAAATTCGAAGATTTGAAGTCAATCAACAATATGGACAAAAATTAAAATTAAAATTAAAAAAAAAAAAACCAAAAAAAAAATATAACGTTATAAACCAAATTTTTATTTTATAATTACTTGATAATTTCAATTAATTTTTTGAATTATTTTAATAATGTTATATAATACATCCCATATTTCCACTATCCATTGAGA
Organism: Corylus americana; assembly: GCA_036287905.1. Lineage (NCBI taxonomy): Eukaryota > Viridiplantae > Streptophyta > Magnoliopsida > Fagales > Betulaceae > Corylus > Corylus americana. Next base: position 25,042,354 of record CP125815.1, read on the forward strand.
TGACTAAACGTTATTTTTTTGAATTATTTTTTATTAACTACTAAACGTTAGTGGAAACTGATAAATTAATAAAGTGATATAATTGTGAGATAAAAATGTAGTAGAAATATACTTGTCAATCAAGATAATCCTCTTAAAATATTTTCCAACAACTTTGTTCATACTTATACACTTTTGTTTCCATCTGTATTTTTAAAAACAAAAACAAAAGCAAAAAAACTAAAAAACAAAAAACTTTAACAAACAATTAAAATAAAAAATATTTAAAACTACTTTTCATAAAAATAAAAAATAAAATTAAAAAATTAAAAAAAAAAAAAAAAAAAAACTATAAAATGCATTAAGAGACAAAACTAATATTTTTCAATGCACTACGAGACTACGAAGCCAGTCATGAGGTCTTAGAAGTTGTGCTGTCGGTATACGTTACCATCTACAATGTGTCTTGACTGACTTTTTGGGTAAATTCTCCAAGCAATAAAAAGAAGGAAAGAAAAATTAAAAAATTAAATTAAATTAAATTAAATAAAAATAAAAATAAAAACATGTTAGGAGTGACTTGATTCGGAGTTGAAGATGAGTGACGTGGGAAACCTACGACCGTCCGTCAGCTTTTCCCTCTAAAGTCAAGGAGAGATGGCGTATACAATATAATAAATTAATCTTTAAGTTCCATAAACACTTTAAATGGAAATTCCCATTTAAACATATTGATGATAGACTTTACTATTATGAATTCCTTAAGTAAATGATTCAAAATAAAAATTTAAATACCAAAATACATAGAGTAAGGTTCTATTAGTATAGAAAGAATTTGCATCAAATTCTGATTTTTTATTTTAGTTTTTTTAATTTTTTTTTTTTTTTTTTGTAGAAAACATGGATATTTTTGAAAATTACAACAAAATGATAATTTAATATATTTAAGTATCACACATGTCAGTTCGTGGGATAAATTAATAACTAATAGTTCAAGAGGGCAAAGTATTTTTATCCTTATCACAAAAGTAAATAAAAAAAAAAGGTCACATGTGCCAAACGCGACCTCTTTCACATTTCTGAGGAGATTGCTCCTATTTTTTAATAAAAAGAAATATAATTAAATAAACTAATTTATGGTTTAACCTAATTTCTTGTGTTCATATTCTATTTAACACGTGTGAAATTTCCAGGTTGAAAAAATTGGAATGGTTTTTATTTGATTTAGGCCAGCTTTGACGAGAACGCAAGATGTTGGAAAGTCAAAAAGAAATTTCTTTGTTGGAAAGTCATATGTGCTTCAAGATCGACCGCGTTAGGCGAAACTACACTCGAAATCCTTTGCATTGTTAAATTAACGGTCAAAATTCAAATGATGGTCACTCAAATTATCTCCCCTCATCATGGAAATAAAACTCTATAAAGACTTTGAGGTTAGCATCTTAGGTTTAGTCAAGCTCTCCTTGAAGGGGAGACCTCTTTTTGTTAGGAATTTTTATTCCAAATATAAGATCTAGAACAAATTGAGAGCAATCTAAATCTTAGTCAAAAGGGCTAAAAATTCAATTTTTTTTTTTTTTTTTATGAAGATTTCTCAATTTCTACGTTTGTTTGTGTTGGTTTTTAAATTGTCAAATTTAGTGACAAAATACATTCAATACAAAAAACAGGGTGTTTTTTGACGTAGCAAACAGTAATACACTTTTTGCCACGCCAATAATTATTAACATGGTTACAGTGACACGTCAATAAAATTTTTATTGACGTGGCGCATTTCCACACGTTAATAATTATTGATGTGTAAAAATGGCACGTCCATACGTCCATAAATAGTGACGTGTCATTTTGACACGTCAATAATTCTTGACGTGTCATTTTGACACGTCAATAATTATTAACGCATCATTATTTTACACATCAAAAATTAATTAATTAATAATATTAATTATTTGTACCTATATTAATTAAGTAACAAATTTTAATTAATTGGTTAACAAAATTAGATAACAATATTAATTGGTACCTATATTAAGTAACAAAATTTAATTGGTATATATATAACTGGTATATGTCGTCATATATTAAGAACCCATTAAAATTTTATAAAACTAATTAATGCTCTTGTCTCTTATATAGTTATATGCAATGCTTTCACTATATATAGTTATTATATGTGCTTTGAATTCTTTAATTTATGGTTATTAATTAATATTAGGTAACAAATATATATGGTCATTAACTAATAATAAAAATTATGCAATGCTTTCACTATATATGGTTATTATATATATGTGCTTTATATTCTTTAATTTATGGCTATTAATTAATAGTAGGTAACAAAATATATATATAGTTATTAATTAAAGTGATATAGTATTAATACATATCATGTTTTTAATAGTGTAGGAATATTAATACATATATGTATTATCTTAGTTTTAAGAATATGGTATTTTTAAAAAAATAAGTGATCATATAATTTTTTTCTCTTGTTATTTTCAATATATTTTCTTGACATGTCAAATGTAACTCGTCAATAATTTCTTGACGTGTCACATTTTGACATGTCAATAATTATTGACGTGTGAAAACGACACGTCAATAATTATTGACGTGCCATTATTTCACACGTCAAAAATTAATTAATTAATAATATTAATTATTTGTTTAAAAAAAATATTAGATAACAAAATTTAATTGGTATATATATATATAATTGGTATATGGTTATTAATTAGTATTAGGTAACAAAATATATATGGCTATTAATTAATAATAAAAATTATGCAATGCTTTCACTATATATGGTTATTATATATATGTGCTTTATATTCTTTAATTTATGGTTATTAATTAATAGTAGGTAACAGAATATATATGGTTATTAATTAATAATAAAAATTATGCAATGTTTTTATTATATATATATATATATATATATATATATATATATATGTGTGTGTGTGTGTGTGTGTGTGTGTGTGGGCGCGCACTTAATTTGTATTCTTT